>ML675640.1:14278344-14563472 GCA_007922155.1 Mesoclemmys tuberculata
AGAGGCGGCTCTGAATGGTTAGTTGGGCAGCCAAAACACCGACCGTCCCGCTCTCAGCCCTGTGGAATTGTCTGGCCTGGGCTGCAGTGCATCCCTGCTAAAGGGGAGAGTGTCGAGTCCTGCCAGATGGCACGAACTCGCCCCGCAGTCCCCCTGCACCTGCCTGCGCCGTGAACCACTGGGCTCTTCTCTTACCTGCATTGTAAGGGAAGGGGGGCACTTGAGCAGGGGAGAGCGCCATCTCGCCCACAGCCTGGGTTATTTCATTGCCATGGCCATTCCTGCTGGCATGTGCACAGGGCTTTGGTTTTATAACGTGATTTTTGTGGGAGAGGGAGTCGTGTGGAACACGAACACATCACTTCTGCTGCTTAAAGGATACACGTCAAGCCTGACTGAATTTATTTCATTTTGAAAGCTGGCTGCTGGGTCACTGGCTCCTGTTACTGAGAGGGTTTAATGGCTATGGTGACACAAAAGAGCCTATTGACTGGGCAAGGGTCATCTTATTCTGAAGGATTCTGACCTGATTTTTATAGCTGTCTGCAGGTAATGGAGGCAGCATGGTCTAGTGGTTAGAGCAGGGCACTGGGAATATGGATTCCTGTGGTCTAGTCCAGCCTCTTACCCCCAATATGACATTTACAAATCCTTAAGAATGTTGTTTTTTGCTTGCACAGTGGTAGCATCAAGGACCCCAGTCATGGACCCAGGACCCCACTGTACAAACCCAGAACAAAAAGATGGCCCCTGCCCCCAAGAGCTTCCCATCGAAGTGCTGATAACCGTTAAAGGCCATGCTTGGGTGATATATGGTTACATTGTTCAGGGGGTGTTTGGGAATATGGCTGCATTAGCAGGCGTCCTGTAGCTAATCCGCCATGAGCTGCTTGGAAAGCTTGCCCTGGTCTCACTTCGACTCACCCGAGAGAGAGAGTTCCATGGGAAAGCTTACGCTTGGTCTCTCTAGTGGGCTCAGCATTACGTGGCATCGAAGACGTGGCAGCAGTCTGGGCCTTAGGACTCAGGTTCAGCTGTCTCAATCCCTTATTTTTCTTTCTTTTTCTAGATTTTAGACAGCTCCTTTGGGAAAGCTTTTGGGCCCAATATTTATCCTGCTTAAAAAAGGAGGCAAGCTCTGTCTTTTGGGGACTGAGGATTCTCTGTTTGACCCTGACCCAGGCCACTGCTGCACTTCACATCCTTGCCAGAGATGACTCTTTAGTTACCTTCTTACCAGCTGTTTCTGTTGTATCTGTTCAGTGAACTCCTGCCCCCGTTTCTTAGCATCCCCCACTTGTTGTAGAGCCCCCCTCATGGAATACATATTGCACAGACCATGCCACTGGGGTTGCCCAGACAGAGACCCTTCATTTTGTATTTTGGCAGTGTGGTACTTCCAGAGAGGAGCAGAATTATTTGCATTTTCTTAAATTGCACGTGTAAGATCCTAGTGTGTCACGGGGAGACAATAGACATAGCACACTGGCTCAAATTAAAGACCCTTCCAAAAAGTCAAGTGAAAACAGAGCACGGTAATGGCTATAACTGTATCTGATTTGAGCTCCAATGTGGGTCTTTTCTCGTCTTAAATGTTTCTGGCTGGGTGCTGGGTTGGTGAACATTGCAGGGGACATATAACTGTGCATATTTGTGCTATGTGAGTGCATGTGCCCACAAAATGAGACAGCTAGGGGGCTAATTTAGACCTGTCTGGTTTTATGGTCTCCCTTTTAACATATCTTGAACAGACTTTCTGTTTCACTCTCCCACTCACTCTTGTGCTGTAGGTGTATGCCTCAGAGAGAGCGCAGTATATAATAAGTCTAATTGCCCTTGTGCAGCATTTTTCATCCTCAGGCTTCAAAAACTTTTACCAGTGCAGGTAAGCGTTCTGAGCCCCATTTTACAGAGATGAATCCCGAGGTGGAAAGAAAGGAAGCGAGTGGCAGGGCATAGAAGTGAGGTCTGCCGATTCTCTGCTCTATCTACTAGTCATGCTGCATTTTATAAGGCAACCCAGACACACAGTTTGAAAACAGAAAAGATTATTTCCAAACCACACAACAAATCAACCAGTTTGTGCCCTTCCACACCTTAAAGCTCGTGGTGATGGAACACTTCTCATTGCCTTGACAACTGCCATTAAACTGGAAGAAGGGTCTGACAGTTATTTAACATGTGCAATAAAATTGACCTCTCATTATTTCAGTCCATCTGTGACCCCCTCTCATGAATTGGGATTAACAGAAAGAGGAAGCAGTCTCTGAAAGCTCTGAGGTGGTAAAGGCAGGGGTGGTGATTAGCAAAGGAGATGAGTAATAATCAGTGCCCTGACTGAATAAGTTAAAACAGGGTCGAACAATGGGCATGATCTTCAGGTCTGCGAATCTGTTCTCTTTTGGTTCTGACCCTGCCCTCATCACTGTAGTAGTGTCTAAGTGCCTTTCAGTTGTACATGAAACGATGTGCCTGACATCTGATGTGCGTTTCATTCTCTCCCCAGGGGAGCGCGTTGTATTTTAAATGTAGATGTTGCTCTGCATGCGTTAGAAAAAGTATGGTGAAGAAATGTGCCCTGTCCTTGGAGTAGAAGGTGGGGAGGTTTGTAAAGGTCCTTAGTTCCTGGGGGAGTTGATGCCACAGTCTGGGGCCCGATCTACACCTATCTTCCAGATTCGGTGGCAGTCGTGGGGAGATATGCAAGTGACGTAAATCACTTGCATATCTCCCGCCGACTTTGCTGCATCTGCTTCGCGCGCCATTCACACTGTGCTGCAGTGAAGGGAACAGCGTTCCCTTCAACGCAGCGCTATGCCGCTTACCGGGGTGGTTTTCCGATGTCGATTGCTGGGTCGACTAAGCGAGTCTACAGAGACCGCTCAGCCGATCCAGAGAAATCGAACTGACAGTGGCAAATTTGCCGCCGTCATTGTAGACCCAGGCTGGGATTAGCGCTTCCTTTGGAGCCATTTTGTTGCGCAGATGAGCAGCCGTTTGATGCAGCATTTCAGCGGGTCCAGGTAAATTCAACCAAAGATGAAGTCTGTGTCAAAGTAGAGAGAGGAAGAGGAGGGGGGTGGAGGGGAAGATGACATGGCCAAGTGAAATCGCTCTAGTCATTCCCCCCTCTCCCCGGATGCATGTATGTTAGCATATGGCATAGTCTGATGTTTGCTTTTCATTTAACAGGCCTCAAACTAGCGCATTACTGTAGTGTCCCTGTTCAGTGTCTTCTGTGTGACAGATACAGAAACATACCAGAATTTCCTCCCACTCACCTACGCTGGATTGCAAAACATTTTTTTCTTTTGAACGTTTTGCATGGGATTTTCTGGCAGCGCCTGAGCCTGCCAGGCTCAGCGTCCGAATACGTGGCTTCTGTTGGCTGTGAACACATAGTGCTGTTGGCAAAGGCTTGAGGAAGATGAAGACATGGTGCTTGATCCGACTTCCGGTGAAGTCAATGGAGATCTGCCACTGAGACCCCGATTCAGCAAGATGCAGTCAGGCGTGTGCCTTGCTGAGCCCAGGGTCTGCATTTCTCTTCCCACTGTTCTTCTCCATTAGAAGTAAGAAAAATATTTGAGAAAATAGGCGTGTCTGGGTTATGCAGTTAATTATTTAGTGATGTTCCTGATAGCTAAAACAGCTAAAACCCCTTCTCCGTTGTTGTCTGGAGCAGCATTACGCTCTTGTCTGTCTCCTCTGCTCATTGGTTCTACTTCAGATATTTTTAACCTGATATTTCTTTTCTGAATTGATTTAACCCTTTTGGGTTAAGCCGGAAAACTAAAGCAATTCCCCATGGATCGCAACACTGAAGGAATTTCCTCCCTTTGTTGCACCCCGTAACACTTTCTGCTTTAGCACAAATGCTAAATTTTGTTCTGCTGAATTAGGACTGAAGTCTCTTCTGCTCTGGGGGTTTTCGCCTCCGGGCTAACAGATCTGGTGCAAACATCTAGAGTAGATGAGTTGTGCTGTTTGAAAGCCACGCTGATGGAAGCAATAGTTTACACTGGCCACCCCTAGGGGTTTGCAGTGGGGCAGCTTCACAGGCATCCAAAACTCCCATGTGGACAGGGCCTGTCTAGAGAGCAAGCAGGTATGTGGCACAAATCACCTAAAAATCTCTTGGATTAACTATCCAATGCAGTATAACGTCCCATTGCAGCTTCCGTGCCTGCGTGCCATACTGCTGAACATAGCTGTTGTGTGTGGAAGCTTTTTTTACAGATGTGCAGAGCTGCACATTCAGGAAAAAAGTATGTGGCCTAGAGAATTTTATGCTGTTCTTGTCCCTTTTTGTGAGATGTTTTGGGACCAAATGGATGGGAATAAATCAAGTTGGCCCTGAAACTGCAAACAATTCCCGCTGTGTTAGCAAGTTAGCAGAATTAGTCGGGAAATAGATCTTGTTTGCCATGAAAATTATGAATAATTTTTTCTCCAAATTTTACGGTTATTGTCAAAATGAAAAACATTTGGTTTTGAATCACTAAAAAGTGTTCCGCTTGCAGGGCGGGTCCAGTTTTTCCATAGGTACCTGGAAAACGTCAACAAAAGCAACGTGCAAAAACTTTCACTTCATTGAAAAGACATTTTTTATTGATTTAAAAAATTTTCAGTACGTTATTTTTTTGCTCAGCTGTAGGTAGCAGCATTCCAGAGTGAGCCTCACACTTGAAAGGATGCGAGATCTTCACCACCATGTGCTATCACTTCTACCAGTGCGAAGTGTAAAATGCTAGCAGATCAAAATTGTGCATTGGTTCAACAAGGACAAGTGCAGAGTCCTCCACTTAGGACAGAAGAATCCCATGCACAGCTACAGACTGGGGACTGATGAGCTGGGCAGCAGTTTTGCAGAAAAGGACTTGGGGGTAACAGTGGATAAGAAGCTGGATATGAGTCAGCAGTGCGCCCTGGTTGCCAAGAAGGCTAATAGCATATTGGGCTGCGTTAGTAGGAGCCTTGCCAGCAGATTGAGGGAAGCATTATTCCCCTCTATTTGGCATTGGTGAGGCCGCATTTGGAGTATTGTATCCAGTTTTGGGGCCCCCCCACTACAAAAAGTTGGAGAGAGTCCAGCGGAGGGCAAGAAAAATGATTAGGGGGCTGGAGCACAAGACTTATGAGGAGAGGCTGTGGGAACTAGGCTTGTTTAGTCTACAGAAGAGAAGAGTGAGGGGGGATTTGATAGCAACCTTTAATTACCTGAAAGGGGGTTCCAGGGAGGATGGAGCTAGGCTGTTCTCAGTGGTGGCAGATGACAGAACAAGGCGCAGTAGTCCCAAGTTGCAGTGGGGGAGGTCTAGGTTGGATATTAGGAAAATGTTTTTCACTAGGCGGGTGGTGAAGCACTGGAACAGTTACCCAGGGAGGTGGTGGAATCTCCCTCTTTAGAGGTTTTTAAGCTGTGGCTTGACAAAGCCCTGGCTGGGATGGTTTGGCTGAGGTTGGTCCTGCTTTGAGCAGGGGGTTGGACTAGACACCTCCTGAGGTCCTTTCCAACCCTCATATTCTATGATTTTACATCCAGTCTGCCGTGTTGCAAAGCGAAAGGCAAATGAGCGATGCCTACAGTGTGCCTAGGAACTAGTCACGTGAGCAGTCCCAGGTCATGAAATGTCTGGATGAGACAGAAAAATAAACTCTCTGGTTGTTTGATTTATTCATTTGTTGGGACGGCTTCTTTGTTTAACTTGCCACTCAGCAAATACATCATTTTAAACGTTGGATCAAACTGTTGGTTTCCCACTATTGTACACTGCGCTGCCTATTAGATTTTTTCTTTAAATAGTTATTGATTGGCCATGCCCTGTTGCATTAACAAGGGTTTTCGTTTTGTCTATTAAATGTACTCGTTTTCCTTTTCTTTTATAGCTTGAATGAGTTCTTTTATAGATAGATCTTATGTCATACCATCCTGGGTTAGATGGCCAGAAATCAATCTCTCTTCCTTCCACCTTTTAATTTCTTTGATCTACAAGCCTTGCTGTTGGGTTTGCAGCTAAGTTATGCAAAATTGTCAGTAATATCAATGTTTGTACAGCCTGTGCCTCCATTCTTGGGCTGTCATTCTGGGCCCAAGGCCAGCTCCCTCAATTCTGCATTGTTAGAGTATTGTATAGTTTCATCTAGAGTTTTTGGGCTCTCCTGGAGAAGGAGAGCACTTAAGCATGAACCATTGTCAAGACAGAAACGAATGCTGAGTTGATTCAGCTTATGAGACCTGCTCGGACTTAGCAAAGATGAGACTGAAATTCTGTAAATTTATAACGAAAGTTCTTGATTATAGAGGAACGTTCACATGTATCCACACTACACATGCAAGTTGTTTAAAATGTGACTGCATCAGAAGTAAACAAAAGACCCTAACATACCATTTCTTGGGCTGTCCGCATTGATCTCTGCTGAAAATATTTCTAACCACTAGGGGCCATTTTCTGTCTGTCTGAAGATGAAAGCATTTGCTTATTGATGCTTTCTCAGACTCCTGCAAACCTGGGGGGAAACTTTCATTACAAACCCAATTTTACTGTCCCCTTCTCTTCTGTGTTGCCTTTGATAATGTTTCAGGGGGAGCTCTGCTTCAATTAAGACTCCCTCCTCCCTTTCCAGTCCAGCCTGGAATTGGGGCTGCCAGGAAATCATCCTCTGATGCTTGCGGCATCGGTCTGTTGCCGTGGAAATGCCTGCCTTGTCTCAAATTCAACATTATGGTTTCAAAGTAAGACAGGCTGCGAAGGCGCACTTGCAAGCAGCGTCCGTATTTGCAAATATGGCATTCATGAGACAACAGAATCAAAACAAGCGTCAGTGCAACATTATTGTTCTTTATTTCCGTGGTGCCAGCGGTGTGCTGCGAATTTCACTGAGACAGGGCTACTACCACTGATCAAGCATTCGAACGTCAAGAAATTACCAAAGTTAAGCCTCTTTCACATGGTTTTGCCAAAACATCAACATCCAGGCATGCGAGTTTGCATTTAATGAGGAAGCCAGGCACGGAACTCTCTGCACATGTGCATTGTGCTCAAATTTAATGTTGCATGTAGGAACCATGGGCCGAATTCCTGGCATAAGCAGGTGTTACTCCATTATCAAACTCAGACCTGGTGTAAACAGATGAAGTTCCATTGCTATCAATAGGTTTGTAGCTGATTACTCCTGGTCTGAACCTACGTGTATGACTCTGGAATTTCCTGACTGCCAAGCACTTCGTGTTTTTGTGTCCCCTGCTCATCCTCTGCCTTAATGTTGCGTTAGCATCAATCTTTGCGTTTAGAGAGTGTGTGTGGATAAGAGAAAAAAGGAAGCTGCCAGCTAATTACCCCATTAAACATTGTGTTTTGGCTATGTCAAAAAATATACTATATTTCTTTAATGAACTCTAACTAGCAATATCTCCAGGTCATGTAAAGTGCTTGTCAGCTGGCATAAAGATCTGCAAATCCCTTGTGTGTCTCATGTGTCATGCAAAGGTTGGTGTTAATGCAACAGTAGGGCGGGAGGAAGAGGGGGGACACTAACAGCCAGGCGCTCAGGCGTCAGGGAATTTCAGAGCTGTACAGGCAGGTTCAGATCTGGAGTAATCCAGTGCAAACCTGCTGACTGCAATGGGGTTTATATCCCAGCAGCCAGAGGTGTTATGCTGTAGTTAGTAAGTGGTGATAAATAAGTAAATAACACTTAGAAAAGCCAATGGTCTGAGTCAAGAGGATTAAAATTGATGGCTCAGTGGCTGCTGGAATATCAAAGTGCTGAACTCCTCCAAATGGCAATGTGGTTGTGCACTGAGTGCAGTGAAAGGATGGGGTCCATGCCTGCTGAGGTAGGCCTGCTCATTTATACACTGGATTTATTACACAGTGTGGATGGAATTCCTCCTTCCCATCTAAAACCAGAGTGCCCTGGTATTGCCTGGGTTCCGTGGTGTAACTCCATTGAAATCCAGGGGCTGGATTCCCCGCTGATGGAAGCAAGTGTCTGTGATGCAGTGAATGGGGCCGAACAGCGTTAGTGTTTAGTGAGAAGAGAATTGGACCCTTTGTCTGGGGAAATTGATGGGTCCTGGGCTGATGCGATTCGCTCCTGGGCAGGCCTCGGGGATTCACTGCCTTACTGGTGCTGGAGTAGCTGATGGGCCTGTGTTCTTGGCTTGCCGGCTCTGCGTTATTTCCTCTGATTTGGAGCATTTCTTGGGACTATTAACTTGGACAGTTACTTTTTAAAAGCAGCATTGAGTATTCCTGCAGTAGAACCTCTCTAGCAGTGACTAGAGGCTGGGGCAATGGGGTACAGTAGAACCTCAGTGTTAGGAACCCCAGAGTTATGAACTGACCAGTCAGCCACATCCCTCGTTTGGAACTGGAAGAACACAATACGGCAACAGCAGAGACCAAAAAAGCAGCAAATACAGCAGAGTGCTGCGTTAAACGTAAACTGCTAAAAAAATAAGGGCAAAGCAGCATTTTTCTTCTGAATAGTAAAGCTGCAAAGCTGTATTGACTCAACGTTCAGTTACAAACTTGAAAGAACAACCATAACGTTTTGCTGAGCGTTGAGAAGATTTCGGAGTTACGGACAACCTCCATTCCCGACATCTTCATATCTATGAGGCTCCGCCATATTTGTCTGGCCAAACAAAGCCTTTTCAAGGTGTATTCTATTTTTCTGTGTTGCCTGCTCTTGGGATTTTATTGTGAAGTCCTCGTTCCTTGAGCTGTGGGATTGAAGTTCTTACGTAGTGGGTTTTTGTTTTGTTTTTTAAATGAAAGTTTCCAGCCTTTATGGTTGAGAAGGAAAGTCAGAAAACCTGAACCCTGAAGGCAGATAAAAAGAACTAAGCATTTTTAATTAAAAAACCAAACAAACCCCTCATGACTTTTTGGGGGTCTGACTCAGGAGTCTTGATTGCTAGGGTTGGCAGTGCTGTTTTCTCTCTTTAAATATGGGCGTCAGTTCTGCTTTTTCAAAGAAACTTGTAAGTTTCCTTGTCACTAGAGCAAGAGAGAAATTAATGACAGCAGTGACTGCTCCCATCAATGCTGCTGCTGTGGCTAACGCAGAATATTTATTCTGCAATATCTTGCGTCTATTAATATGCTCCTGGATTGGCTCTTTGAATATTCCCTTAGCAAAACACACTTTTCAATGTGTCATTGAGAATAATGGAATTGTAGGCAGCATATGGAAGGATTTATTTGTTTGTTAAATATAAGGCAGAGGGGATGGGCCAAAATCTGATCTCTCTGGTGTAAATCTGGAGTAACAACTCTTACTTCAGCGGTGTTGTGCTGGACTTACGCTGATGTAACAAAGTAGAGTTTGTACCTATGAGTCTAAGTGGGTTTGTTTGTTTTTAAAATGACAGATCTGCTGGTGCCTGTGTGTGAGTTTGGGAAACTGCCCACCCGGTGCACGTTTGAAATGTAATCCTTGTGCCAGTATGAAGCAGTGAGCGCAAACAGTTCCTTAGTTATGGTGTCTGCCATGCACATGCTATCTCAGGTAGGGCCGGAGTCTCCGCTTTGTTTTAGTGGTGCTATGCTGCTTCCTGCCAGCCAAGGATCGGTCTCATGGAACGCTGTTTTCACTCGAATCCATCTAAATCTTCAGGAAGTCCATTGAGCTGAGGGTAGATACGGCAGGTTTACCCTAGCGCGACTGAGCAGCATTTTGCCTCCTGGCTCCAGTGTAGCAAACGGCTATTGTTTCCTAGTCCCTGGAGTGCACGTGCCAGTGATAACTCTGTAGTTTGATTGTCCACCGAAGTAGTTCTTTCAGGTATCGTAGTAAATATGCCAAATTCATTGGGAACAGTTCTTTAGTGACCCAGCAGAAGTGTTGACTGGAAAGTCTGTGCATCTCTGGGTACAGCTGGTGTATGTTGGGGCTGGCAGCTTTCTAACAGACCAGAGCACGATTGTGTAGGGTTATTTATTTAATGATCAGCTAGTCAACTCTCAAGCTGATAAGCAGCAGACCTTGGCTGCAAGCTTGTGGGGTGTTTGAGAGGTCTGCTTGGCACCTGCCCATGGAATAATCACTGTTTGTTACTGCAAAGGATATGAACCTGTAACTCAGAGCACCCACACCTGGAGATTGTGAATGTTCTAAAGAAGGCTGATAAAACAGGATGTTGTGGTTCTGTTTTCTAAAGGAACCAGGTTAACAACTCCAGCTGCCTTTGTCTCTGAAATGTGAAAGCAAATGTTGCGCTCCTGAAAGGTGCTGGATTGACAGCTCTGGAGATTGACGTCCAGTGTTGGCCTGCAACGTGGCTACAGCTTGGTGGTGAGCTGTGAACGCTGCCTGTCACCCATATTGTCTTGTACTCCCTTGACTGTCTGTCCATTTGTTGTCTCTTATCACTTCCCTTCACTGCCCCACCAGGGCCTCATTCCTGACCTCCCGGGGAACTCCATGGCCATTTGTTCCTGGGTCTGTGCATAAGCTCTCTCCAATAGGGACATTTGTTGTGAAGGGTTTTGTGATGTCTTCAGTTGTCTGCTAGGAATTGAACGGAGATTCTCAGCTTTGGCCGCCAATCAGTTTTCAGATGGGAAAGACTTATCTGGGCTGAATTCATACCCCCTGTGGCCTGGAGGTGAGAGGTCTATATCCCTGTGCTGGCCCCTGAGCCATCCGACCCGTCGAGGTTGACTGCTGACTGGTCAGTATGCCGAGGCCATATCTGCAGATGAAATGCTTCTGGCTGTTTTGCACCAGTCTGCTGTTGCCCGTCTCTGTAACTCTGTGCTGCACTCCTGCAGCTGGGCTAGATTGCAAGCCCCTATATCACTAGGCCTTCGCTGCAGGGTTTGTGCACCAGATTGGCCCTTCTTCGGGACGTCTACGGCTCTCTGACAGGTTCACCACTTACACACGAACCATCGCCAGGCCCTGCGGTATTGCAGGTGTTAGTGGTTAGGATCGCAAGTGTCCTGTGGGAACATTTGAGTAGCAGATCAACCCACTGAAGGTATGAATGTGAACTATACTCTGGGCCAGAGCATCCTCTTGTGTACCCCAGTGTGAATCACGTAACCCCAGTAAAATTGCACTGGTGTGAAACCAGTGGAAGAAGGGAATTGGAGCCTCTCTCTTCTGATTGCCTTTAGAGGTTGGCCATACTAACTTGGTTGCTGTTCCTTTGAGTCACACCTTCGTGAGACCATCACAAAGAATTTAGAAGGAAAGACTTTACCCCTGGTTTCAGGGAATCCAGAATATGTTTCAACGATGTAGACCGTTACCTCTGTTAGATTTACAAGGTGAAAGCCAGGAGAGATTTCAGCTTTGGGTCCAGCAATCAGGGAAATAAATAGACATTTCAAATGAGAGGGCTCGTTAGTACTCTGTCTACATTAGGCTGCAGGTGTCTTACCAGTAAGTCTTCTATCCCTGGGATAATAAAAACCAGTCTTGCAGCCCTGTCACTGAGAAATACCAGTTAGATAATGTGTTGGCCAAATAGCTGCATTACCAACAGGTGAGCTGCATTGCTGGTGAACTGTTCCAAGTCTTCCTAGGGGAGACATGCCCACAGGTGTTTTCCTTTGGCTTCTGTCTCCCTGAAAATTCCTTAGCTGCTTACGGTACATGGAATTATAACCTAGGGCCCTAGTACGGGCACTGGCTGCATTCCTTCCACTGGACCATAACTGGCACTTTTGCTGGGAAAGGAATGAGGCCCCGATTCAGCAAAGCATTTAAACGTGCCTAAAATTAAGCACGCCCTTCTGTCTGATCTTAAGTGCTTCGCTGATTTGAGACCTGAATGAGGACTGCAAGTTTGGGTCCTCCTGGCTTAAATTATAGCACCAGGGCTGGCAGTTAAACTGTCTCAAGGAATAACTTGTTAAACGTGTCGTCAAAATCACTTGCAACAAAGATTGCAGTGGAAGTGAGAGTAAATACTGGCATGTAAAAGAACGCGAAAAGCAAACACACAAAAGCAAACCCAAGGTTAAAGCAGATACCGTATTTGCTGTGGGCACAGACTTGAGGCTTGAAAGGTTATTGGAAAAAGGAACATAAAGGCTTTTACTTATTACAGTAAAGTATGGGAAATAACACTCTTTGGGTTGTTAACCCCGTTTCAGCTGCCAGAACATCTGGGATAAGGCTATTTGTGTTGATGTGGTAGGAAATACGAGAGGATGAGGCCATTAGAGCAGCGGGCGAGTGTGAATGATGTGAAAAGGGGAGACCAGAATCCACAGCCACCTAAAGCATGAGCCCAGGAAGATGGCTTGAAAGGAATTGGATGTTCAGATGAAATGGGGAATGGAAGTTGCTGTCTCCATAGTGAGAAAGGGATCAGAGAGGATAAAAAACGAGCCCAGGCTTCGAGTGTAAATGATGGGACTCAGCTGACATTTATCTACCAGAAACTTAATGGGTCTTAACTTTGTTAAAAACCTTGTTTCAGAAGCTGGATGGTGCTGGGAGTTTGCTCTAGAGCTAAGTTCCAGTGAACTGCAATCCCTCTGCACATCCCAAAACCAATTGGGCACAGTTGGGCGTCCGCTCCGGAAAGGCTCCGGGCTATGATAGAAGGAGCACTGCACGTCAAGATTGAGGCATGCGGGCAGAGTTATGTGTGGAGCAGTAACGTTGTGGCAGAGCAGAGTTCTGCTGTGCTGGTATAGCTATGCATGGCACATGGCTGTGCATGGTACAGAAGTTGGTGATTTCGCGGGTGCTGCAGGCCAGGACCGAGGCGCTCTGGCAGCGAAGTGTGAGCATCTGCATAGAATTTTGCAGTCCTATTCATGGCGTCAGGCTAGCACCACTAAATCTTGATACTCATGAGTATTAAAAATCACTCACAAATTAAAGGGAAAAAGTGGGCTCTTTATTAAATCAGACTTTATTGCCTTTTCATTCCCATTTGAAACAGAGTGACTCAGCAAGAACAGGGTATAATTATTACTGTGGAAATCTTCATTGGTTAGGCTGTGCTGTAATTCTGCTGGTGAGCAGCCTGGGGGTTATGTAAGAGGTGACTGTTACCGCAGACCTGAGCGGGGCGTTATGTCGGCCTGCCGTGGACTGGAGATGGCCCTGAAAGACGGCTGTCCTGTTGACGTGTTTTTCATGGCTGGGCGTGCACACTTAGAAACAGGAGACCCAGATGCATTCGGACAATGGGCTTGGAATAAAAACCTGCCACAGCTGCAAAACTCGAATAATTCTGACCAGTGGCTCTAGATTTCAAATAGCCTTCCGGCCTTTTCCAATATCTCGCTTATTTGATACAATACAGACTTTTTCTCTACAGAGTTGTTCATACCGATCGTATCCTAGTGCAAGGGCATTGACTGGGGGCTTGGGAGACCAGGGCCCTATTCCCTGCTCGGCCACTGACCTTAGGCAAATCACTTTCCTTCTCTTTCCTCCTCAGTCTTGTCTCACTGGATTGTTCCTCGCTGTGTGTCTGGGAAGCCCTGTGATCTCCAGGGGCCTTTGGCTGCTGCTCCATTACAAATCAAAGAAAAGATGCTTGTAGTTGCAATTTGAAGTGAGATGGAGAGTTGGGGCTACAGAGATGCTAGCAGGCTGCTCCAGATAGCAGGGGCTGGTGTCACTTTGTAATAGGGCCGCCAGGCATTCAGTTACGTTTTACTCCGAGTGCCATGCTCCTCAGAAGAGCTGAACGCCGGTGCCTGCCTGGCTGACAGTTTGCCCATAGTGAGCAGATGACTGTCGCCATCAGCATTTATATTTAGCTTAATGTAACCTGACTAACAAGAAGGTCTGAGGAAGAGGCTCCTGGGCTTGTCCCCTCCCATCTTTCTGGCCATCTGGGAGTGGGAGAGGAACTGACCTTCTCTCTTTCAAAAGCTTCCAAGGAGACTCCTTCACTTGGTTTGTTTGTACCCCAGCGCCCTCTGATGCTGACTGATTGCAGCCGTGGAGATGGCCCTGCAGCGAGCATTGTGAGGATCCCACAGATTGCTGTCCCACAGCCCTGTACCTGGAGCATGCTGCGGGCTCACCACTGAATTCATTCAGATCAGGGGTCTCCAGGGGGCCTATGGGAATTAGGCACCCAGCTCCTGTTGCATTGGCTCCTTTGAGACTCCCAGCCGTGGCTCTTCAGGAGATGAACTCTGCTCCGTGGGCCTTACCTTGTTGTTCTTGTGCCTGAGGTCAGTGGGCTGAGGAAAGGCTGCAGAGCTTGGCCTTGTGTGCACATGGTTCCTGCTAGCCAGGAGCCCTTCCTGCATCTCTTAAGTCACCATCCCCTGGACCCTCTGTGGCCGGACCACAGGTATCTCTCAGCTGATACTGTGTTGGTTTGGAATGGTATCTTTGGATCCTAACTACGGTGGTCAGCCCCGTTTCCTTCTGTGAGATTCTGTTGTTCTGCCAGTCCAAGTGAGGCAAAATTGCACCCTCCCCCATCATCAGTGTGCTCACACCACTACAAATGCAAAACTGGAGGCTAGTTTTGAAAAACTTGGTCCAGTGTGCACACAACTACCTATTTGGATTCCCTCTGGGATGACCAATAACCAGCCTTGGCTATTGCAAAGCTGCAGAGGTGGCAGTTTTGGTTTTGCCAAGTTCCTAGAGAGGCACATAAATCCTGCTGGCATCATTGATGCTGTAACAATCTGGCAGTGCAGACTGAGAGATGTAACGGCAGCTTTGCTGGCGCTTGCACCAGGAGCTGGCCAGTGGGGGAAAGGGGTGTTAGAACTGGTCAGTGAACGTTGGCATGCTTTTCCCACAAAAGATTCGTGAAAATGAGAATTTTATTTTGTCTACATTTATCTACATGTTTTCCCTTGTTTTCAGAAAGAAACAAAACAAAAAACCCAAACCTGATGTTTTTTGGTAACAGAAAGCTCTGGCTGTTTTGGCAGACATGTTTTGTTTTAAATTTCAGTTACTGAAAACAAAACCTGGTTTTGTTTAAAAACAAAAAGCTCAATTTTTTTTTTTTCAAAACCAGAGGCTTCCTGAAGTAGCCTCTGTTTTGATGCAAATGTCACCTTTTTGGGGTCAAAAATAGCATTTGAAAGAAAATTTCAGCCAGCTTGTATAATTAATTGAATGAACTGATTTTATTTATAGGCAAGGACTATATTTTATGGGTTTTAAGAACTTGAGTTTGAGTTTTAAAAAAAATCCAGATGAAAATATCGTAAGGGATTTTGTGGGTGAGGGGCTGATACAGTTCTGAAATTTGCGTTTGGTCGTTGTATAAAAGCCAGTGGCGATGAAGATGACTTCTCCAAAGACCTTTTTAAAAATGCATTCCTCACTCAGCTGACGTGCGTTGCCAGTCGCATCTTTAATGCATGAGCCGCCTCCGTTAAGGGTCTCAAATGATTTTTGTTAAATAGCCAGAGAGCTTGCAAGGCTTCTCAACAGCATTGGTGGGAGCTCAGAGGCTCAAATAGTCCTTTGTCACAAGCTGGCAGTGTGGAAAATCCAAGGCAGTGGCTTTCTGACTCCCCAGCAGTGCAGCATCATTAGCGAGGGAGTGCTGAAGACAGCATCTGGCCACAAAAAATTAATTTTTCTATTTAATTGGATTTGAGGGGTGTATGTGCGCGCACTTTGCTCTCTACAGACACGGTCATGTAGTCCTTACCATAAGGGGCTTGCTCTGCAGTGTAGACGCGGACAATATACACTTGCAACAGAGAAGATTTGTAGCAAAAATTCACGTGGCAAGCTCCATTCCAGGAGCTACTGTGCATGTGGGCGGTGGTGGTGGAGGGGTCGTAGGATGTGATCAGCTCCCATTCAAAGAGAGGACATCTTTAAGGAACATCTAAACCAAAGCTTATCTTTAAAGGAAAGTCTCCACTCAAGATATTCTGTATCGTTGCTGAAATATGGGAGAAAATGCATTCTGCTCTCTGTTGAATAGGCACCAAATATGGCATGGGTTTTAAAGTAGGGGACAGAGTCTTCAACCTAGACTTATAACGTGGCCCTGGGAACGTGAACGTTTGTGATTTTGCCATTCCCCTGCAGACTGATGTCACTGGCTACATTGTGATTCTGCAAACCCACTTCGGCTTGCCGCGAAGCTACATGTGGACATGCCGGAGCAGTCGTGACAGATGGAAACAGCGGGTGTGTTCATAGTGTGCTGCTGCCGGCATTGGGCCCAGACAAAGCTAGAGCAGACGCTGGGTGTTCAATGGCTTCATTCACTTCTCAGGTTTTTTTGGGAGGGCTCAGACTGTTTCCCACTGATGACTCCATTTGGCTGAGGTGCCTGTGACCCCGCTATTGGTCTGCACACTGTTTTGTCTCTGCTGCTGCTTTCGTGGCCCGTCCTTGTGACTACAGAGCCTTTTCTCCCTGTGGTGGGTGCAGAAGCTCTGACAAGCAGGTTGCAGCCTGGTTTCCCTCGTGCTTCAAAACCGGTGCTTAAGGGAAGGCAATAAGGTGTGACTGGCTGGCTCAGCCCCATGGTACGGAAGGAAGAGGGCATCTCTAAGACTCGCTGCTTGGCAGGAAAAAGGGGGAGTTGCTTTGGTTCATAAAGGATACTGTTTTGGGCCCCTGGAAGTGGGTTTCTGTTCTGCTCTTTGATTGGCAGGTCGGCTGGCCTTGTGGTTAAGATACTGGACTGGGACTTGGGGAAACTGGGTTAACTTTCTGAGCTGGCCACATGCTCCCCGTGTGACCTTGGGCAAATCACCAAATGTCTCTGCCCCAGTTGAGGGAGACCAGCCTTTCCTTTGTCTCTAGCCTGAGTGCGCTTTGGGAGAGGCACTCACTTTTGCTGTGAGACTGCAGCGCCTGGCACGGTGGCCCTGTCTTGGCTGGGCCCTTCAGGTGCTCTTGTAATGCTGCTGCTAATAAAGTAAGAACAGCGTCATACCTCTTTTCGGAGTGGCTGAATCCGGAGCCATCTGCTTCCCATCCTTCCTCAGGCAATTGAAGCGTGAGGAAGAATGCAAGCGACCTGAACCTATCTCGCTTTGTCCATTGCGCCGTCCAATCCCAATCGCCAGCCTTGCAGCGCCGCTTACCACCACTTGGGATGCAGATATTTCCCTGCTGGAGGTGGGACCCTGATCTCTGCTGTTCGGTGTTTTTTTTAAAAAAAACCCAGCCTTTTGCTGTCTTTAGTTGTGGGAAGATGTGGGCTGTCAGGGGCCTCGAGGGGAGGTGAGACCTGGCCCCCAAGCAAACCAGGTCAATAGCTGTTTCCAGACACGCTCCTACGAAGCACAGCTCAATCCCCAGCGATTTTATTGTTTTGTTGTTATGCAAAGCTCTCCCTTTGTGGAGACCTGCTGGGTCTGAATTAGCACCTGATTTTAGCCTCCAGCCTTCATTCCTTTACAGGCGGTAGATCCAGGTACGCTGGCATGCTTTGATTGCACTGGCTCTTCATCACCCGAGTAGTGCAGAACAGTCAGCACATATCAGTGTATCTGGCCCATTGGTTAGGCAGGCTGCCAGCATCCTTATTGCTTGATTGCTGATGTGGCAGCATGCAGACGGCCTGCCTCCTAAGATCACGGCTGTCTGGGTACGTGAGATGATGCAGGGGGAGGAGAAGGCGTTAAACAAGGGGTGTGACCCTGAATCTAATGCACAGGCCAGTGCAATTAAAAGCTTCAGGTCCACTGTGCATTATGTGGGCTGAAAAGGGCTGGTATGGAGCTAGATTATTGAGCAGATCTAGTTACTGCCACCTTGCCCTGGAATATGTTGTGCCCTTGGTAGTCTCCAGCCATGAAACTGATAAGGTACCATGTGGCTTTTTTTCCAGAGACTTTAATCTGAATTGGAGGCCTGCCTGTGTAATTCACACCCGCTCCGTGTGGCGCTCTGTCTCCCTCGGCTGGTGGCTGGCCCATGGCGAGAGGTGGTTTAGTCTGCTGCAGCCTTGCTAAACAGTGGGACCGTTAGCTCTGGAAGTAGAGTTTCCTGTGTTTCTATCCAGAGGTTGGCCCAGGTTCAATGCTGGCTGTTGCTGGTTCCCCAGGGACATGTTATACCTGCAAAATACAGCACTAAAAAGACCATGTGGGCTTCAAATATCCTCCTTTGATAACAGCATTATATTGGTTTATTACAGCCATGTTTAGCGTTCCCCGCCAAGTCAGAGGCCCCATTGTCCTAGACACCGTCTTACACCCATGCGGAAAACACACTGGTTGCAGATGACCCCCGTTAGGCAGGCGAGGGGGCAGAAAGGAAGTGGTGTTATGGCAGGAGTCACTAGGTGGTGCTGTTGCCCAGTCTCGCAAGGTGTGCGTCCCTTGCACATTTCGGTCATGGCGAGACATGCTCTCTGGTGGTCTTGTGGTTATGCGAGGCTCTGGGTAGAGAAGCTGTGTGCGCTGCAGGAGAGTTTGCTCTGTGCCTGGGTCTCTTACTGAGTTTCTTGAAGCGGGCTTGCTCCCTGGGAACTGGGCGTTTGGTGCTGGGCTGAGATCTTTGGGAGGAAGGATTGCTTGCATGTGGGGTGACCACCTCGGTTCCAGGACAGATGCTGATGTGTGGGTTAAGTGATGCTTAAAATGTACCCAGACAGTGCACCGCTGATTTCTTTTCACGGGGCAGACCAATCTGCAAGGCCACAGACATCCACAGCTGGCCACTGAGACAACGGCAGTCTTATTGCCATGTTACGGGGGGCAACCGAGACACCTGTTCAAGGTCATACAAGGAGACTGGCAGATCGAGGTACCCAGGTCTCTGGAGTCCCAGACCAGAGCCTTGTCCACATCAGTATCCTTCAAAGATTCTTGCTGAATTGATCTGGGTGTGCCAGACCCAGCTGAAAGCTGATGATCTCTGCCAAGACTTTTGTAGTCAGCCTTGTGCAAAATGCTGACCCTGTCTTCCAGGAATGCCCATCTGCGTGTGTGGACGTGGCTGAAGTGGGGTATTCAGATCCATGGCATTTGAGAGGCAGGGCGCTAGACAAATAGAGAGCTGCGGCTGTGTCAGGGTTTAAGTGCTGTTGCCTTCTAAAGGGTGGAAACTAGCTCTGTATTTGAATTGAACCATGCATGTTTCTGTGTGTCTGATGCGTCTGACCCTGTCCACATTTAGCTTACTATAAACTATCCTACAGAGTTAGGAACATTGTCCAACAGCAGGAGAAGCTGCTTTGGGACACGTGTGTATAATCAGGAAAACAGCCTGGTCATCCCTTATTGCAAAGGAAATTGTGAATGCAGATATAATTTAATATAGGAGGATGATTGTTTGCAATAGTGTGTGGGGCACGTTAGGTGGAAAAACCGAGCCAAATGAAAGGGCAACGGTACGGGTAAATATTGGCTTAGACTCATAAAACCTGCAACTGTTTGTTTGTTCCGGGTCCGCGCGCCCAGCTGTGCCTGAACTGCTGTTATGTTCAGTTTTACAGTGGAGAAGCACTGAGTGCCAGGATTGCAGGGGTCAGGAGCGGCACGGAGAGAATTGCCTGGGATAACTTGCTTTGGGGTTTCATGGCTAGAGATGAAGTGTGACCCTGGGAATTTTGTAGCAGACGGAGACAAAAGCCTGAATCCTTCTGTGTAGTCTGGCTATTAGAGACTGGGTGTTCATGGCTGGAGCAGGCCCGGTACTGGCTCTCGGTACAGACTCGTTTTGGAGCTCAGGTTAGAAAGGTACTGGCAGTGCTGTCCAGTTACCTGACCCGGAGCCTGTTTCCCTGCCTGCAGCCCGGGCTTTGCATAGCCAGGCCCCGATTCTGTAATCATGCACATGCTTGTTTGGAGGCGAATGAGCAGGCTCGTGGACGTCAGGCGGACGCCGCACGTGAATGAAGTTGAGCAGGTGACGTGTGTGCAGGATGAGGGCCCAAGAGAGTAGAACGGGCTCTGCGCAATGTCTCTAGACTTGCTGTAACTTGCATCGGGACCAGAGTGGAAGATGAAGATCACGTACAGCGCCATGCCAGTATTTCATATGAATACGTTCCACACACCTGAGCAAAGGAATGTGAGGGATAAAAGCCTAAAAATATGGTGCAGAAAACCAGTATGGAATAGGGCACTCAGTCAGGCACTGTTTTGCTTTGCTATCCTAACAGTGACTAAGAAGGGTTTTATTTATACCACGTTAATGGAATCCAGTAGTTCATTTCTCTGTAGGCGTCTTGAGAACTCAGTTGCCGGAAATATTACCGCTATCTTTACAAAGTATAGCCTTATTGATGGATGGGTGTATTGATTACTGAGTAATCTCTTAGACTGAGTGGGTTAAAGATTTGGTCTCCGGAGGGATATTGACCAGCATATAAAAGAGATAAATAGGGACCATGGAAAGAATAGGATGGAGTGAAAAAATAACTTATTTTGCTTCAACTCTGGATGTTGGCTGTGTAGTAGTCACTGGTTCACGTCGATGGACCGTGATATGGAAGAAGATGTAGTCAGCTTTAGTGGGCAGTATTTACTGTTAACATTTTGGGCCAGAAATTAATGGAGGTCTTGAGCTTGTGTGATTGTTTTTGTTACATGGTCTTTCGTCTGTCTGTCCGCGCCCCTGTTTCCTCATTTCAGAGGTTAACATTACTCTTTGCTTACAGCCAGTCTGAGGGAGAGTGCTCCATTATTATGAAATACTTAATAAGTCTGTCAAGCTTTTCCTCTGCCTGAATTTTACCTACGGCTAGATTGTTAATCAATTTTTTAATTTTCTTTTCTCATCGAAGGGCAGCAAGCATCTCATTATCCTCCTGGGAGAGTTGCTGTAGCTAGATAGTGGGCATTTTCGTTTGGAGGAAGCTCTTGATTTTGTATCTAATATATATAGATTAGCATAAAGATGCCGCAATGCAAAATTTGTAGTGAAGCTCAAGGGTTTTATCCAGTAAATATTGGCTGACTGTGGGGTATCTGTCCTGACTCGTAGACTCTAAGGTCAGAAGGGACCAATATGATCATCTAGTCCGACCTCCTGCACAATGCAGACCACAGAACCTCACCCACCCACTCCTGTAATAAACCTCTAACCTATGACTGAGTTATTCAAGTCCTCAAATCATGGTTTAAAGACTTTAAGATACAGAGAATCCACCAGCAAGTGAGCCATGCCTCATGCTACAGAGGAAGGCAAAAATAACCCAGAGCCTTTGCCAATCTGCCGTGGGGGAAATTCATTCCTGACCCCAAATATGGTGACCAGTTAAACCCTGAGCATGTGGGCAAGAATCACCAGCCAGACACCCAAGAAAGAATTCTCTGTAATAACTCAGAACCCGTCCATCACAGGCCATTGGCCTATCTACCACCAGTGGTACAGATACCACTGTGAGGTATCTGTCCTTACTCCCCCTCCCCTGGAATGTCACAACTGTGCTTTTTCCAGTTTCACAAGAGAATCTGTTAGTCAAGTACAATCCTGTTACACCATTATAAACAGGCTCCTGCCCTAGTGTCCACCTCTAATTTCTCCGATTAGGATTAGTCGCAGTACAAGCCTGGCTAATATCCAGAAAAGTGAAGGGAGTGTCCTCTCGGCTAACTCTCCTCATTTCCCATTCTGGTCTCCTGGTACCACCAGCTTTATCGAGGCTTTGAACAAAACACTCATCAAGCAATGACGTGAAAGTGAAGTGCAGAAAGAAGGTTACCCCGGGTCCAGTTTTGCTACCGTGCCATTTGGAGAGAGTAGACATGACTTCCACGTCCAAGATCTTATTAACGAAGAGCTGGGCCCTGCCAGCCTTGCTCTGCCAGCAGTGCTGTGTCCCTGCACGCATGTTTTGCAGTGGGTTTGACAATTATGACACTAATGATGAGCCTCGTTCTGAGAAGAACCATTCAGAGACCGGAAGGTTACTCAGGAGAGAATCCGCATTAATCAAAGGGCTGTAAACCTCCTACACAGGCATCAGTGAAAAACAGAAGAGGACACGAGAGAGCAGGAAGCAGCGTGTTTATACGCAAGGGGCCTGGGTTCAGACCCAGTGAAGTGATGCCCACTGACCTAAGTTCAGGCCCTTGGTCTCCAAGTGATGCACAGAAAATTTCAGAAGATGCAAAGGACATTTGTCTCCTTAACTCACAAGGGGTGGGGTTGGGGGAGGAGACAACCACAAATCGTTGTGAAGCCCTGCACACGAGCCACGTGGATAAGCATTGTAGCATGTGTTCCCCAGGAGGCTCGTTCTTTCTGGGTGGAGAGAGGGGATGCTCTGTGCCCTTCCTGTCCCTCGGGCCAACGTGCATTGCTCGCTTCCAATCTGAGCTTGCCTGAGCCCCACGCAGACCCAGCATGCGCTCACGCCTCGTTTTTGGCAGTTGCTGACATCCGTAGTGATGAAACTGAAAGTATGGAAACTGGTGTGCACTGTGGGGTCAAGAAACTAATCTCCCAGCTTTTCAAGCTTCTTCCTGCTCTGGGTGTTGTCTTGCGGCACTGAGTCCCTGCCATACACCATAAAGCCTGATTTCATAAACCATCAACGCCCAGATAGACTTGTCTTCTCATCCCCTCAGACCAGCCATGACTGAAGGTGTAGCAGCAGCAGCATTGTTAGCGTCTAGGTGCCACAGCCTTGATCCTCCTGGGCCCTATTGTGTCAGATTCTATACCTACAGCTAGTAAGAGCCCCTTGCCCCATAATCCTAACAATCTAAGCAGAGAAGATGGCCAAAGGGCGGAAGAAAGGCAAGATGATTCTCCCCCTCTTCCAGATGGGAAATCAAGGCCCAGAGATGCTGTCACACAGGAACTTGACCTCAGAGCTGGGAACTGAATCCAAGTTCCCTGTCTGGTGTCTTTTATCCAGGAGACCACACTTCTGGTTGTGGGAGAACTAGAGCTGGCTCTTGTCATGGACCAGGAGGTAGGCCATCAGATCCCAGAGGTTGAGTTGGAGCCGGAATCGGAGTCGAGCCCGAGGTCAGAGTTGGAGTCAGTAGGCCAGAGGTGGGGCATAGAGGCAGGGACCTGTAACAAGGCAGGGACCAGGGCAGGGAGACCGGGTCCAATGTAGCAACCAGGATTCACTTAGTTACTCAGACAACTTCCTGTGCCTCCTTCTGGCTTATATAGCGAGTCTGAGCAAATTGGAGAGGCCAGACCTCTCCACCAATCAGGAGTTTTGTGGGCAGAGCCTCTGGTGCGTGAGGGTCCACCCAGCAGAGAATGCGGGCCGTACTTGTGAGCTGCGGTCCCAGGGCTGCCTGAGGACCCACAAAGCTATTTGAGACCATGATCCCTCACAGCGCCTGGGAAGAGAGGAGTACTAGCTATCCAGGGCTTGCATCTTCCGAATAGCTTCACATTTGTGCGGGGAGTAACCAACTCAGTGTCAACCAATTTAAACGACCCCGGGACAGCTAAAATCATTCCTCACAGATCCTGCTTCCTCCTGGGTTCAAGAACAGTGCCTGTTAGTCACCAGGCACACAGGAGATGGAGCCGCGCTGAGAGATGACCCATTTGCTTCGAGAGAACTGGGTGGATTTGGTTTTACAGATTTGATTCGATATCTGTATTCAGAAAAGACCTCCCTCTGTCAAGCTGAGAGTTACACGCAGTTGATCCTGGGTAATTCTTCTGAAGGGGTTTAATTTTCCAAATGGTAATCATTAAGTGTCTGGCATATGTAGACTTTGGTCGGTTGAATCTTAAATAAAATTTTAAAAAGAGCTTCTTAAGAGACCATCACAGAGATAAGAATGGTTATTCTAAGTGGAGAATTTCATGCACACGAGAGGCACCACACAGTGAATTCTGCTGTGTCAGAACACTCAAGGAGGAAGATGCTTTTGAGAAACTGGAAAGAGAAAATCTGCAGCTTGGAAGTTAAGTTAAAATGAAAATTTCAGACTGGGCAAGCCAGACATCCAGTGACCCTTCATTGACTGCTGTGGCAACTGACAGCAGCTGGGGAGGTAAATCAGGGCTGCCCTCAGTTGTATGAAAGAGATGAGAGCTCCTTTATGACTTGGCAGAGACAGACCTCCTTACCAGTTCCCCAGGTGAAGCTCTGGCACGTGCACCAGGCATATCCTGGTGGGAGCCTGGGTGCTGGGGGATGCATGGTGATGGCCGTTCCTGTAGTTGGCTGCATCAGCTGGCAGGGTTTGACCTCTATCAACTGATGGCTCGATGTGACGTAATGTCACCGTTGCAAGGAGATGATGCGCCAGGACGGCAAACCACCAGCATGGAAAGAGAATGCCAAGATTTACAGCGTGAGACTGACTCTGTAACCGTCAGTGCAGTTTCACCCAGGATTATTTTTATTTCATTAATAACACATTGTGTTTCCTTGTTGCTTTCCAAGCAAGAGTCTCAAAGCACATGACAAATATTAAGCCTTGCAATGCCCCTTTGAAGCAAGTCTGTGTTCTCATTTAACAGTTGGGGAAACTGAGGCACAGAAAGGGGACTCAGGAGCATCAGTGGGGACAGAACCACTCTGGATTTCAAGCCCAGCACTCTGACACTGGACTATTAACCCTAGTCCAGCCCGAGGCCCTGTGATTTTGCTCCCAGGGCTATTTATTCACCTACAGTTCAAAAGGAAAAAATCCGTGAGTTTTGATTTGTCACTTTGAGCCCCAGCCTGTAGAGTTTTCGAACATGTATCGCCCCCTATATGTGAGCACCAGGAGGCTGGGAATCCCTGCTGAGTCTGCTCTAGCATAAGCACACACTTGAGCAGCCTTGTTTATTAGTAGCAGCATCTGTTTGGAGGCTCCTTTCAATCTCTTTCCTATTAGATTCCTGATAAGAGTAATTGCATTTCACAGAAAGCCGCATACTCATCCACATGAAAACCAGCTCCCAGGAAACTCAGGGGGAGGGAGGAAAGGAAGAAAGTTGTCACAAAAACAACTCTGCTTGGAAATGGCCAACAGAACCGCAGTCAACAGCTCCAGTTAGTAAGGGCCTAGAGGGGAGACTGAACCCAGGGAGTGAGGAAATAAGTGCTTTCTGGTGTGAATGTGATCCCTGCCATGCAATAACGATGTTCCGATTAAAGCATCTCTTCGTTGTGGTCCTAGCTTAGATAAAACTAATTTAAAAAATCTGAAGTATCTTTAGAAATCTTTTCCCCTTCATAGCATCGCGACTGGGCAAAGTTCGGGCACCTTTGCTATGCATTTCCATACATTAATGTGTTCGGATTTATCAACCGCAAACTGAACTTGAAATGTCATGGGTTTATAATGCTTGGTTTGGGGATAGTGACAATGTTCGGTCATGCTTTTTACCCTTAAAGTTACTGTTCTGCGTGTGCACGCACACACCCCTTTCACAATGGATTTGACAGATTGTTCCTGTCCAACTTTCCCGTAAGCACAAGAAGGGGCTTCGATACAGGCTTCCAGAGGAGATGAACATGGGAGAGGGGGAGGGGAGAAGAGATGTCAGACTCCAACTTAGGGTTCCTTTCTTTTATGAAATGCAAAAGAATTAAATTCCTTTCCCCATGTCCCAGAACAGGGAGACTGTGATCTTGTGTCCCGAGGGAGAAGTTGTTTGAATGAGGATCCAGGACAGAGAGGCTTCGGCAGGGAGATCCTAGAGAAAGCTAAGCACAGGGAGAATTTACCTGAAGTTGATTCCTTCATTGTTGTTTGAATGGCCAATAAACCAAACCTCAGGAAGCTGAGAATAAATGCTGTGTGCCCAGATGCCCTTCTGAAGGGGGTAGGAATGCCACCTGCCACCACTCTGTTTCTGGCTGTGCTCTGATTCATTAATGGATGATCACTTTCTACAGTGGCTTATTACGGTATGTTGGGCTCCCACTGTGCGTTGGAGACAGGTCTGAGGGATCTTCAGTTTCAGCCCCGAGGCCATTGATAGCTGAGTGGTTTTCTTGCTGCAGTGGTGCTTGCTGAAGGTGAATTCTTGAGGAGATTGAGGGAGCTAGAGGAAGCAAGTGCCACACTAGAATGCGATGGGGCGGGTAGCTGTGTAAAAGCTACAGGGGACAGTGAAGTCCTTCGTTAAGTATATGGTCTGTGTCTTTCCTCGTTCTGCCAGCGTCAGTAGTTCTTGAAGGCTCCGGATCCATTAGGACAAGCCAGTGCCCTAATCTGCCCGACTCGCTCCTCTGCCCACGTGGCACTGTACCATCATATTTTAGGCCTGACTCTTACATCTGACCTTCCATTTTGTACTTTGAAAATCTGCTCCTAATTATGCGGGTTCCTTTTTTATGACAAGCCCCTAATGTCCAATCTACTTGGCAAGTTCCCTTTAATTGAGTGAACTGAACAAAATGCCAATAATATGTCGCGGTCGACATAGACTCAGTCACTCAGAGTTCAGCACTGATCACCTTGCTATGCAAATTACAGTCCTGCTTTGATTTGATGAGCACTGATTCCCTGCGGGCTGGCTTGATGGGTTGGTTCCAGGTTGTTCAGGCCAGCTGCATGGCATTACATTTGTCAAATGCACATAAAACAGGAGTGCGTAGAAAATCCCATAAATGTATTAAAGCAGGATTAGGCCACCCTGATTGATTCTTTTGAACTGAATGTCATTCAGTTCCTGGATTTCATTTTGTGCTCTCTTCCCAGTCTAAGGCCTCTCAGAAAATGTAACTGAAGCAAAATCATTTGCCTGATTTTCTTTCTATGGCCTTGCTCTCTGAAGTGGCTTATGTGGAGCCTGGCAGGCCAGTGGACTGGGTCTCTTCATGAAACCACCGAACTGACTTGTGGCCTGCTAGTGGCCATCAGAGAAGTAGGGCAGCAGAGAGCGAGTCCCTTACTGAAGAGAAATGATTTGTTGCCTTAGAAACTCAAACATTTTAAATAGGTTTGTGTTCTCTTAGTCCTGTGATTTTGGCCCATGTCCTGGCTTGTGCAGAGGTTCACCGCTTCCCTTTGCTGGATGGAACATGTCAGACCTGCTCCAGCGTACTTCTGTCTGTCTGTAATTCTCTTGCTCTGCCCCAGTTATGGTGCATGTGAATAAAGGCTTTTTCCTGTCTTGTTCGACAGGTGAAGCAGATTATGGAGGAAGCCGTGACGAGGAAGTTTGTGCACGAGGATAGCAGCCACATCATCTCGTTCTGCGGTAAGTCTCCGAGGGCAGGGGGTGGAAAAGAAGCGGACCATGGAAGGTTGACAGCCCAGCTCTGTCTCCATGTCAGGCTATTGTTGCTTTGCAGCATAGTGCTGCCCTGAGAACTTCCTATTTGAGCTCCATTCTTCTCCGGCACCTTGTGCTAAGACCAATGGGCGTCTCAGGCCCGAGAAATGAATACTTCTGTCAACAAAATTACCCCCTGGGACTGTGGTCTATACTGGGAATGGATTGAGGACGTCAGAAGAGGGGATGCCATGGATGTCATCTAGCTAGTTTTTAAAAAACAGACAGGCGGACGAGGTCCTGGAGTACTTTGTATCTTTTATTCATTTATGAGTGGATTGAACAGAGGCCCCGTTATGTGCTATTTGAATATTGTAGTGTTGTGGACTATTAATGTATGTAAATGAGAGCCCAGGGGTTGGGATCAGCACCTGCTTACTATCTATAAACGCATGGGGGTGAAAATGCTGGAATAGGGGAGCATATGCAGTGAAGGTTTCAAATCCTTTTAAATTGTAGTAGTGAGACCGTATGAGAGACCTGCCTCTAGCCTCCTCTGCCGGTTTAGTTTTCACCGTCTGGCCTTTGAGACAGCTTCTCTGCTCAGTCTATTAATACCTGGCTTTTTCCAGGTGTAGTGACAAGTTTGAGATTTGGAAAACATGTACCAGAATCAGCCAGTGAAAAGAAAAATCGGGCAATGTATGAAAAAGCTCCCCGGAGATTTTGCTTGGCCTGGGAGTGATAGGTGAGCCTGCCGAGGTGTTTGCAGCAGGAATTGTGGAATAGAAATTCTAAGGGATTTTAGGAGCATCCTCACCCATAGGGATTTTTTTTGCTGCACATCCAGTAGAACAGTGGAAGCAAGCTGCCTTGATTTTGGTGCCTCAACCTATCCCACTGGATAGGCCAGCCTCAAATTCAAGAGATTGCGTGTCTGTATTCTAACTGCATGGTGCAAAAACCGACCAGGCAAAATGTGGTTTGGGAGACAAAATAATCAAGATGAAGACTGCCCAGTGGCAGACACCCACTAACGAGCACACTGCACTTCAGACCGACAGAACTCATAGCCCCTTGCAATAGCCAGTGGCTATGAAGCTCACTCCATGGAGCAGCCCTCACTCCTTCTTTGCTAGCTTTTCTGGACTGGAGAGGTGTCCTGGTGATTGCATCAAACCAAAGAACTCTGCCAATAAGACTTTACAGCAAATGTATTGACCTTTATTTGAAAGATGATGGGAGGGGGACCAGCCCGCACAGCCCTCTTGATATCCTGCAGGGCAGTTTTGGGGCCAGTCCCCACTGCACAAAGCTGGCCCTGACTGTCTGGCTGTGCATGGTTTGGTAATGCGTGTGCATCTCATCCCTGGGCAGGGAGGGGTGGGGAATTCCCTGTCTCTACGCTGGCCCCTGCAAACTCAGAGCAGGATGTTCTGTCCTAAAGAATGGCTCCTCGGCACTGACACCAAAGGGAGCACTGCTCTTTGTGGGGAGCAGGGTTTTCCCTTCTGACTCCAGCTGTGCACAGTGGTGCCTTGGGGAATCGGCGATTGCCTTCTCTCGGCAGCCCTGGCCCTCTTCCAGGCAGCATGCGTCTCTTGGAGAGCCACTAAAAAGGCGTCTCAACTCACCCCGAAGAAACTGCGTTCTCAGCCTGCTCGCTCGCTAATTCTGTCTCTCCAGAGCTCACGCTGCTCATCTCCTACATGGCTGTTTCTCTGCCGCAGGACTCCCGGCATGGTGTCTATGGCAACACGCTGGCGAGAAGCCAGCACTGTGTAGCAACAGCCTCTGGCCCTGGGGTGTGATTGGTAAAGATGTAGCTCAGCCCATGTCTGACTCCTTTGGCCTGGGCTCCAGTCTGCAAGGATTTCTCTCACCGGTCACTGATAAGCAGGCGATGCGGGGCCTGCCTTCCCCCTTGTCATCAAAACATCACAAGCCATTCACCTGTTCCAGCCGCGTGGTCGGACTCATGAAAGCCGGGGACGCAGGGGGATGGTGCGTGACTGCGCGTGCGTCACAGACGCCGGACTGGGAACGTTCTGTGGGTTGCAGGCAGAGGGAGGTTGGTTCAGTGCCGTCCGGGTTGGGCTGGGCCTGAACTGAATTTATGCTGGTCTTGAGGAAAGTGGCCAGCCTTTTTCCAAGTCAGTGCGAGGGGCTTGTCGACGCACCTGAGCCACAAAATCAGTTAATTACCGGGGGACAAAGAATGCGAAAATAGGGAAGGGCGTGAATCATAGCATAGGGCAGAACAAGGGATCCAGAGCAGGCCACTAAACAAAGAACCTGTCTGAGCCCTGTAAAGATGGGTGGAGACTTTCCACGGGATATAAGTAGCTAACTCAACAAAAAGCGAGTGGGGGCGGGGAGGAGTGCTGCAAAAGAACAGGGCTCAGTTAATTACATGGGACGATGAATAAAAAACAGAAAGGGAGTGCAAGGACATTAAACGAAAGGCTCCAGACGGGAACTCACGCTGCGCAGAGAACCAAATTGACAGCCCTGTAGACTGAATGGCAAAGCTAGCTGGGAATTTTCCCTGAAAGTGATTTTTTTCCAATGGAAAATGCAGTTTCAACGGAATCTAAATTTTCCTTTGGGGGAAAATCAAGGTAAATATTTTGTTTGATTGGTTTGACTCAAATTGTAATGTTTGGGGGTTTTGTTGTTGAATTGACCGGAAACATTTCGTTTTGAATCAGTTATGCAAAACATTAAATTGCATTTCCCTAGTAATGCATTGCCTCATGGGAGTTGTAGTTTGGAGTCCTCATCTTCTATAGGCCAGGCTTCTGGGAGGACTACGTGACACCGATTCCCTCTGATCAAGCTGCATGATATATGATGGTAATCACGTGACTAGGGTTGCATCCTGGGAAATATGAACTAGCCTTGGAACCTGGCCCGAGGGCAGCATAGGGCATCAAGCTCCCAAGCTACTGTTCCCGTGAGGCAATGTGCCACAATGGGAGAACGCAGTTTTCATGGTATGTTGTATCCAGAGGTCCCTAAGCACTTCATAGCCATTCCCAGTGCCCCAGTGAGGTGAGCAGTAATTACCCCCCAATTGTCATGGGGACTTGTCCAGTGTCTCTCTCACAGGTGTGGCAGAGCTGGGAATAGAACCCAGGAGTCCTGGCTCCCAAATTGTGGGTGGTCCTATTTTGAGCAGTGCACTAGATGACCTCCTGAGGTCCCTTCCAACCCTAATCTGCTATGATTTGTGTGTGGGAAATAAGGACCATCTTCAATGTAAGGGGCTGCTGTTTGCTGGAAAAGGTTCCCTTCTGAGCCCCAGTGGGAGCTGGAAACCCTCTGTCCCTAGTGGGAGCTGCCTTTCCTTGCTTGTGCGCTGGGCAGAGGGGCAGATCCTTGCAATGAGACTATGCCGAAGTGCTAGGAGAGCCGCATATCAGCTTCATCCATGGTTCACTGTTTGCTGTCACTCCTCTCCCTGCGTATCAGCCAGCCAGCCCTGCCCCAGACCCAGCATTTGCTGTCAGGGGAGGTTTATCCTCTGGAGACTGCCACACTGGAATGACACGCTGTGTACTAGGATGCTTCTCCCATGGACCAAATTCTTCCCTTCAGACTCTTGCAGATAGGGGGGTTGTTCTGGTAGCTGGGTCCGAGGGAAACTACTTGGGTTTGAAGGACAAAAATCATTGAAACACCATTTCTCTGGGAATTAGTCTCTTGACCTGAGCAAGGCCTGCTCCACGGCTCGGTTCTGGGATCTCCCCACTGGAGAACGTGGGCTGTAGGGTGTAGAGGTAGCTATTCAACGCCACCATCACCTAGAGCAGCTGTGCCTTGAACTCGGGGGATGCAAAGGTGTCTTAAGACCATCACCCCACACTACATCTCTGGAGCTGTGCTGTTCAGCGGGGGCAGCTGAGAATCGGGGAGGGCTGAGGAGGCTGTGTGCATTGAATGAGATTTGCTAACAACCCTGTGCAGCTAGACTTGCCCAGTCTGTGAGTTGCAGTGTCTCTTCCGGCTTGTGCATCCTCCAGGGGGTCGTTTACTAAGCTCCAGTTGCTTGCACCTTTGCACTGGAGCAGCATGAATGTCACCAAGGAAAGAACTTGCCCTGCAGAACCTTTGACACTATTGATGATGCACAGGATGGAAGAAACCCAGCGTGACTGTCAGATCCCAGGGTGAATCTGCTGGGCTGTCAGTTAAGGGGAAGAGGGGGAAACAGCCTTTTGCTTTTAACCTGAGCACAGCTTGTGTGGGAATCCTTGACAGCCAGTGCGCAGAGGTGACCTGCACTTCCCATATGGTTTATACACCAGTGAAGTGGTGTCCTGGAGAGATGGCTGGAGGATAATGGTAGGAAAAGCGAATGGCGAGCTCTGGCTTTCAGAGACTTTGCTTTGAACAGATATGCTTTCCAAAGCCTTTTCCTATGTGCTGGGCGCTCTGTGGAGTAGCTTTTGTCCCCATGTCACCAGAGCAGCTCAGTGCCAATTCCTGCCTCAGGATACATGCATGGAAATCCTGGGGAATCCAGTGTGGGAAGCTGCATGTGCATGGCGGAGAGCTGAGCTGTTCACTTGCTGGGGATGTGGTGCCCAGCCAGAGGAGGTATAGGCCAGCGGCTGTCTTAGAGACTTAACTCTCCATTTCTCCGTTCTCCATTTCTGGACCCATTGAGACGGTACCTTGTTCTCCAGCTTGAACACTGGCTCTGTTGCAAGAAACATGAGCGCTCACTCCAGGAAAACGAAGGTCAGCCAGGGATTTGCCAGGCCATCAGCTGTGTCTCCTTCCTGGGAGAAAGGCAGTGTGGAATCTGACAGGATTGAGGTATTTAGCCGAAGCTGTCAGGACAAGGATGTGTGGCTGGTACAGCACCGGAGCAGGGGAAGAACAAGGTCATCACCAAGGTGCGTTGGCGGAGCTGTGTGCAGGGAGCCCAGGATTAGAGTAACAGGCGGTGCCATGGGTCAGGATTGAGGCGTGTTGCCATGGCTTTTGGGGATGCGAGGAACAGAAGAATAGAGGAAGTGGCAGGTCAAGTTGAAATGTCTGGAAGCCCAGGGCTAGAAGAGATGGGACTGTTGCAGAACTGTGTGGAGTTTATGTAAGCTGCTTATTGTCATGGTCCTGGGACAGTGTAATGGTCCTGAGGAGCAAACACGATGCGTTGATTCCTGCATTGTGGCTGTCACAGTTGAATGGAGATTTTCCTACATGTTTCGCTCTCTGTAGAAATGAAAAGAGCCAGGCAACAGTACAGCCTCCAGCCCTAGCTTTTGAAAGCAATTAGGATCCATTCGTTCACTTCCTCCCACTATCCAGGATGCAAGGCAGGTGGGTGCATGTTCCGGTCCTGTGTATCTGCATGCCTTGTTAGCAGAGAGCGGCTCTGAAAGAGCAGAACAGGCGTCGAGGTGTGACACGCTCTCTGCTTCCTGTACAGGACGAGGCTTTGCAGCCTGGAACTATTTTTAGTATTCTGCGCCATAGAGCTGAAGCATCCAGGCAAGGACAAAGGCTATCTTAATAAGCCACTGGGTTTTCCAGTGGCTTATGGGTATTCACAGCATATTGGCTGTCTGTTGTTGCAATTTAAATTTCAGCTCTGTGCAGATCCCAGAGTGCTGTGGTAGGAGTCGGCTTTATGAAGAGCACGGCATTCATAATAAGCAAAATGCTTTGCAAGGTCGTCTTTCAGTTGTGTGCTGCTGCCCTTTCCCTTTGCACAGCTCTCCAATTTGGATCTCATGATCTGAGCACTCCTAGTCCTCTTACTTCAGTCCCTGTTTTATGATGCCCCTGGCTGACAGAAAAGAGCAGCTGACTCCAGCATCCCACTCTTACCAGTCATGGAGCCACAAGGTTTCAGAAAAATAAATGTATGTTGACACCTATCAAGTCTCTGGCTTTTGAAGGGAGCATAAGTGAGCACCCGCACTGATAAGCAGGTTTATTTCGTTCCTAATGCCTGTGGAAATAGTTCTTCTTGGCACATTCCATATTTAGTATGAATACATTAAAATAGCTCAGCTGTTCAGGTAAATGTAAAGACCCCAGGCCAGATTCCTACCTGCTGAACTCCATCAAAGCCATAGTAGCATTTCACCAGGAATAAAAACGAGCCAAATGTTTGGGCATTTTATGGGCAAAATGTGACTACCGTGTGTGTGTTTAGTTGCAGATTACGTTTTGGGGGTGGAGGGCGGAATATGTAGCTGAAAATATATTTTTGCATGTACTTACCGTATTGCAGAACTTCATTTGTGTGAGTGAGAGAGAGAGATGGCTGCAAAGAGCGTTATATTAAATTGTGTAGATCAATACAGTAGTTCCAGTCCCAAACAGTCAGAAATCATAAGCCAGGCCCAAGCCATCATAAGTCTTCTTTAAAAGTGTTCTGTTGCGTTGATTAATTCTGGGTTTTGACCCTTTAGGGTGCACTCAGGTCACATTTCTGAGCTTGCCTTCATGCCCAGAAGGTAAAACCCTTTCTATCCCAATGAAAGGGGGGATTCTCACCCAATTCAGTGATTCCAGGAGCTCTGGGGCTTCACGAAAAACACGAAATACCACAAGATTCACAATGACATTGCGTCGGCACCACAGATATGAAAACAATGGGAAGGTGCTTTGTTGTTTAGTTTTTTTTAAGTCCTCATCTTCAGGGGGGCTGGTTCCCTGGCAATGGGGAAACGAGGCCCCGTTTCAGTGGTGAGGACACCCCCTCATCCACAGTGATTGCTGTGGAAATTGAATGGCTCCAGTTTGATCACAAACCGAGCCTGATGGGCAGGCAGAGCCAGCTCATCTGGGTCACAAGAGTTTGACGCCAAAGCTTTGCATCTCAGTTGTACAAGATGAGGGTGGGCCAGAAGGTGTCAGTCCGGGCCAGAGATGTAAGAGCTGCATGGAATGAGCTGTGCACAGAAAACAATTTGCCCATGCGCAGACACAAGTTGTGTTATTGGTCCCTGTGTTGGGTCGTAACCCCCATCATTTGCAGGGCAATGGACAGAAGCTCAATTAGTCCTGCCCCGCGCCTGGTGAGTGACGAATGGCCTCCTGGCCAGAGGGGGTGGTGCAAGGCCTTCTCAGTAGAGTGAGGGAGCTCTGTTGTGGGAGAAGGGTCTCTGGCCCCAAGAGGCCCTGAGCGAGGTTTTAATAAGCAGGAGACAACGGGGGAAGCACACTACAGGGGCAGTTTGGGCTCCTGGTGAGAGAGCTTTGAGGAACGGCCGGCGAGGGAGCTAGGGCAAAGCCTGCATGGGGCAGAAGGGACATTCGTGTGAGCGATTTGAACTTTTATGTGGGCTGGTTGTGCAGCCCCAGGAGGGGTTCTGGCTTCGCGGTGACTCGGGCCGGGAGCTGAGCCACAGGGCAGCTAGCAGGGAAGTCGGGTGTTGGCGCAGGCTGAGGGAGGCTGGCGCAGGAGGGAGCATCTGAGGCAGTTTCTTGTGTGCAGGCGTGAGGGGCACCCTAGAGGGGAGGCATTCACTCAGAGCTCTCTGCAAATGCATTTAGGTAGGGCAGGGTAGCCAGACACGTCACTGGGGTAATGCAGAGGGCGGGCACTTGTTTTCTGTGGAGCTTAACGAATTGATGCTGTTTACTCTCGTGGATCTTAACATGCCTGATTTTGAGTTACAAGCATTTCTGCACCTCCACGGCTTCCATGCCATGAGCCCGTCTCTTCTCACTTGAGAACAACTCTGCTGAAATCGGTGAGGCTGCACGAGTACAGCAGAGAGCAGAATATGGCCCTGTGCACGCTGCCAATAACTTCTTTGCTCAGTGAGCAAAGCTGGCTCCTGGCATTAAAGAGCAAAGGGCTGCAGGAAAAAAGGGTAAAAGGCTCCCCGAGACCTTTTCATGTGATCTGAGATGCCCCAAGGAGTCAAAATCCCAGCTGCTAGCTTTATATTTCAGAGCAGTGCCTCTCCCTGTTGCTTTCCTGCCTATGGATGGTGTCTGTGTTATCTTAGGTCTTACAGTCATAGAAGTGTGGGGCTGGAAGGGACCCCGAGTGATCGACTAGTCCATTTCCTGGCACAGAGGCAGGACCAAGACAGGAAGTCTGCACACTCTCGCTTCGTCACAAGGCCCAGAAGTTATCTTTAAAGGGGTGTGTTTGGCAGGCACAACTAACAGCCGTATTACCTCTGTTGCTGTGTCAGACGTGCAGGTCTTTGGATCTTTCCTCGTTTTAGGCAGGGGACAAAATATGAGAGTCTGATTCATCTTCAGGGAAGATTTCTGCTGTAGGGCGAGACCACAGATGCTGCCGGAAACGTCCGGCGCCACAAAGGCCAGTTTGGTTCCTGGAGAGGCTGTGGGTGGGCTTTTGATGGGCTGGGTAACCACGTGGCTTTGTTGCAGCTGCCGTGGAAGCCTGCGTCCTGCATGGCCTGAGGCGGAGAGCAGCAGGATTCTTGCGCAGTAACAAGATAGCTGCCCTGTTCATGAAGGTGGGCAAGAGCTTCCCTCTGGCAGAAGATCTTTCTAAAAAGGTCCAAGATCTTGAGCAACTCACAGAGAACGCGTAAGTGTCTTGCCCTGCTGCAGTGCCTCGCGTGCTGCCTGGATGTACCCACGCTGGGCTGCAACATGCAAACCTGGGGGGCCCAATCCTAGGCACCAAAATTCCTCCTCTACCCAAGAGACTTGTTTTCAGAGGTGCTGAGGTCTGTGGGGATGTGAGGGGCTTGGCACCGCTGCAGGCAGAACACTGATTCCAGGCCTACTGTTAGGCCCCCGAGTATGAAAATCATGGCCCTAGTGGAGTAGCGGGGGGCCAGCTTAGGAGGTGCCATGCCGGATCTGTAAAGAGGCTGACTGGTTTCTGGGTTCTCGGTGGTGACAAAATCAGAAACGTTCACCCAGAAGCTGGTTATGAAGGATTTACAAAGACAGTGTTTAGAGCACTTAGGCTGGACTGAAGCGTGTGCTTTCTCAGCAAGGCACGCAAGCCCCTTGGGTAGCTTTCAGAAGCACCAAAGCCCCAGGTATGAAAAGCGACGTAGGAGCGCAAATCCCATAGCCCTGCAATGAGAGGTAAGCCCCGAGGTGGAACTGGGAGACGGGCCTCACTGGGGTGCTTGGCTTCCATGGCATTTAAGGGCTTGCTTAGGTGTAGGCTTGGCCCAATTTGATTTGTATTTATTTTATCATTTCAATGGATAGTATCACTGTTTGTTTTAAAGCATTTTTCTGTTCTTCTCAATTTACATTTTCAGGGTGGTGGGAAGGTATTGTGAGGGAGGCAGACAATCATTTAATGACCGTAGACCTTGAGATTCATAAAGTTAAAGCTTTATAACCATTGAAACACAAATTGTCAACATCACGTGTCAAAATACACAAAGTAAATAGCTGTTGTTGGAAGACAAGGTGCTGGACTAGATGGACAGTTGGTCCGACCCAGTCTGGCTGTTCTTAAATCAAACTCTATTAAATTCTCTGACAGTATTTTTCTTTCTTGGCCTTTCTGTAAATTTCGACTATTATTTAAGGAAATACATTTTCACTGGTTTGTGTGTCGGCTGAAATTGATGTTTACCAACATGTACCGATTTAAAAAAAAAAATCGAATCCTTCCAAACCTACTTAATTCTTTGCTGAATCAGGGCCTAACTCAGCAGCTCTTCTTGGAGTGCCTTCGTATTGTTTCTCAGGTCCATTTCTTTGTAGCTGGTCATTAATTTAACAAGGTCACTTCTTAAAAACTCTGCCACAGGCCTCTCCGGACAGGAGGCGCGCATACGGACCAGATGAAGGCATCTGTTACCCGGTGATGGTCCTTAGTACATGTGGACTTTCCTATGGCCATTCCTCATCAGATCTGCCAAGTCCTTGCTGCACATCCAGTCAGGGAGGGGCGAGCATGCCCAGCCCTACATTAGTTGCTTTTTGAGGAGCAGGGAAGTCGTTGCACCATTGCTTAACTTGCTGCTTTGGTTTGGAAAGTAAGTCTGTGGTGATGTGTTCTGCCTTGTGTCTCCGAAGACGGAACCAGGTACAAGGCATCCAGGAGAACGCGCGCAAAGTGCAGAAGTTGCCGAACCTGTCTCCCCAGGCCATCAAGCACCTGTGGATCCGCACTGCCCTCTTCGAAAAGGTCTTGGATAAAATTGTGCATCACTTGGTAGAAAACAGCAGGTAAGTGCTGGTGTGGGCCAGCTGTTTCCTTTTAGCTGTTCTGCCTGTAGCGACCATCGTAAAGCTGTTGTCCCGTTGACTGGGCTGGCCGGAGGGGTGGCTTAGCTTTCCTGTGCCACACAACCCGCACAAAGCAATTTTTCTTCTCTCTCAGAAATTTTTCTCTCTGAAAATCAGACCCTGTTTTTAATGGGGTGGTGAAAGGTTGTGACTCAGGGATCCCTACCAAGCTTGCTGAAATAGAGGTGGTTATGTACTGTTTTATTGCTGTTTATTGCTAGGCCAGCAGGATTTACTTAGTTTTTAAGTCCGTCTCCTGCTGTCAGCAAGCAAATGCCAGGTGCCAGGTTCTGCCGGGGTGTTGCCTGGGCTGGAAACCCTTGGCTCCATTCCTGACCAGTGGGGCACCCAATGTTTTGGTTCGGGCCATGCGGGGGGCTGCTATGGATTGTGTCAGATGCAGATGGAGGCTGGAGGAGAATTGCCTAACTCTGGAGGAGCAGGATGGCCTGTGATGAACTTCAGCCCTTTGTCATCAGCAAAACCAGATGCAGAAAGACACAGGCGGCATGTCCAGGAACAGAAACAATAGGGCAACTTATAGCTAAAAGAGTCCTCTCTGTCACCACGTCTGCCAGCGGCATGTTTTTTTCTTTACTTCTAGTAAATACTATGAGAAAGAAGCTCTCCTGATGGACCCTGTAGATGGACCAATTCTTGCATCTTTGTTGGGTAACTTTGTCCTTTAACCTACTCTGAGCTGACTTAGCAGACAGATCTGTTTCCCTCCCCCCACGATTACATCATTTACATGCTCATAACACCATATTTTCATAAGAACTTGACAGACGTTTAATGGGTCTCCCCATAGCCTGAGCAAGGGCTCTTGCGCAACTTTGAATTGGGCTGTGTCTCTTGGAGTCACATGTGGGTTCCCAAAATGTCGGAGTTAGGCATTCCCAGTGGGGATCCAAGAGGGAAACGTTGCCCTGTAATTCTGGCCTTTACTTGGTCTTTAAATATCATCCCTGTGCAGTGGGGCCTTGCGCACTGGAGTACACCAAGATGAAGACAGCTGATCACTTCTGGACTGACCCCTCCGCTGACGAACTTGTTCAGAGGCATCGGATTCATGGTTCGCACTGTCGCCAGGACTCTCCCACTAAACGCCCTGCCCTCTGCGTGAGTGTTGGAGGCCAGCGGGGTGGATTGCTTCTCGCATGGTTCCCGCTGCGGTGAGGGTGGGGAAGCCAGGGATGGTATTGAAGCTTCCTTAATTAGCTTGCAGAGTGCACAGAGATCTGCAAATGAAAGACGCTAGAGAGTGTAAGCTAACAAGAACAGCAGGATCCAAAACTCAGCCTATGGAGGCTACAGGCTGCTTGGAACAAGATGGAGCATTGCATCCTGGGACCTGTGGTCTCTGTGTGTGGCAACTCCAAATTCAAAATGAAGGCAGATGCAGTCTGCTGCATTTAATGCAAACTAGGTGCAACCCTGGAGCTTTCGTTGGTTCAGGGCTGACTTTGGCTAGTGTCAAACTGGTCACCTAGAAGGCCAAAAAAAAAGGGCGAGAGAAACCCCCTACTTGCTGTGGTGTGTCTGAAGTCCTTCTGGATGTTGGGCTTTCCTAGGGCTGGAGGAGGTGAAATCAGCTCACAAAACTGTTCTGGGCTGGTTCCTTCTAGATTCAGAAAAGGCATTCGAGCGGCAGCATGGACGACCGGCCGTCACTCTCTGCCAGAGACTACGTGGAGTCTTTGCATCAGAATTCCAGAGCCACGCTGCTCTACGGCAAAAACAATGTCCTGGTGCAGCCGGTAAGTTGTACGTGCATGCAAGGGAGGGGGCTGAAGCATATGAAACTCGGGGAAGGGATTGGCTGCTTTAAAGCTAAGTGGCTGTACGGGCTAGGGGGCGTCCCCTAGTCTTTGCTAAATGGAATGTCAGACCTGCTTAGAGGCAGGAGTCCCACAAGGAGCATAAACTCTATACCACTCCAGCTAGTGTATAAAGGAATCGGAGACCTTTCTGAGACTGCAAATCTGCACTTAAAAGCACTGCTGTGTTCTTTTTATCCAGCCCTACCCCAGGCTTTGAGAAAGGAAATGGGAAATGGAGTAACTGAGCCACATTTCGCAACGTGAAGGAGATGTGGATCCTCCTGCTAAAAGCGGGAGGGGAGCGGGGATTCTGCTTTCTTTTGACTAGAAACTGGTTCCCTTTTTCTTCACCCGGAGGCATGTAGGCCAGATGAATGGTCCCCATTCCTTCCCTAGCCCTGTGGCCGGCGCATGTTCTTGCACGGTAGACTGGCTCTGCATGAGGGGCGTGGGTGGGAGCTGCAGGGGACCAATCCACTAGTTAACCGGCACCAGGTGGAGCCTGTTGTGAAGGTGGAGGGTGGTGCTAGAAGAGGCGTGACAAGCCCAGGCTAAGAGGCGACAGCAGGGGGGCCCCCTTTCCTGGTACAAACCCGCAGCTTCACAGAGCGTGGCAGTGTGTGTCTCTGCTGTCCTGCCTCGCCCTGCGTGCCGGTGGGGGAGCTCTGCTCTGGCAGTGGGTCAGCCGCTCAGGGAGCCAGCTACAGGCTGAGAACGGCTCCCAAGGGAAGGCGAAGATGCATCCTGAGCTGATCTGCTCGACTGGCTAGCTCACGGGACGCTCACGTCTAACTTTTGAAGGCCTGTCTGTCGCTGAGCATTGCTGGGGAGTGCAGGAGAGCTGGGAGGATGGAAGTCAGCGCGCGAGAGGTCCCATCTGCCCGTCCTTCTGTCCTGGGTTCTGAGAGCCCAGCAAACAGACCAGTCATTGTTTCCATCTGTTAACGAGACCAATGCTCCTCGAGAGCAGAGCCTGGCTATGGAGGGAGAGTCCCTTTCTAAGGGGTTTTGGGCTGGGGAGGCTGTGACCCAGACAGGTAGGAACCGCCACCCTGCAGGGATGGTCTCGGATGCGGGAGCTGCAGTGCTGGTTCTTCGCCTTGCGTTCTGCTGTCTGGCCCTGTGCAGCATGGGTCCTGCCCTTCCGCGCCATTCTGTGCAGGGATTTCAGTGGGCGTGCCAGGGTCTGAGACGTGGGGGAGAGAATTGGGGCAGGTTCACACAGTTGTCGCCTCCAGCATGTGAGTTTGCCTCTCTGATAGGTTGTGGGTTAAGGGATGAGAGAAAAGTGCTGCATTGGACCTGAGGGTCTGCCCCAGGCCCTCTGACCAACCCAGGATGAGGCCGTTCCAGGTTTGCGCCGATGTTGCATGGGAGAAGATCAATACCACATGAATGGTTTTACATTCCCCTTCCTGGTTCTTGGATCAGGATGTGCCAGGGTGCATGGTCAAGCAGCAATTTCAGCAGACTGGGGACTGACTGGTCCCAAGAACCACACCCTTGTGGTGTTCTCCATGCCGTTTTTGCAGGCCTGTAAAGTAATTTCTCTCTGTTTTCTTTGTAAAGAGAGATGACATGGAGGCGATACCAGGGTATTTGTCTCTTCATCAGACTGCAGACATCATGACATTAAAATGGACCCCCAACCAGCTGATGAATGGTTCTGTGGGAGACCTGGACTATGAGAAAAGGTGATTCGCTCTCTCTGCATTATGCTGTAGGCCAGAGAACAAGAGGGAAACGAACCATTCAAGGCCAAAATGTCATGCTAGGTGCTTCTAAATGGCCTGCTTGAAAAACTGGTGCCGGCAGTGGGGATCCTTCCACTGAGTTCAGCAGGGTTTGGATCCGGTCCCAAATGTTTAGCTGATGTTGGCTTGATCACACTTGCCTTCTGAGAGGTGTAAGGTAAACGGAGAAAAGCCCTAGTCTGAACCTCCTGGGCAATCCAGTTCAGTGACCACAGCCTAATCAGGGAACACTTAGCTGAGCAGAACAGATCAATTGTCCTGGAGCGTAAAACAATACCAGAGCACAGGGCTGGACTGTGGCAATGGAGAAGAGGCAGTGCTAAGGAATCCATCTCCTGAAGGCCGCATTCAGCCAATCGAATCGGAGAGGCCATTTATGCTGAAAGATGTGGAGCGATTTGCTTTCTTGCCCGCCCAGTGATTTCCCGGGGAGAGACCTGGCGGGCTCTTTGCAATGTTTGGGGGGCGGGGGAGGGTTGTTAATGCTGCGGATTGATCTCGGGAGTCGCAAAGCAGATACACAGGGGAGGCCGAGCCGAGCCGCTTCCAGAATAACAGCACTGTGCAGTGACAGGGTCGGACCAGATGGAAAGTGACGGAGGTGTGTTGGGGCCACGGGGATGAGATGGCTTTGGGGCGGGTGGCTCTTCCCTCCATCTCTCGTAGAGCCGTGTCCTGCTGCCTGTCGCTGGTGTAGCTGAACACCTTCCGCAGAACATCAATAGCAGAATCCCTGGTGGACACACACAGTCTCTGGCACATCTCCCTTCCTGGGGTCAGGACTCCCCTTGGGGCAGCGTTCGCTGAAGACGTGGATACTGGGCCCCTTTCTCTGGCATCTGCCATGTGCGTTGTGATGTTTTTGTCGGCAGCAACGCTCCCTTTTACAAACCAGTGTTAACAAACCATCCCAGGCCTTTACGAGCTGCTCCAAAAAGCCCCTCCCAGTAAGCGTAACAGCTTGGCCTGAACAGTAACTATTAGCAAAATTCCCAAGTGCTTTCAAGCATAGATCAGTTCTCCTGGAACAGAGCTTCAAGGCAGAGAATTGTCTAAATTAATAGTATAGGAAACCCAGGCACAGAAGTAACTGAGCATTGCTCTCCTCTGGTTCAAGGTAAACATTGTCTGTTTAACTCATTTTCATTTTTGTCTGTTCTCTGTCTCTGGTTTTTGCCTTTGTTCCTTGCATCTTCACTCTCACCCTGTGTGCTTTCGGGGCTCTCTCTCTGCTGCTGGGTGGGATGACTGGCACCCCGCTGTGTTGCTCTTCTCCTCTCTGTATTGCTTTGCTGAGTTCTTGACTTGGTCCTCAGGCTAATTTCTAAAATTTCCCAGTGTCCAGGCAAGAAAAGGAGAGAGAGAGGTCAAACCACAAAGTAAGTGTGCCTCCTTCTGGGGTTGTTTTGCGGTTATGTGCGTGTGCACCCCCCCTTTCTTTCTGTGCACCTTTCACACTACATTTCTGTAATGCCTATTGGTGCTGAAAACCTGGACTTTAAAATAAATATATATACATAAAATTACCTAGAACTTAAACAACTTTATAGAGATTTCATCCTGCCAGGGTCTCCCTGGAAATCAGACTGCCCTCTCTGACTTGGGAAAAGAAAATGAAATGTTTCTTTAACGGACCCATCACAGGTTTTTTATTCCACGTCCGTTTCCTCTTGTGATCTCTCTGCCGGGCTCTGCCCTGCACTGTTTCCCTGCTGCTCTCAGGGCATGCTCCTGCGCCACCATCCTACAGTGCGTGACTTGACAGTCATTCCATTTGTCCTTCAAAGCAACAGTGAAGAAAATTTGAAATGAAAAATTGTTCAGCCAGTTTCAAGCCATGTCGTTAGGAAAGTCAAAGAAGGACGTGGCTGTGCAGAAATCACCCTGTCCCCTGGTGTGGGGCCAGTGCTCAACAGCCGGGTGGAACATCTTGCACAGACGGCCGGCAGGTGGGCTCAGCACCTCTCCTACCCTATTAGCTTCCTTGGGTTGTCAGTGGTGAGCTGGCCTTGGGCTGCTCCCGCGTGAGGTGACGCTTACCCCGCAGAGGGGAGAGGTGGTGCTGGAGTTGCAGCTGTTGGGTGAGAGGAGGAAGGTTCTGCTCTGGCTGGTGGGGGAGTTGGATTCTGGCTTCCTCTGGCCAAGTGCCAAATTCAAACATCCCCATTGGCAGAAAGCAGCATGAAGGCTTTAGGGAGCCGGGGGCTTTTCTGTGCCGTGTCTGGTGTGATCAGTGGTGGTTCTGCCGCTGAGAACGAGAACAGGAAAATGGAACTTGTTCCCATCCTTGGCCCCTTCGGCACATGGATTAAAAGGTGCAGCCGGTTGTTTGAGGAGCAAACCAAATCACCAACTCCGCCGAACGTATTATCTAACGACAAAGCAATACACGACAGGGAAGAAAGAGTTAATACATCGCCAGTCCTTCCCAGGAGGCAAATGTGGCAAATTCGCAGTGTGGTCAGTTCTCCTGACGCAGAAAGTGCTTCCCAAATGCCCCCTTACCCTAGCCATCTTTTACAGCATGGCTGTGTACAGGCTACGGCGCCCTCTTCCCATCGCTTGTAGTTTAACTCTCTAGCTGGTGCAGCTTTGTCTCAGATGCCTCTGTGTACTCTCCTGTCTTTCATCTGGAATATTAAATTCCAAACACGGAGGGGCATGGAGATGAACCCAAACACACAGGCTTCATGCATCTTCCATTATTTCCTTGCACCGCGTTGTACCTTGGCTTTCTAATGCTCGTCCATCCAGCTCTTGACGGTTTCCGTGTTTGCCTCACTCCGGTGCTGAGCTGTGTGTCCTGGGGTGTCATGGGATCAGTGAGCAAGAAGCAGCTGAGTACATGCGCATAATACCAGCATGGGGGAGGGGGCGTAACCTATATGCGCTGGCTGACATACAGCTGTTGGTTTCCCAGGATGGAGTGTCTGTCCCCCAGAGAAGGGATTTGTTCAGGGTCGCTGCTCCGGGGCCCCGGACGGTGCAATGCGCGTTCCCCGCATGCATGGCTGGGGCATGTGACCGTGTACTGGGAATGATGCTGAGGGAGAGGTGGCAGTCAGGCGGCCCTGGGTTTAACACCGCTTGGTCTTGTTGCCCTGCTTTAGGAAACACAGCGAGAAGCGGCCCCAGGTGTTTCTGCAAGGACATTACCACTGCCCCAAGCCGTTTCCAGAGCAGGCGCTTTGCTGCTGGGACCCTGCTGTTGCTCACATCCCCTGTGTCCCTCTGTAGCTCCCGGTCGTGTTGGGGTCCTGGTGAATTGCAGGGCAAGATCCTCAGCTGACGTAAATGGGTGCAGCTCCCACTGGATCGGTGCCCATTTACGCTCGCAGAGGACGGGGCCTGGATTCGTGCCATTGAATGACTTGGAAGGCCATGTAGAGTTGTGGCTGGGTTGGCTTCTCTGGCTGCTGAAAGCCCATGGGGCGTAGGACTCTGCTGAGTGACCGAGGCATCTCTGCTCTCTCCTTCCAGCGTGTACTGGGACTACGCCATGACCATTCGCCTGGAGGAGATAGTCTACCTGCACTGCCACCAGCAGGGTAAGGGAGGTGTGTGTGCGTCCTGCCGGTGGGCACTGCTTTGTCTCCATTGCAGCTTTGCGCATCTATGCGCAGGGGGCGGCTTTACTCACTGCAGCAGGTCCCTGGAGAACGTGACGAGGGCAGAGCGCGCCCGGGATAGGTGCGGAAATACTTCCTTTCTCTGGAGCGGCGGGTTCAAATCCAAGCTTTGCACTCCCGAGGGAGATGAAGTGAGCCTGTGCGTGCTTCTGTTACTTTACGTGGCTCTTCCAGAGGGGACCTGAACAGCAGGGCCTGCCTGCAGCGCTGGGCTGCAAAGACACTCTGGCCCTTTGTGAAGGGCGGGGTTCTGGGGCTGGATCCAGTGACTCTCGTGTAAGGAGGGAGGAAAGAGCCCTTGTGGATAAGGCAACGGGCTGGGATGCACGAGACTTTGGGTGTGGTGCTGGCTCGCCCGTAGACTCCCTGGGCACCATTCAGCCTCTGTGCGCCGGTTCTCCCTGTAATGCTGTTCCCCATGTCTGTCTTCAGAACGTGCATGCGGTGGGGCAAGGCCTGGCCTTGCGCTGTGTGCACGGCGTCGCACAACGGGGGCCTGATCCCAGCTGGGGCTAACAAGCACTCTCCTAGCAAATCAGATCCGTTTTTTGCCCCAGTGGCAAAATTTGCCCTCTCGTCCCCAGGGCTGGATTTACACCTTCCGCGCCCCTGGGCACAGCACCTCCTGCGCCCCCTCTTATAGCTGACCCTCGTGCTTTCTGCTGGGGGGAGGGGCGGGGGCAACGAGTTCAGTCAGGAGGGGAATATGCTCCCCCCTGGGCTCCAGCTTCTGGCCTGGCCAGGGGGTAAGACCCTGGGAGAGAGGAGGAGGAGGAGGAGGAAGAAGGGGCAGGGCCAGACTTCCGGTGCTTATGCAGGACCCCCAAATTGACTGGGGCCCCTAGACATGACGCTACTGGCCCGTGCAATAGCCACTGCTGTTCAGGTCCCTTTAGAAGGCCGGCGCCGCTAGGCACGTGCCTACTGTGCCTCACTGGAAACCCGGCCCTGCTCGCCCCTGTTATTCAGGGGGCAGCAAACCAGCTGCATTACAGTGGTGCTGTTTATATTTCATCTGCAAAGTGCTTTACCACCTTCTCTGGAAACGTATATTGTGGGGTAAGGTCCCCTCCCTCTTCTGAAACGAAGGCAATGTGGCTGACGGTGTGAGGGGACTGCTTTGATCTGCATCCCTCTGATTCATGATTTCCTGACCTGTGCGCCTTGTCTCACCTGTTCTGGCCAGCGCTCCACCTGCTGGCCAGAAAACAGCAACCATAATCATAACACAAGCCCGGGTGATAACAGCTATAACGCGCTCATGCTAGAGATCACGTTTCCTGCCGAAGGTTTCCTTAATCAGGGCATTACATTCGTTAGGGACAGATGTACGCATGGGAACAGAAACATGCCAGTATGTCAGGCCGGCATGTTTATAATCGCAAAGCCCAGGTTTGCACAGCTGGGATTTTGCCTGAATTCTTCTTAATCTCGGCTCTTCTGATTGATCATGGGTGTTGTTAAATATCCCTACCGACCCCTGGAGGTGTCGTAATGGGCACACCAGTACCACAGCATACGTGGGTGCGGGCAGGTTTCCATGCATTTGGTGGGGATGAATTTCTCCCTAGAGAAATTACAAGTGGGGCTTTAGCGGTGCGTAGGCCTTCAGCCTGGGGTCAGTGTTTATTTCTCCCCCGGAAGCTCCTCTGGATGGCTCCAGCCTGCTGTGCCCTTGGGGCCAGGCTGGTAGGGTTACCTCCAGCCTGTTTTCCTAACTTGTGTTGTCTCTTCTCTGCTTGCGTTCCTGTTGCTAATAGTAGACAGCGGTGGGACTGTAGTTTTGGTGAGTCAAGATGGAATTCAGAGGCCTCCGCTCAGGTTCCCCAAAGGAGGCCACCTGCTGCAGTTTCTGTCCTGCCTAGAAAACGGCCTCCTTCCCCACGGACAGCTGGACCCACCTCTCTGGTCACAGAGGGGGAAGGTAGGAGCCTGGACTGAGGTTTGGATACAGTGGCTCAGTAACGCTCTCACCTCTCGCCCCAAAGACATGGGCTCCTGGCTGGTGCTGGAGTTACAGATTGGCACCGGCCCAGAGTTAGTGGCGGCTACAATTTGAAAAAAAAATCCCAGGGTTTCAATCCCTCTGGAGTCAAGCACCCAAGGATTGGACAGGAGTTGCATGCGATGGCATGATCTGTAACCCCCATAGAATGGAAGGCCATGCAGTAAAGTGGACCCCGCAGCCTACGAAAAATCAAACCATGTGCCCTTTAGAACTGTACTCTGCTAATGGACAAGAATTCTTGGGCCACAGACTGGACTAATTGCAGGGCAGGCAAAAGTCTGATTTCTCACACACACACAGTCTAGCAACAACAGCTATCAAGAAAGAACTGTCCCAACAGGAGCTTGCTGAATACAAGAAATGTAAATTTAGTTCAGGCAGCTGTCGGTATGCTGGAGCTAATCGTTTGGGGTAAAATGCACCCCTGGGTTAGAAGGCCAGCCTCAGACCTAGGCTCCACTTTAGCCTGGAGAGTTTAAGTAGGACCTGAGTGATACCTTGAGCTGGCCTTTTGGGCAGGGCTGCATTTCCCCATTATTTAGCAAACTCACAGTGAGCAGACGCTGTCTGTTGTCTTAGGGCAATTGGCATTTTTCCTGGCGCATGAGGGTCACATCTAACTAGCATAACACAAAGGAGGTTGCAGCTGCTCTTACCTTAGTGCATAGGATATTGCTGCCATGAAACAGTGGCCTACCAAGTGTTCTTAGCAGGCGACACCCCATCTTGAGCGAGGTGGTCAGCCACGCTGTATGCTGGGATCTACAGTCTCCAGGCACCCATCTGTGTATGAAAGTTACGGTGGCCGGGGGCTCTGCTGTGGAATTCTGTTTTGGAGACTCTGGTACAAGATCATGTCATAGCTCCGACCTTGGGGGTAAATGTTTCTCTCCAGGCGAATGTAACCAAAGCATGTGGATCTGCCAGCGTGGGGAATGCCGAGGAGGTATGAACTCCTAGCTCCATGGGAGGGGTGTGTGTTCTTGCGTTAGCGTTTTTAGTGGCAAAGTGGTGGTTGCCCTGAATGTAAACACGTGACCTGGCTTTGTAAATAGCGGTGTGTGTTTGTGTAGGGGAAGGTGTTTCCAAAGCTGAGAAAGCGAAGTCCCCAGGGCTCCTCCGAGTCAGCGTCTGATAAGGAAGACGACGAAGCTACGGACTACGTTTTCAGGATAATATACTCCGGCATGCAGTCAGAGTTCGGTAGGTGCACTTGGTAACGACCCGCAGCATGTCTCGTTGTCGGAGTGGGAACAGCCCGACACCAGAGCGGCTGGAAACGCGCAGCCTCCGGCCCTGCCGAAAACTGTTCCAGGAGAGAGTTGGTCTGTCCCTTTACAATCCCACTAGGGTTTTTTTTTAAACAACATACTTTGTTCTAGCTGTTAGCCGGGCAGAGGGCAGCGACCCTTTTGCTCTGCTAACTGCGGACAGGCCCAGGTGCCTGTACAGTAGAGCTCCTGAATGTTGCAAAGAATCCTCCACAAATATTCCTTGGACTCGGACCGTGAGTCTGCCCTGGTTGTGTTCACGAGCCTTTTGGGGGGGTCTCTCTGTGCCAGCAGGTGGCTGTGGCCATATTAATTGGGAATCCTGTTTATTTCTCCTCTTGCACTGGTGCAACTGAGGAAACACTTTGCTAACCCCAGTGGACCAGATCCTTGGCCTGGCCTAAGTCCCTTCTGTGCTACTCCAACAGCACTAAGAGGGGATAGTGATGCCACGTGAGAAAGTTCACATGGTCTTAGCTGGCTTTGTCCCCTTCACTCCTCACCCCCTCCCTGGAGCAGGTGAGGATGATCCTATTGCATTGACTGCCACAGAAGTGGATCATTAGATCTAGTTTGACCCCCTGTATAATGGAGGCCAGAGAGTTGCCCCCGGTTACTCCTGTATCTTGCCCAATAACTTATGTTTGGCCAAAACGTAGGAGAACTATGACGAAGACTAAAACAAATGATAGAGAATCCCCTTTCTGTAGCTTTCTTTTGAACCCTCCTATACAATTCCATAGTGGGGCAGAGCTCTCTGTTAAATGAATGGTTGACAGCCCCTCTGGCATGGGTGTCATCATCTGCCCCATTATATAGGACTTTCCCCAAAGGCATGGAGGCTGGAATAGCTCTAACTCCTGCATGGATTCTTCCTTCCCTCATTCATTTGTGCCTTTACCCTGTCTCTGTATTTTTAGTTCCTGTTAACGGTCATTCTCATCCCTTCCTTACCTCTCCTGCAATCTCCATTGCCATTGGGAGGGAGATGACGCAGAGGACTCCTGCTACAAGCAAGGTCGTGGTGGTCCCCAAACGGTCTCAGAGTCTCCCTTCCAGATCCCTCACCACGCCAGGGGCTGAACAGCAGCCGCGTAATGTTGCTATCACCCACGTTGCTTTCATTGCTTTGCTGCTTGGGCTGTGTAGTCATTTGTGGATCCCCGCGTGCTGACCTCAGCAGACCACGTGGGTTACAGTTTTCCTGCTGCTTCCTGCAGCTGCATTGAGTTGTAAGCGGGGAGAAGGCATTGGTGAGGCGTTCCTAGTATCACTTCTGGTGCACATCTCAAACAGCAGCAGCTGCTCAAGAATGACAAGCCTCTCCCATCTGGAGGCCTGAATTCCTGTTCTCTGAGCTCTCACGTGGAAACGAACTTCGTAATCGCGGTTTGTGGCCATCCCAAGCCCCCTTCAGTTTGTGTGGATGGGCCATCTCTGCTCAAAAGAGACCCAAGACAGAAATGGGAGCGGTGCCTCAGGCCATGGTTGTGTAGAACAGCTGCAGAGCTGTTGGGAGGCTGGCTCCAGGACAGCTCAGCATATGCAGGGCTCTCTGAACAGGAAGCTCAAACTCTCCTCTGCTTGGCCTATTGCAGGTAAGCAGGAGACTAAATTTGCTCACAGTTTAAAACCAAAACCCTTGCAAGTGACGATTCAAAGTCCACCCAGAGATTTAACAAATGACAACATCCCAGGAACTGCCTGCCCTTGCTGCTCTGGTTCTCCTCTTGTAACATCTTAATCAAATTGTTTCTTCTTCATTCACGACTCTAATATTCTCCCTTCTCACATGTTCCCTGTGACTTCAGAGGCATTCCTGTGTGCAAGAGATGGGTGGATTCTTTCCTTCCATCATCTTGCTCTCCTGTGAGGGACTGCCCAGTGTGTCCCGAAACAACGATCCTTGAATCCGCTTATCCTGGATGATTGGGGTTTTCGAGGTGTGATCATGTGTTTGACTGGGCATTTCAGACGTGCTACCTGGGTCTTTTTCAGCATTCAGCAGTCCCAGACAAGCTGACTGAATGCACCGGAGGTTTAACTGGGCGACCTTCGTCACTTTCGCTCTTGTTCTTTCCTTCCCTGCGATTGCGTCGTTACTCTGCAGTGGGATTGGCTGGCATCAGACTCGTGGTTTAATACAGACTGCTTGGGGAAAATGATGGGTTATTGATCTCTCTAATCAGAATTTTCCTGTCTCTCTCTCTCATCCGGCCTGTGAGCCATCTGTCTGCTATTGCAATGGCTCAGTGATGTCTTTCCCTGCCCCCTTACAGCCCCCCAGGACCTGATAGACACAGCGGGCAGTGGCCTGCCTTCCATGTGGCAACCTAGCATGACACGCAAGTCCTCCTGCTCTTCCTGCTCCCAGAACAGCTCCTCCGATGGCGGCCCGTCCAACGGCTGCAACCATGAAAGGTACAACAGGCGGGAGCCATGCTCATGTGTCTGGTCTGCCTGTCCCAACAGCAGCAAGAATGCACGCTGAACCAGGCCGAGCTCCCCAGAGCACGTCAGTGTGATGGGGGAGACATTGGCACCCACTTCCCTGGTTCTCAAGCCGAAAACCTTTTCTAAGTCAGGGCTCAGTCAGACTCCAGGACATGAGTTTTCCCCTCGGCTACTGCTTGCTGATTGTCGCATTCTTTGCAAATGGAGACGGCTTCCCAGTATGCATAAATCCCACACGGGGATGCTGAGACTGGCTCTGGGGAAGGGAAATGAGCTGATAAGGGCCAGTTGGGGGTTCCCATGTGTGGCTTGGACGGATGTTAGAAACGGGGAACCCTTGGTTTGCAATAGGGACCCAAAGGCAGATTTGTAGCCCAAGTAGAACTGGAAAGATCGTCAGCAGCAAAATCACTGCTGTGTCCCAAATGGGCTCATCCTGTCCTGGGAGGGATTTGTCCAGAATGGGTTAATTGTAGTCAGCCATCTCCTCAAAGGAAGGGCCTAGTGATCCAAGCCCAGGCCTGAGAGCCAGGGACTCCCAACTCCTGATCTCAGCTTTCCTACGCATTCCCATTGCAACTTCGGGCAGGTGGGATAGGCTGGGATTTTCTGAGGAGACTAAGGGAGTTAATAGGAGTTGGGTGCCTAACTCCCATAGGCTCCTTGACAAATCCTAGTTTTACTCTCTCTGCCTTAGTTTTCCCATCTGTAAATATTCAGACTGATTCTAAATTGCCTTTTCCCCCAGCACAATCAGCTCTCGTGGGGAAGCGTTTGTCAGTCAGTGGTAGCAGAAAGCTTAGCGTGAACAAAATATTTGATCAGTTACCAAAAAAAAACCCCAAAACCTAAGCTGACTTGCTGCTTCTGTGGCAGCCGGACAAGCCTTCTGCCTCTTCTCTTCTCCTGGCATCCAGACTTGGCTTTCCTGCCTAGCAGTTGCCCACCTGTGGCATGGAACAATTATCGCAGGGTAAACAAACCTCTGTAAAAAGTTAACCCCTTCCCCGTCCCTTTAGTCAGAGACTGAGAGCAGTTTGCCCTGTGATAGAATTACCGCGGAGAGTCTGCGTTTCCAGGGGTTCGTACAGGGGGAGAAATCGACAGTCGGTGCCGAGGAGTGGGCCATGGCCGTGTGTGGTGGCAGGGGCAGTGATGGGGGGCCATTCCTCTCTTGTATCTGATTGGTCGTCTTCTCTCTCGGCAGAACCCCACTAAAGCTCCTGTGTGACAACATGAAATACCAGATCCTCTCCCGGGCTTTCTATGGCTGTGAGTGTTCTCTGTCTCTGTAGGGGCGCGAAGAGAGGACAGGTCAGATTCCCCTCCCGATCGCAGCCTGTGTTCGGTGGGCTTGTGACCGAGAGGAGAGTTGGCCCAGTGAATCAGTCTGCTGCCGTATGCCGTATGCAGCGCGGGGAATAGGAGTTGGGGCCAGAATTTGGGTAGGCTGCTGGGGTGCCAGAACCACTGACGTGCTAACCAGTATTGTCTCCTTGTTTCTTGGGGCTCCCCCGTCTGTCTGTCTGTAAACTTGGGTTGTAAGTTCTCTGGGGCAGGGACCGTCACTGTTCTGTGTTTGTACAGCACCTAACGCAGCAGGATTCTGGTCCGTGACTAGGACTCCACAACACAGGCCTTGGCCCAATGAGCTAACGGTAGCAGCACCACTTTCCCCATGATCAGGAAAACCTTCCTGGCAGTGAAATGTATCCAGCTGGGGGACGTTCTCCCAAAGGGGGAAGACCCCTTGTTTGTGACTCTAAAATGAGCCTGGGAAAAGCACTGGAAGCCAGTGGCCCGTACTTGCTGGCGTTCCAGGTCTCTTCTCTGCCTCCCTCTATGTTTCTGGGACTGCCCGAGTGCCTTGTTCTGAATGAATCCTTGCTTCCACCTGACCCAGGGCTGGCGTACTGCCGACATCTCTCCACCGTGCGAACCCACCTGTCTGCACTGGTTAACCACAACATTGTGTCTCCCGACGTACCATGCAATGCCAGCTGTGGGCTGACGGCAGAGATCTGGCAAAAATACCTGCAGGACAGCACGGTAGGGACCAGCATTCTAATTGGACCAGGAGAACGAGGCCTAGGCAAGAATTACTGCCACTTGGGGAGAAAAAAGCCTCTCCATGGTTCTCTTACCAAGGGTGAATGACCACATCGTAAGCTCTTCTGGCAGAGACTCCTCTGTACGTTAGCAGAGGTGCTGTAAGACAGAATTAATCACTGCTCAAGACCCACTGCGGCCGGGTCTGGATTATCGAGTTTCGGTTTGTGGTTTGCTGCTTCAGGTTCCTCAGACAGGGACTCGTGGATGTATGACACAAGCAGAGCAGCGTTGCCCCGAGGCTATCGCGTGACTAAAGCACGTGACACCTGCCTAAGCCCTTCTGATGTTTTGCTTTTTGTTTTTGCTTTTTTGACTTCTACATCTTTCATTTCCCTACTTTGCATTCGGTATTTTGAACTCTTATTGTACCACTCGTACACGTGCCAGTACTAATAATTAATTATGTGCTTTGCATCTGTGGCCCTTTCTGTCCAAGGACCTCACAGCCCTTTACAGACACGAATACGCTGATTCAGGCACATGGCCCCTGAAGGGGAGCATGGTTATCACTGATCCACCGATGCTGCACGAGTGGCACGGAGGTCAAGTGACATGCCCAAGGCTACATGTCCATTCTGTGCCAGAGCCCAGAGCCCTACCTGCTAGACCTGTTGAAGCAGGAGCCTAGGAGTTAATGGCCCTGGCTCTGTCTCCAGCTCTCACGCTGATGTCCTGCGGCTTGAATACACCACTGCCAGTGGGGCTCTGCCAGGAGCAGCGGTGGCGGGATCGCTCGTGTAGACAGGGCACAAGCGTCCTTACCACAGCAGGATTCAGTGATGGTGTGGCTGCCGGTGGGAACTCTGCCCGTGATGCTGCTGTGGACCTGCATTGTTGGCAGTGCGAAAGAGTGAGAATGACCTTGAGTGAGCTTGGCCAGATCCCTTCCCCTTCTGCGGTGCATCTTCTCCCGGTGACGTGAGTGGCTACGGCTGCACTGGAGCCCTGCCAGGCTTGGCAGGTGCCCTTCACAGCCACTGTTTCCAAAACGTCCCTTCACTTTGGGTGCCTGGGTTGGTTTTGGGTGCCCGCTGTCTGGCTGAGTGCTGCAGTTCAGGGTGTGGGAGTGCTCGGCACCTGGGGAAAGTTCAGGCCCTGGGTGTCGGAGCCGGGCACCCAGGAGTGCATGCGATTGAACCGTTTGCAGCAGAGCTTTGAGACCCTTGCAAGGGGCTGCAGACGGGCAGGCATTGCTGTTGCAAGTGTAGCCGATTGGCTTCCGTCCTGTCCGTGGCCCTTCAGTAACTGGCGAGCTCTCCCCACAGAGCTACGAGGAGCAGGAGCTGTTGCGGCTCATCTACTACGGCGGGATCCAGCACGAGATCAGGAAAGCCGTGTGGCCTTTCCTCTTGGGCCACTATCGCTTTGGGATGCTGGAAGCTGAGAGGAGAGAGGTCAGTGCCTTTCTGTGTTGGCCGCTGCCAGGGCAGCGAGCTGGGCTTTGGAAGCCTTGGATGGAGGAAGCTGCATAGAGCTGCGTTTTTGTGCCCGGTCTGCGGTGGCTGAAGGCTTGCGCCCCTGGCTCTGATTGTCTGGTGGCGCTGACGGGGAGGGAAGGACTGGGCCGAGGTCTGGAGGGGTGCTGGTGCAGCGTACAGGTTTGTGCTGCCTGGGAGTCATTTGGCAGCTCCTTAGGGAAGGAAGAAGCTGACTCGGAGCTTCTCCATCATTTGGAGTCTTGCTGGGGAGATTCTCTGGCCTGCACCCCACAGACGAGATACATTCAGGTCTCTTCTGGCCCTATGGTCTATGAAGCCTGTCTCTCAGCCTGTGCACGAAGCACCCACAGAACATGGAGAGCACGTGGGGTGTGGGGTCATACGCAGAGGCTGCCCGGCCCCAATTCGGACTGTCCTGGCGGGTTCTCATGCTCTCTCTGAATGCTGCAGGTTGACGATCAGATCCGGGCCTGCTATGAACAGATCATGGCGGAGTGGCTGGGCTGCGAGGCTATCGTCCGGCAAAGGGAAAAAGAATCCCACGCTGCAGCTCTGGCCAAGTGCTCTTCTGGGGCGAGCTTAGACTCCCACATTCAGAGGATGATGCACAGGGATTCGACAGTCAGCAATGAGGTGAGGCAACTGAGTGGGGCCCCTGGAACAAACACTCTCCCCCTACCGTGTCAGTAAAACTTTTGTCGGCCCGAGGTGTGAAAAAACACCCCCCTGACCAAGGTACGTTTTACTGACAGAAGTGCCGTTGTGGACAGCGTTATGGTGGTGGGAGACCTCTCCTGTGATGTAGCTAGTGTCGCTCATTGGGGTTGGCTTAATTATGCTGGCGCGAGAGCTCTGCCAAGTTGTCGTGGAGCGGCTACCCGGGAGAATTTGCCGTGGCGGGACAGCTGTGCTGTGGGGTCTCCAGTGTCGACGTGGCCTCAGTCTCAACAGAGTCTCTTTGAAGTAACAATACTTACCAACGAGCCAATGGTGTGCTTAGGGTTGGGTTGGGTGGTTTCATTGCTTATGTAAACTAAGATAGGGGTTAATCAGTTCACTGCAGAATCAGGATGGCATTAATAGACTCTGGCACTTCAGGAAAGCCCCAGAGGCAAGAAGAAAGCAGTTTATCTCATCCACAAATGCATGGCATGGAACAATTGACGGGGAACGTCGTGGATCACTTTTTCTTCCTCTCTAGTAAGAAGGCACTGGTCACTGCTAAAGACAGGATGCTGCACTAGACCCAGTAACCTGATCTAGTACGAGGAATCCCATGGTTCTGTGAATCTGTTGTTTCCCTGATTTAAATACTAGGATTATTTAGGTGCAGTTTTGCCCCTGACCCTTGTGTGTAGACGTGTGCGCTTCCGCTGATGTGTTGGCTTCCTCCTGGGTTCTGGGTGGGGACAGCATAAGCTGGTGCTTTGCCTCTTTCAGTGAACTGTTCTCCTCTTCTCTATTGCAGTCTTCCCAAAGCTGTAGCTCTGGCAGAGCCAACCACGCCCAGCTGCAGAGTGACTCCAGCTCCAGCACACAGGTTTGCAGCCTGCTGCCCATTCAATAGCTGCCACACGTTCCTTGACCTTGGCTTGATACACTGAGCTTTATACACTGCTTTTCAACAAGCTTATCTTGGGGGGCGGGGTCCAAAATAAGTTAACTGAGCTGAATGTGGTTCACTTCACCGAAACCTGTATGCTACTGTGAAGGCTGCAGAGATCAAGATGCATCGTGGCTTGATAGGACGCAACATCTAGCCCTCCTGCCTGCACTCGCTTGAGTGAGGCTGGATGTTCAAAGCGGAGGACCTCAGTGTACGCAATGCATGATGTGGCTTTGGTTGTCTGATCTGGCCGGGCCATGGCAGATACCCGCAGTTTGATGTCGTACGAAATAAAATTCAGCTAATCCTAGAAAATGTGTTGGAGCATCCTGAATGATGGTGCAGATGGGCGGAGCTAGAGTCCAGATGGGCTGGCCTTTCTGTGTGGAGTGAAACTTCCTCAGGGCTGTGGCTATGCGCAGAATGCAGCTGCTAAATGCTCTTCCTCTAGCTGAAATAAGTCTTAAGTGGTGCCTGAGATTGGCTCCATATCCCATGCATAACCCTAAGGTGGTCCACATGGTTGATGTGAATGAGTCAAGGTTACTTCCAGAACTCTGGTTACCCGAGCATCTTGCCGTGGGCTGTGCTGGAAGTTAATATGCTTTGAAATCCACGATGGAAGACTGGCTGTCTTTGGTGAATGGGTCAGGAAACCCTGCTCTGGAAAATGACTATAGAAAGGCATTGTGAGCCCCTTGCTTGTCTGCGAGTGATGGTCAAATCCACGCAGCTTACAGGTAAAACCAGCCTTTTTTTCCAGCTGCCAGCCCTGCATGCTCTTTCTGGGCTCTGAGAGGCATGCTGGGCTCTTTCTAGCTTTCACTTACACCCGCCCCGCCCCGGTGTCTGGCGTCTGTGCGGTGCACAGATGGAACTGATTTGACATTCAGAACGTGGTTAAGTTCTGTAGATGATGTGCAAGCCAGACTAGGATGCAGGCCTCTCTCTATTGGCTTCGTTGCTGCTGAGCTAACGGGAGTCGAAAGCAGTAAACGCTGCTCACTGGTCAGCTCCGAAGGTTTATAGGGAGCACCATGGCTGGGTAGGATGGTGTCTTCTTTTATACAGTCACTTTGCAGAGCAGAGCTTCACTTCTCACTGCGCGGTTTGGAATCCAGGGGTTGTGTTACCAGCTGAAGAGTTAGATTGTTGGTGAATGCAAAAGGCATTTGCCCGGGCTAAGGGAGGTTTCTGCTCTTTGTTTGCACAGGTGTTTGAATCGGTGGATGAGGTGGAACACCCCGAGGCAGATGCCCAACTTGAAGATGGCAAACCAGCCAAAATCCCCAACGGGACTGTCGCCAATGGCACGTGTTCCCCTGACTCCGGCCATCCCTCTTCCCAGAATTTCTACAGCATGTCGGGCTGTTCAGAGCACAGCTTCAGCACGGACGACAATGCACTGGAATCCAGCAAAACCATGGCCTGTCCCCAAGAGAAACCCAGCAGAGCAGAGGCCCTGAAACTAGAGCACTCCGCCAACACGCTGTCAGAGGATAAGCTGGCGGGGGAGGATCTGGAGAGCCTGGAAGGTGAATGCCCCATCAATGGAAGCTTAGAAGTCTTCATTCCAGTCAGCGGGAGTGCAGCCGGGGTTTTGCCTGACAGCGAAGCAGCCGGCCTTTCTGTGGTGGATGTGGTGGAGAGCTGGGCTGAGAGCAAAGCTGGAAAGTGCAGTTCAATGGGGAGCGAAGACAGTTTGTCTGAGGAACCAGAGATGGAGAGCTTGTACCCACAACTGGATTCACTAGCTGTGGCTGACTTGGCTAACAATGAAGTATCTCCTGTCTCCTCAGCTGGGGTCACCTATTCTGTGAGTATTTGCTTAGGAATTTCCATTTTGGGCCAGAGCCCAGCAATCTGTAGGGCCCTTTTGCAAATGCATTTCACCCACTGCTCTATGAGACTCACCATGTTAGTTCTGCAATTGCATGTATGACGGCTGCCTCCTTCGCAACCAAACCTCTGAACAGTGCGCGGTGCACAGGGATTCATTCGACTTTGCAGGGTTCCTTTGGGGATTTTTGGATGAATTCATCTGTTGTTCCGGTCCCTGTTTCTGTAGCCGGAGCTGCTGGACATGTACACCGTGAACCTCCATCGCATCGAGAAGGACGTGCAGAGATGTGACCGTAATTACTGGTACTTCACCCCTGCCAACCTGGAGAAGCTGCGCAACATCATGTGCAGGTACCGACCTGTGGGATTAGGGCAGGAGCTGACTCCAACATTTGGTGCTTTCGCCCAGCTGGCCCTATTTGTGAGTAAGGAGGAGAAACCACAGCCCAGTGGTGGTGGCCACCGTATTGCTCCAAGCCCGATTGTTTTCTGTGTTGTTTTTCCCATCTAGAAGTCCCCAGTGTCCCAGTGCAGCTCGTAATCAGGGTATGAAGGCAGGGGTTTGCGGCTTGTTTTTCTCATTTTAGTATGTGAAGACACGAGGCCTCACCCTCAGTAGCAGAGGAAGGATGGCAATGGCCTTTAGGGCCTGTCGGTTACCTCAGGTCTGGCAGGGAACAGTCCTGTCTTGGGGCATGAATCCAGCTGGTTCCAGCTTGCTGTGTGGCTCAGAGTAGTTGGACAAACGCTCTCCTCTCATCAGTGCCAGCAAGGTCCCACGTCTCACAGGGCCCATTGCCTCTCCACATCCAGCGTCCCCCTGGGTAACACAGGGCAGCCCCCTTACATGTTCTCTGCATCACCAGACATTTGTTTTAACAAGGATTCGCCTACAGAACTCAAGCACTAATGGGGGTACAAATGCCAGCCTTCGTTACTTGTGCGTATTACAGCAGGCAGTACAGCAGTGAGGGCCGTAGGAGGACAAGGAGAGACACAAATAGCTGGGTGGATTTCTGGCTTCTGTTGGTTAGTCATCTCCTGGAGAGTCATTGTCAATACTCTCTCAGATTGCAGTTCACTGCGGCTCTGCAGACCCAGCCGCGCAAGTGGCAGTGGAAGCTGAGGCACTGATGTTACGCATCTCAGCAATATGAGGAAAAGAAGTTGTTGCTTTATCTCATGGCCAGGCTTGGAAGAGCTTGGCTGAGATGACCCCTGGTGCAGCCTGTGTCTGGAAAGCTAACAAAAGATGGATTGGGGAGATGAAGTAATGATTTCCTTCCGCCACTAATAGATTTTTGAGGCCTTCTCTAGTGAATTTTGATTGACTGCCGCACACGGCAAGAGATCTTGGCCAGGCTAATTGCTCTCCGGAGCTTTTGACCCAGAAAGGGAAAAACAAGGAGCAGCAGGAGGCCTGCACAGTTGGGCTTTCTTGTAGGCCAGAGAATAGACTGGGGGGTGTGGGTGGGGGTGGAGTGGGTTAAAAAAAAAAGAGAGAGAGAGACAAACTAGTATTAAACTCTTCACTGTTTTCACCGGTGCATCTGTCCCTGCTGAATCGTTATCACAGGATACTGACTTGGGTTGTGCACCATGAATGTAGTGGTTAATGTCTCCCCTCGCCTGCCAGGCATGAAGGGGAGTTACTCATTTACAGGCTAGCTGCTTTGCTAGGAATGAGTGAGCCAAGCCAAAGGTAGGATTAGCAGAGGAAAGTGAAGGCAGCTCCCTCGCCTCCTCACTGACTTACTCCTGTGGCCCTCCTCTTGCAGCCCAGGCTGGGTGGGGCGATGGATGCTGCGGAGTCTGCATACTTAGCCACAGAGGAAGCTGTGGTGTCACTTGAGCAGCATCTAAGACCGATGGGAGGTGGCGGCGATGGGCTGTGAAAGGAGCCCTGCCCGGTCCGTCTCCAATGGACTATTGCATGCCATGGAGCGAGGGGTTGCAGGGTAGAGCGTGGCAATGAGGCGTATTCTCCAGGCTCTTCCAGAACTCCAGAGACTGCCCTCTGCTCCAGCCCCGCACGGGATAAAGGAGGATGCACGCAGCTCTGCAAACCCTGTGGTTAATTAGAGCTTTGCCTTGTCCCTTACCTCCAGGGGCCACATCTTCACTCAATTTTACTTGGCCCTCGCTTGCCATTGACGTTGGGCGGGATCCCTGGGGTCTGATTCTCCCGCCTGGTGCCAGGCACTGCTGTTCACACCCATGGAGTGCCGCCTAGTCCGTAATGACTGCACAAGGCACTGGGGAATCGAGTCCTTTGGCTGCATGCTTTGGCCCCATGGAATCAGTGGGGCAGGTAGACTGCAGCCAAGGACTCCACCCCATTGCCACCAGGAAGGTGGGCTGCCCTGGACAAGCTTCCCTTCCTACAGAGCCACCTCCCCTAGGAGGCCTGGCTCCTCTGGGACATTCACACCCCATCTTCCCTGCTTTCTCCCACAGCTACATCTGGCAGCACATTGAGATCGGTTATGTGCAGGGAATGTGTGACCTGCTGGCGCCTCTCCTGGTCATCCTGGACGATGGTGAGTGGGTGGGGTCACCCAGCTCCAGCGGGAGCGTTTCTCAGTGTGTTTCGGAGGGGAGGCTTGGGGAGAGACCGCTGGCTTGGTCAGACCCCCGGATTGCGAGTGTCCAGGCCAGTCTGGTGCTGGCAAGGTCCACAATGCTGCACGTGTCCATCTCCAAAACAGGGACAGCACAAGTACTGGCCTGGCTTCCTCTGCACAACCTCCCCACATGCCTCAGCCAGGCCTGGAGAGAGCCCTGTGGGTGGGTAGAGAACCTCGGCCTCCATGGCATCCTGGCATGCTCTGCTGCGGAGATTCAGCAAGGGGGGCTGGCTACTTCCAGCCAGGGGGTGGGGGTGAGCACATGGATGTCTGCGGTCAGCCGTGTTGACGTATCTGTAATTTGCTGGTGAACGCGTCTGTGCACAGAGCCATGACACACTCCCTATCTCTCGTCCCGTGCAGAGGCTCTCGCATTCAGCTGTTTCACCGAGCTCATGAAAAGGATGAACCAGAATTTCCCACACGGGGGAGCCATGGACACTCACTTCGCCAACATGAGGTCGCTGATCCAGGTATGTCAGGGAGAGGGCAGCCTCTCAGACCAGACGAAGGAAGGGTTTTCCCAGCCCCCTGTTGTGTTAGAGGGGCTGGGGGTTTGGAGGAGACACCTGGGGGGGCTATGGAGGAGCTTGTGGGGGAATGACAGCAGAGCACCTTGAAGAAAAGGCCTGGGCGCGTGTGTAGGCTTGTGGAGGGGGTGAGGGCCGGGCGGGAAGGCCGCATGCTGTCCTCCAACACGCTAACGGGACCTCGGTCTCCCTTTGCTCTTTTTGGACAGATCCTGGACTCGGAGCTCTTTGAGCTGATGCACCAGAATGGGGACTACACCCATTTCTACTTCTGCTACCGATGGTTTCTCCTGGATTTCAAGCGAGGTCTGTGGCATGACACAGCCCTGTCCTCAAGGCCTCTGATGAACAGACCACAAGCAGAAAGGCCCGGAGTGCCGCCTCTTAAGAACAGTGGCATCAGTTCAGATGTTCCTTGGAGTGGGGGAGGGGGCAAAATCAGGGCCATGTTTGTCTCTGCTCATCCCACAGGGACTGTGGGTCTCCCCTCCCTCTTCCCCACGTAGCGCTGTCAGGAGTTGTTCTCAGTGCCCTCCTCTGCACTTCTGTCTTCCTCTCTCCTCTCCCGCGGTCTGGATGGAGGGGCAGGTGGGCCAAGGTTCAGTGGTGTGACCCCTTATACTAGGGTCGCAACGGCACTCATTGAGATTTGGCCTAGCCACCTCTCTCGAGGGACAGCTGGGTCAAATTTCAGCAGCATTAAGACCACAAAGCTGGAGTGACACCAGCAGATTTGACCCTTTTGTCTACAGGGCCAATACGTGTCCATGCGAAATGTCCACAAAGCTTTCACAGCCAAGGGACCAAAATGAACTCTTTTTTTAAAAACAAGTTTCAGCTGAGGGCTATGTGACACGCTCATTTGATGGTCTCTCCTTTTGCCTCCCGGAGACCTTCACTCACACATGGAAGAGACCATACATTTGACTTCGTCCCAGTCCCCATTGGCTAGTTGTGCCCATTATGCAAAGCTACAACACAAGCTAGGGAGGTCCCTGTGTAGGTGGCCGTAGGTCTGGAATATCAGCTTGTCGGTGAGTGAGGGGTGTGAGCAGAGCTAACACTAAACTTGTTGGTACCTGGTTACTTTCCATCTATGAGAACAACTTTCTGTCTAATATAAGCATCAGTCTGAAACAAAGGCCCCTTTTAAAAATAATTCTGTGATCATCCAAAGAAGGGAGCCTCATTGTCGCTTGGAATTCTCCATAGACCCATGCCAGGCCCCAAACTCACCCTAAACGACACCCTGGTTTAACCATTGTTCTCTCTTTTATAGAGCTGGTGTATGACGATGTTTTCTCTGTCTGGGAGACAATCTGGGCAGCTGCACACGTCTCCTCTTCGCACTATGTCCTCTTTATAGCCCTGGCCTTGGTGGAAATGTACCGGGACATCATTTTGGAAAATAACATGGATTTTACAGATATCATCAAGTTCTTCAATGGTACGTCTTGTGTTTTGTTGGACTCAAGCTGTGGCAGGTCCTCCGTCTTAGTCAGCTAATATTTGTGGTTAGGATACATGCTAGTCTATACTGATAACTAGTGTTTATTGAAATGCGGGATGGGGGGGTAATATTGCTTATGAGAGGCCACTAGGCTGATGTCCTGAACAGAAGGCTGTGAGCCAAGAACTTCTCAGTTCTATTCTTGTCTGCTTCCTCTGTGGCTTTAGGGCAGTTGCTTCCCTGTTCCGTGCCTCCGATTCTCCACATGTAACATGGTTATGCTTCCCTATAGAGAACAGTCCCCACAGGGATTCTTTTAGCTAATAATGATTCTCATAAATACTAAATATGGTGCTTCTGGGTACTGCCATGATCAGGGGCCCACAACTGCTCTGATAAGCTTCAACTCCTTCCTAGAATGTGCATGGGCAGAGAGATGTGAACCTTTGAGAGGCTTTCCGCTTTCTCAGGCCTTGGAGCTCCTTGGTTCAGATACCTCCATCATTTGTTAATTCCTTTTCCTTCCATGTTCCAGAAATGGCTGAGCGGCACAACACCAAACAGCTCCTGAAACTGGCCCGGGATCTCGTGCACAAAGTCCAGACGCTGATTGAGAATAAATGAAAGGCCAGGAAGGGTGGGGTGCTCAGCGAGACGGCAGGGGCTCTGGTCCAACACTTCCTGCCCTGTCTCCTTTTTCTTAAAGTGCCACCCCTGTGACAGAAATCTTGGTAGTTTGACACATGCTGCTCTCTAAGGTGAAAGTACCCTTATCCCTGCTCTCGTGCTGTTGAGCTGAGCTTGGTTTAGTTCCTTAGCTCAGCATTCATTTTCAGTGACTGACCAAAGATCTGTATATCAGCACCTTATTTTTTTTTTGTGGTTGTTTTAAACATTTCTACCTTGGAAGCAAATCTTGGGCAGACGTTCCCTTGCCTTGTCTTGGTATTATCACTGCAGTTACGGTTCCCATCTTTAGCAAGAGCACTTTCCAGACCTCCCTCTCAGAGGCTGGGCTACAAGCAGGCTGTGTTGCTGTGGCTGCTCATTGGATTTGCCTTTGAATCTGCAGCTTGTACTGCCGGGGGATAAAGCACTTCCCAGGAAGCAGCTCCTCCACATGTCAAGGGAGCCAGGCTGCACCAGCTAGTAAAAAGAAGGGTGTTCTCAACATTTGGTTTTGTAGGAGTGTGAGGCTGTGCCTTTGGCAGAGAGAGACTCATCAGGGAAGTGCCTCCTGTGCCACCCCCTCTTCCTTGTTTAGGGCTCTGTTTCCCACCCATTACCTAGGGGTTGCCGCTTGCCCATCAGCCCAGGATCAGAGCACGTGCTGCTCTGACTCTGGCCGAGTTTCCAGAAGAGCTCCACTGGAAAGTCTGGTTCCAGCTGTGGCTCCTAAGCCCAGTGAAGTCAATGGGAAGACTCCAGATGGACATCCACGGGCTTTGGATCAAGCCCATGTGGAGAAAAATAGGCCAAGCTTAGTGTTCTCTGCTCCGAGTGTCCGGAGTGCTGCCATCTTTCCCTGCAGTGGCGCTCTCGCATTGTCGTCCGTCCCCTCTCGCCCCGGCACTGTGGCATGCAGCACCCTGGGCAGCAGGGGAGCCGTGTGATGGCAGAGCTGCAGTGTGCTTGGCGCGGTTAGTGCAGCCAAGGGTTTGGGGTTATTTTTCAACTCAGGTAAAAAGGTAGAAGAGGAAAAGGAGAAAAGTGGGTTGTGTTAGTGAGTTTGTTTGCACCTGCCTGGGAAGGTCATTGCCATAGCTAAGCCATTCTGTGGTTGGCATAAACGTGTGCTCCTGGCAGCTGGAAAAATGCTTCGCTGTAGCTCTTTCAAAGGTACTTTCTCTCAAATTGTGCTGCAAGAATCTATGTTTGCCAAACATGAAATGTGTGATAAATACGTTCTCCCGTCCTCGGATCAGCTCCATCAGCAGGGCTCAGCCAGAGCCCTCTGTGGTGAGGGAGTGGTGTTCCCCGAAAGGGAGAGGGACCCAGACCACTCCGTTCTACTGATTGTATTTTGTATTTGTGTGTGGTGTGTCTCAGGTGTTGCTTGCAGAATAAAGCCAGAAGAAAATAGTGCATGCTCCAGAAACCAGTTGCAGAGTATGATGAGCCAGTCTGCAGTACGTGAACAAATCAGCTAATCCCTCTGAACTATAGGGATACAGAGTCTGTAGCTCCAAACCAGGGAAGGGCAGTGCCTGCTGAACCTGTTTGCTGGAGAAGAATACAGTGGGAGGTGAAAGCAGAGGAAAGCTGTCTTCTCTAGTTTCTCACTTTGCAGGTTATTTATGCTTTATCCACACAAGCTAGGAAACCCTTTGAAGCAATTTCCTGCCCATTCTGGAGCAGATCTGTTGTATTAAACTCCAAAAAGAGCTTAATTTACTGGAGAAAACAGTCTGCACTAGCATCTGAAATAGTCTGCATGGAAACTGAAGAGTTTGGGCTTTAAACCTTCAGGTTTGAGTGTGCATCTCTTGAAAGCAAAGAGCAAATCTCCCGCCTACACTGGTGACCTCTTCCTGATCCTAGAGCTTGTAGCTTTTCAGATGTTAGAACAGATAAATAATCTGAGTAGCCTTGTTCTAAAGGGTGAGGGGTCGAAGTGACCTGTTGCATAGCAAAATTAAGGAATAATAACCATTAGATAGGCATAAAAAGTAGTAACTCTGACACTAGCTTTCAAGATTTTATTTTTTTTTGAACAGATAGCTGAGAATCCTGCACAATATCTGCTATCTGTATTATTTGAGTGTGTCTTCGGGCCCATCGATAGCAGTGTTTTTCAATAACTTCTAACAAAAAAGTATTTATTTATTCTATTGCCTGTACATTACCGTGTGTCCTTGTATGATGAATTCAGTGCGTGTGACTCTTTATGCAAATGGAGATATAGCTTTTCAATGTTGCAAACATATCTTGTAAATGTTTATCAGAAAATTGTGTCTATATATACAGGCTAGAGAAAAAAGTGATTTAAGTGGGGCATTATTTTTTTGAGGAAAGAAGAAATCTTTGCTTCTATGAACTGCGTGGTTCTCTATAGCACCTACTCAATGATGTGCCAAGCTGTCACGTTCCTTGTACTGTGAGAATTGTTCTGTTACATCAACAAAAAGCTCAATGCAGGCTAAGAAACCATTTGACCTCAGCGTTGCTGGGTGTAGCTCTGATTTAAAATTGTGCAATAGAAAACACAGATGCTATTCTTTCCCTGATCCAGCAACGTGATCACCACTGGTGGCCCCTTCACCGGTGATTTCCATTTCACCCTCTTGATTTCTGTGGGGCTCTGCACAGCCTGGCCTCATTGCCTGGGTAGAAACGATTGCAGAATCAGGACCTGATGTGTTCTGTTGCAGCAAATTAGGCTCCCCAAAGAATTTAATATATTAGGCTGCAAGAAACACTGCATCCATTTTGCTCTAAGAGTCTGAAAGTCTAACTGTGATCCCAGGGTATTCTCAAGGTCAATAATGAAAAATATCCATAGAGAAAGCTTGAGGGATAAATTCTACTCTCGCTTTATATGTAAATCCAGAGTAACTCCTTTGTAGCCAGTGCACCAAATGTAACATTCGAATGGGCGCTACAAGCCTACGTTAAAGCCAGTGGAACAAATTCTGCTCTCAGATATTCTGGTGTGAGTTGTGCATGCAAATCTCCCAGCAGCATTTGGCCATGAGGGTGTCTTATATTGAATGTTTTGCTCTTTGAATGCATTTGTTGTTCAGGTACCTTGCCATGTTTCACAGTCACATGCACAGCTGTAGGCAGGTTGGCTGATTGGTGGAGTTGATAAATAGTGCATGTTAGAAAGTCAAGATGTACTGTAATCATGACAAATTTCCATAGCTTTTGTCAATATGTGGTCCTAGCTCAGCTCTGTGTGCGTGTCCAAAGATGTGTACTGGGAGTCGCAAAGGCCCTGAAAAACTGGGGGTTAGTTTGGATATCATAGAGACAGAGCTCCTGGAAATCTGAGATTTTTCCAACAGAACACGCAGTGGGCAATAGCAGGGAAGGGGGCATTTGCTCGTCTGTCTGAAATAAAAAATTGTGACCAAATTGATTCCAAAACCAAAATGATGTCCCCACTTATCAGTGGTCGATGTACTTTAGAACCTTGATTTTTGTGAGCACCAGTCTTAGGAAACAGCCAGTCATCCAACCCATTTTTCCTGACAGGAAAAATAATCGCATAATGAAAGTGAAGTCACCGAAGACCAAGTCGACATCTGACGGCTCGGTACATAGGAAATCTCTTTGTGGGAGTGTGGAGGACAAGAGAAAAGTGTTGCAGAGTGCCATAGTGCAGCTTGAGCGCCGTACCACTGAACCTTTGAGATGTTTTGTTTTAAACTCCTCAATCCCGAGCTAGTTTGTAAGAGAGGGGTTCTACTGTAAATAAATGGGCACTGCCCGTATGTGACTTGCAACGGACGTACGCCGGGCCTGGTATGTCATGGGGCTTTAACTTGGTATGTCCACGCTGCCCTCAAAGGGGTGACTGCACCATGTGCAGACGCACCCGAGACACTTTTCATCTAGCCAGCTCGGGTGCCAGTCGTGGCACAGCTGGGTAGCACAGGCTCGTCACCTGAGTACATACCCGGGTGGTGTGTGCAAGGGCAGCTAGCCTGTGCTGGTGCAGACTCGCTGCTGTTAGTCCACAACGGTCTGCTCTTGCTACATGTGCTGCTGCGATGGCCCCTTTGATCCACTGGTAGGCACACAGGTTTGTGCCACTGCGTATGTCCACTGGCATGCTCTGTGTGCATGAATGCCTGCGCACAAACCGTGTGTGCAGGTAAGTGGAGGCCACCTTTTACATCAGGCTTGTATGGTAACGTGTATCGAAATCCACATAGCGAACGTCAAATGCATGTCAATTCCCACTGAAATGGGTGGTGCCCTCAAGCCTTGTGTTTGTGATGTCCAGGTCACATTGAGTGAACACCCTTTTGGTAATTTAAATAAAAGGAGTTAGGAGGGTAGCCATTGGGCTATTTTCTTAACCTGTTCTGGCAAAGCGTTTGCTTATGTGTTTAATAGGATAAAGGACGTGGTGAGATTAGAGGAAAGCAAGCATGTACTCCCATAGTAAAAGCCTAGGGGTTAGTTACAAGAAGAGGATCTTGCTCATCTAGCTGTTGCACCTTTCTCTTCCTCCTCAGTCCTTGTCTTTCTGCCTGTGTGTGCACCTGTGTCATGGAGGCCCTACAATTTAAGAATCACTTTGGGTTTTCTGAGAGAACAGAGCCATCGAATGTGTGTGTTTGTGCAGCTTTCTTTTCTCTTCTTTAAAAGGGAGAGTTACAAACTGTACAGACAGATGAACTGCCTCTTGGATACTGGGACAGAGCCCTGGGCAGGGAGACGTGGTAGACAATTATTGTGACATGGGGCGAACTAGATGAGCCAGATGAATATTTTCCTTCCAGCTATTCCATATGGATACAATTTACCCCTGTGCCGCTAAAGTCCCATTGGAGATCATGTGCTGACCCTCTCCAGAGAGGTGAGGTTTTTTGCTCTTTCTACCGTAATTAGAACTACGTAGCTCTCAGATCAGTTTGCTTTGTATACAGTCTGCTAAGTAAACGAATTCCAACCCTCTTCCTTTCCTAAGGGGGTTGTTAATGGATTCTTTGCCTGCATTTGAGCTTTCTGCAGATGTGACCCTCCACATGACTCTTGATATCCGTCTTTTGAAGTGGTGTTTGTTCTTGAATGTGTTTTTTATATGAGATGTTTTTGTTTTTTACTGTGTTGAAACTCTGAATGGCCTTTCTATAAACACTTTTCATATAGATGGAGACTTTTCTTCACAAGACCAACGTTGCATTGGAATGCTGCAGTGTTACCCTTACTCAAAGCCTTTTATTTTTGAGCAGCCTATGAACACACAGAATTTTGTTTTTGCTGTAGCTAACGCCAGCAATAGAAGTACAGGCCTTAATGATAACTTTTACTGACGGCTTAAAAGCCATCTCAAGGGAAGCAATTATTCCTGTTGCTGTAGTATAGACAGCACAATTTTAGCTCTTCTGTTTGGGTAAAATTCACCTCTCGGTAGAAAACAGGCACAAACCACTTAAATCCCACTTCAGAGGTATGTAGGCCTTTGTGGGCCTAGGCCAGGGTGAATTTCACTCCTACTTTGTAGTTTATTACTTGTTTTTTTGGCATTCTTGCACCAGAACATCTTGACTTTCTTTTCTGTCCTCGCTTGCTCTCCAGTTGACTGATTCATTGAGTTGGGAGCTACTTTAGTGATAGTCTATGAAAAATATGTAGCCCCTGTTCCAAGACCCTTGTCACACACATGATTTTATCTTACAAAAAATTAAGTGGCTTGAAAATATGCAGTGTGAATCGCTGCTCTGTTTTTCCGGGATTGTAGCTTTCCTGTTCAGCCAGTGATAGCTACTGAGCCAATTTCATCAATGGGATAAAGGAGAGAGGTTTTTTACATTTGACAAATGTACTCAAGAAACAGCATCCTTGTGATTTATTTATCTGCTTTGGAATTTTAGCTAATATCAGTGGTTCTAGTAATGTTTCCTGTATTTCTTGAGCACATGTAGATACTGAAAGAGCACAATTTGTTATTTATGAAATGCAAGTTCCCTAGCTTTATAGAAATTTGGTAATTGTTGCTAGAACTAATAATTAAAACTCTGAAGTAGATAAAGATGGTGTTTACTTGTATAATATTGGACCTGTCTTGGATACCTTCCGTTACATCCCGTTGAATCTCGCCTCTTCTGTCTTCCTAATTAGGGCACCCAAACCACCTTCGCTCTGTCCTGTAGTTACACCATGCATGAAACCTATGTTAATGATTAAAACATTTTTAGTTTGTCAGTCTCAGATTAAACAGATTTTTGAAGACATAGTAATGATTTTTTTCCATTGTATCTCTACAGGACAGAGTTTGAGGTTGTTTGGGCGCCTAAACTGTGCATTTCTATAGCTCAACATATTTGGATTTCTTTTAAGCTTAACTTTAACTATAAATTTTACCCTAAATTAGCAAAGTACATGCTTTATTTTTTGTCTGAGGGTTTCCTTTAAAAAAAAAATTCATGCATGAACATTGAATGAGAAGCCGAAAGAGACTGTTACCGTGTGATATTGCTAATGATTTCAAAATATTAATTATGAACGTTAAGTCTTTTATTTTTAGTTTTAGGGCCAGGCTTCCCAGTATGTTCTAGCTGCAGTATGGGGCTTAGGAGCAGCACTAAGCAGCTAGACTATGTCAGCTAGTTAAGCTGTATTTACAGCTGTTCTACACTGCCAGATCAGCACGAAATAACCAGAGTTTATATCCCAGCTTTTGCCCGCCTCCTGCCCTCCACATTTCATCCCTGGTTCTCCCTTCCTCCCTCCCCCGTGCCTTTTCCGTTGGGTGGATCTGGTGCAATGGATTGGTTTTGGAATGAAATAATTAGGATTAATGGCAATTTTTTCTGTTACTTTAAGTTATTAAAAGTATCGTCTTCAGCAGGGGCTGGCACATAAAATTATTTAGAAAAGCTCACAGAATTGCCTGCTTTCAAAATGGCCATCACCTCCCATTGTTTCCAGTAGCTGTGAAGCCAAGCTGCTCTCAGAGTATTGACAGTGGTCCTCTCTGTGCTATTAGGAGCTTGCTGATTGGAGGCAGTGGACATCTTTACTAAGGGCAGCGTGTGAACTCACGCCCATTAAGAACACTAGGAGGTAGCAGCCATTTCAAAATAGGGCAGGTTTTCATGGCATTCTCTCCAGCCCCTGCAGAGGAGAGATCTTCAGTAATAACTCAAAATAACCATTTATCTGAAAAGTAAATAAAAATCTTCAATGGTTAGCCTATGCACAAGTTCTCAGTGAGCTCCAACTACATGAGAAATGTGAAGAATCTGTGGTGTTCCCTGACTGAGATAATTGAGGTTTAATAAAAAGATCAGATGCTGGATGTTACATTTCTTAAGGGACTCATTTGTACAAAATTAATTTACTCCTAAAAATAATTAACAGATTTACCTGAAAATTCTCAGAAAATTCATTCTTCTCAGAGTAAGTGCTGAGTTTCGGGAAGATGATCTGTATTTTTCATAAACAGCAGATGTATCCCTGTTTTACGTACAAAATGCAACTCAACTTTCATCATGGACCCAGGCTTGGCATATATAAAATTCTAAAATGTATAGTACCAAGCTTAGTTTTCTGCTAAATTCAGTGGGGAATCTTAGAACACAAACATCTTATACATCCAAGAAATTAATGATAAACTTATCACAAGGATGTGTTGGAAAAAGAATACAATTTAACAGGATTATGAATGTACTGTATGAACTGGTGTTAAGCCTTCATGTTGCCCTGCAATGAATTGCTGCTTGTATACATAGGATGCCATTTTGGTCTCTGGGACTCACTCTATATGAGGTGAATGAGCATTGTAGCTTTTATTATAACATTGGTAGAAGTGCTGCTAAAGTCTGTCTTAGCATATTTCAATTTCACACTGTGGTATAATATTGGTTTTATATTTTACTCATGCTTTTGGTTTTCTTTGTAAATTGTTCCTTCCTGTTGTTCAGAAAGACAAACTAAAACTATATTCTCTATGGTTAAATGTATTTTCAGATCAATAAAATCCTGGTTGTTGTTTATTGCTGTGCTTTTACTGACTAAAGACATTAAGAAAGGAGCTGTGGAAAGTGTTGTAACACTTTTAGCCTGATTCGTCACTGTCCTGTGCCATCAGTTACATCTGTGCAAATGTTATCAGATGGAGTAATGTTTTACACACAGGGTGCAGTCTTACTATTTACAGGTATAAATGCTAATGCAGGATCAAGACATTAAATACTATCTGATTAACGCTGAAGCAGAATTCAACTACCACGTCATATCACCTGCTTTTGCATCTTGACATTGAATGACCTGGATTAGATTAAGATCATAAAGGCGTAAGGCGTGTCTGATGTGTTGCGTTAGCAGCCAGATGTGAGTAACGCTATCAACGAAGTTGTTCAAAATATTGGGTGGAAATGTTTTGTTTGGCAAATGTGAAAATAAACATTCAGTAAAGAATAGACAACTAGAACAATGCAGAAAGGAACGGATGTTTAAATACCAGCTTCCCTGGTGCATCTTGGAATTACAGCTCGGGCTTAATGTCTTTCCAAAGCTCAGAATCTGAGCTACAGATCCATGTGAATGCAGAGATATAAATAGATATAAACAATTACAGATGGTGAGGGCTGCAGAGCGAGGCTAGACAAATCTCTAGGGAAGCATGTTACTAAAATGCTTCCAATCAAAATTTTGATGCTCTAAGCTTTAAAACCGTGCATTTCACCCAGTTTCTGTATCGCCAACCTGTGTTCTGTCGTGTGTAGCCACCATTTGTGCCCTGGTCTCCTGCCAACATCTCTGACCGTGGTGCATCCAGCACCTTGCAAGAGCTGGTCATTCCTCCCCTTGACTTTTAACAGAAGTTGAGGGCACTTGGTACTTGACAGGAGCAATCCAACATGCCTTATGCTTCTGTTGGGCCACTCATTCATGCAGCTTCCTCTGTACCATAGCACCAGCAGCACTGTTCTGAAGGTGGATTACAGCCTGACAGAATTAAACACCCACTCTTTGCCTAGCAGCTCTTAGTCACTGCCTCGTCTCCTGCCTTTGTAGTGTTGGCAGACTGGTGTGTGTCACTCAGTCAGCATGCACTCCGGGCCTCCCACCTGGCCTTCCTGGGAGGATGTCTCCCAGCTAATAAAATACTCCAAACATTATTGACTAGAACATTCAACTACTTGCCCACTCACATCTCTGGACCCCAAAAAGCTGAATGCACAGAGAGGCAGCCCCGAGTGTCTTTTAAAATGGTATTAGTAACAGATATCCCTAACGCACAATTGCATGCATTACATGCGTTCTGCCTATAAACTGCCTCAGTGCTACAGGAAATCAAATCAAAACAGCTCGCTGCTGAATCCTGGAACATAACATCTTCAGAGATGCCTCTTTTAATCACTCTGTTTTTTATGATGGGGAAGGCAGCAGCCCCAGAAACAAACCATTTGAAGGGGGCATCTAGATATTATTGATAAAGAGTTTTCATTATTGCAGCACCAGAAGAAATGAACAGTCATCAAAACAACTCATTGTTTATACCAGCCCATACCATAATTCCACAAAAATGATCCAAAAGGGAGACTCTCAAAAGACTCCCAGTTGTTACTGTAACATTTTGTTCCTAGTCGGGAAAGGACTTGTACAATTGCTGTGTGAGAAACGGACACGTGCTTATGTTATCCAAGCTGCGATTAGCAGTAGTGCAAATTGTTTTAATCTGCAATGAGACATTTCTAGGTTTATTAAACTGTTGGCAAGGAAGTCTCCAGTGGGTATCTAAAAACTGTTGCAATGTCTGGGACTCTCTGAAAGTGCAATTCTTCTTTAACTCTTACCTTTAGCTCTTTATAGCAAAGAGTATGTTTACTCTTGCGTACTGCAAAATACATTTACAACATTATGATTACTGCTAATTAGGTCCTGCATCATGCTGTGCAATGTTTTCTCCAGTTTCCTCTCAGTACCTCACTAACACTCTGTTGTGAAATGTGATGGCTTCAGAGGTGTGGTTTCCTCTTAATGAGGGGAATGGTGAGAAGTATTCTAGCCAGATCTAAATATCTCATGTCTGTGCTGTATGTCTGCTGCTCTAATGGCGCCAGGGACTGAGATTTTTAGTTTCACGCAAATCCAGAGCTTCTCATGAGGTTTGGTGTTTCCTCAACAGAACTGTTCACGACGATCCAGTCAACTGCACCTTTGCTGCCTCAGCTGCACCCGTGTCAGGGCCTCATTTGCCTTTACTGTCGGTGGTGGAGCACAAGATGGAATGGGTCCAACTTGACTCTTAGATAGGTGTGTGAGTTTGTGAAGGATGGCAGTTAGGTGGGCTGAAAACCAGCTCACTTGCTCATAACCTGAGCACGTGTGATCTGGAATCACAGACAAAAAGCAAGAACGCGCTTGATGCTATGGTTGAAGTTTTCCATCAGAGGAAATCCGAACCTGTTTGATCTCTCCAGAACTTCCTACCTCTTCCCCCTGCTTTCAAGGTCCCACTGTTTTTTCTTTGACCCCCTTTCCTGGCAGGGACATCCCTCTTCCCATCTCACGCTCTGCAGGCCTCCTTTCCTTTTACTGCCAGATCCATCTGCTCCCCTTAACTCCACTGTTAAGCCTGTATCTGACTACAGCTTTTCCTCGGTTTCCAGCCCCTTTTGGTCTCCAGGGGGGTGCCTTTCCTGTCATTATCTAGAACTGGACAGAAGCTGTCTGCCAGTGCTGATTAATCAAGTCTCAGCCAGATGCTGTTCTCTGCTACTGCTGTGCTATGAGTCTGCCTGCCAGGACTTCCAGTGCTGTCCCCCCTGAACTTCCCCTCGCTCCTTCCTTCCTTGTAAGCACAGACCATAGAAATTCATCATTGTAAGTGTGAAACAAAGCTGTTTGGGGTGAAGAGGAGACAAAGTTTGCCAACTGCTCTGGGAACAACGGCTCTCAGCTACTGAGTGTTGGTGTAACTCACTGACTTCAATGCAGACTTATGCCAGCTGGGGATTTGGCCCAACATTCTGCTAGCATTAAGGTGTGGGTTACATGAGGCCTGGTGCAGGTTGGATGATAAGAAGAGGCTATGTCCTGGTTTTGTCTATCTGTACAAAACCACTGAGCAGTCGATTCATAAAATGAAAACTAGCTTTACTGAAGGATTTTATTGTTCATCTTCTTACTAGAACTATCTTCTCTAGCGGTAGAGAAAATAATCTTGGATTTGACCCCCTTTAAATTGTACTTGCCTGTGACTGGCAGAAAACATGGTGGCATTTCATCCAGGATAACGGTCATGTAGCTCCAGCCAAGCGTACATTTCCCATCATTGCATATGGAGGAAGAACCACGAACTTACTTAGTGAATGCAGAATCCAAACTACATGGAAAAATCAGCAGTCCCAAGATTGTGGCAATCACTGGAGGGAAGGGAAGAAACAAGCAAGCTTGCTGTTATAACTGTGCAAAAAAATACAGCGCTCCTAACATCAGATAGCTGGAAGATGGAAGCCATTGGGTCGAAAGACATTTTTTGGGGGGAGTGGCAGGTGTATTTTACTTCTGAACACTACAGTAACAAGAGAGGATGTGTCTCATTGGAACAGCCCCTAGCTTGAGAGTCGTGGTGGATAATTCAGTGAACATGAGCTGCCGGTGTGGGGATGTGGCCAAAAGAGCTAATGAAATCCTTGGATGCATAAACAGGGGCATCGCAAGTAACAGTAGAGAAGTTATTTTACCTTTGCATCTGGCATGGGTGTGACCACTGCTGGAATATTGTGTCCAGGTCTAGTATCCACACTTCAAACAGGATGTTAAATTGGAGAGGGTGCAGAGAACAATCACAAGAATGATTGAAGGATTAGAAAACCTGTCTTACAATGATACCCAGCAACCTTATTTTTATTTTAACAAAGAGAAGGTTAAGGGGTAACGATTACAATTTATAGCACTTACATGGGGAACAACTACTTGATGAAGAGCGCTTCAATCTAGCAGACAAAAATGTACACCTTATTCCGCGTCTGAATTTGTCTAGCTTTAACTTCCATCCATTGAATCGTGTGTATCTACTGTGATTGTAATTAACGATTGGAACAATTGGCCAAGGATCATGGTGGATTCTCCATCACTGGCAACTTTTAAACCAAGATTGGATTTCTGCAAGACATGTTCTCGGAATTATTTTGGGGAAGGGCTTTGAATCTAGTGTAACTCCTATCAGTATTTGGATCAGTCAGTGGCAGGGCAGTACTTTGATCTATGACAGCTGCAGTTAACCTATTTCTCCACTGTAGGGCACTGATACACTACATGAGAGAAACAAGGCACAGTGTCTGATACTCAGTCACAGTTCATATTGTTCATTTTATAACTTCATTTTGTGAAGCTCTCTTTTCAGGCTGTAAAGTCTGACAAAGTTGACAAAAAATAAACTGAAAACACTCAACGTACTGGATCTTCTGTGTGGTTATGACAGCAGAAACAGAGTTCACTGGACCAAGCAGTGCAAACGATACATTGGTACGTCGTAAGCTGCTAAGCCTTGTTCTTTATTTTGATGGGAAATTCTATATTTTTAAAACCCAGAAACATACAGATTAATTAGTTCCCTTATTTGTATAAGGGATAGCATCCCCCCCAGTTGTATAAAACCTGCACCTAATTGCATTGATGTTTCTGGTGAAATGACCAAGCATGCAAAGCGCTTTCAACTGTCTGTGTCTATTGCGTCTTACAGTAGTCGCTTGCTATTGCCACTCTGGGATGGAATTACATCTTTACTTTATATACAGTGGATGGGACTCAGTATTTAACATTATCCAGGGATTACAGTTAATTCCTGAGAGTCATGCCTGAAGAGAATGGGTTTATGTAAAGAGCAGGGGTGCTATGAGGGGAAGGAATCCTTTCTCCTGTGCCCCACAATGACAGGGGAACTTTGCTCTATATCAGTGACTGCACTCCGCCAAGGGAAGGTGGGAGAATGCTGATGGCACTCCAGCCTGGCTCCAAGAGCTCTGTGAATTGGCTCCAGTTTTGCTCATCCACATGCAAAGTGCTCAGTTCCTCTGGACAAGAGCTCAGCATCCTTCTTCCTCAATGTTCCTGGAGTCAGGTCCCCACCAAAGCGACATGGGCTAGGGCTGAGGGCAGGATTTCAGCCCTTGCCTTTACATGGTAAGCGTGTAGCCTCCAAATGTTTTACCTGGTGTCCCCCCCTTATTCCTGTCCGCAACTCCCCATCCCTCCCCTCCCAGCCATGGCTGGGAGGCGGGAGCAGGGCTAAGGCTGGGGCTGGAGGTGTGGCTGGCCTGGGGCTGAGGCTGCAGCTGGGAGTGGAGCTGGAACAGAATAGGGCTGGGTGGCACTCTCCCCATCACCCCACTATTGGCATTGGCCTGGTCCCTGCTGCCCTCCCCCCGCCCTGGGAACATTCCTCCCAGGGCGTGCCCCACAGTTTGGGAACCTCTGCTGTAAACACTTCAGCACAGAGTCCTGCTTGAGCTAGTTCACCTGTCCTACTGGCCTGTGTACACCCATGGCTTATGTAGGGAGTTGGTGGCAGCAGCCTGCTCGATCTTGAAGCATCTGAGAAGCAAGTTCCTAAGGCTGTAGTTGAAGCTTTCAAAGTGTCATTTCATTTTCAAAGCCTCTAACGGTACGGCTGAGGTTTTCCCCTCAGATGGTGGGAATCCCAGCAGGTGCCCAGAAGTGAGTCCCTGCAGCTTCATGAGAATATGTGCTTTTCCTTGAAATAGCTCTGGGCGGCACCCACCAAAATCATGAAACGACTTTGCAGCCGTGGATGCCCTGCTGGGCTAGGTCTTTGAGGAGCGGCTCTGTTGCTGGGTGTAGGTGGCTCCATGGAGGAAGATGCCAGTGAGGCAGGCACCTGAACAATAGATCTGATTGTAAAGTAGTAGCTAAAACCACCCCAAGTGATGCCAGGACCCCACTGGCGAGGTATTGTACATACATACACACAGTAAAAGACAACCCTTCCTTAGAGTCTTTAATCTGAAGAGTAAGAAAGCAGAAGTAACCCTACATCACAAAGAGGGAACTGAGGCACAGAGAAAACCCATGGCAGAGATGGGAACTGAAGTGTGATCTCCCAAGGCTGAGCCAAGTGCTTTAACCACAACAGCCTTCCTTGCTAGGATTTGATCTGTAATTACTTTAAGTGAATGTGGCGTAACACTTCAGGGTCTTGCGAGGACGGGGGCTCTGCACCTTTCCACCAAAACACCAGAGCATCTCTGCAGCTGCCCTTTTCCTTTGAGTACAACAACGTAAGACGGGGGGTTAGAGGACATGTGAATATGTAGTCCTAGATGTTCTGACCCGTTGTGACAGCGACTAGGAGGTGACTTTTGGTGATGAGCGAGGGATGAATTTGCGTCCGCATGTCTGCTTTCGGTGGCTCCTCTCACAGCGCAGGTACGCAGCCGTCTTGCTGAGACGAAAGGCTCACCTCTGGCACCAGGTCTTTCAATGTCATGCCTCGACCGCCTGCAGAGGCTGGACTCTCCCTTTATCTCCATGCCTCAGTGCAGACGTTTTCTGTTTACAATGACTCACGACCCTGTGAGCGTCACTGAGCCGCACTGCTACTTTGGACTCTGGTTATAGCGCGCCACGCCCGCCTTAGTGGCAAAGTGTCCTATTGCCATAGCTGCCTACACAGCACGAAATCGGGCCGGGCCGGTCCTCCTGGGAACCCCCGTTTGGCGAGCCCCTTTCTGGGGGTCCCTTTGTGGTGCTTCCCGGAGCCTGGCGGCCCTGCCGCCCATTCCCCGGCCTTGCCAGTGGCGTGGCGAGGCCTGGCTCCCATCCCGCGCGCCCCGTGATCGCGACGGCAGCAGCGAGGGGCCCCCCAGCGTCCAGGGCGGGCGCCCCCGTGCAACCTTTGCCTTTTGGGTGGAGAAAAGGGGGGCCCTCGGGCCAGGCTCCGCGCTCATGCCCCAGCAGGGTGACCAGACTCGGGATTTTATAGGGACAGCCCTGATATTGGGGGCTTTGTCTTAGAGGGGCACCCTGCCCCCCCAGCCCTCCGGCTTTCCCCACCTGCCCTGGGGTACTTGGGCACCGGGAATGGGCTGGTTGAAGCCAGACAGCGCCCGAGGGGACAGCCCCTGCTCCCCTCTTTTACTGGGGCTCAGGAAGCACCCCACTCCCCTAGTATGTCCCCCCCCTTAGCAAGCCCCGGAGAGCAGCCTCGAACTCGCCACCCCGGGCCCGCCGCGCCACAGGTGGAGGAACCCGGCCCCGCCCCCCCGCGCGGGCAGGCCCCGCCCGCCGCCTTGCCTCGGCCGGGCCGAGCTCGCGGTCGCCATGGTAACAGAGCCGCTTCCCCCGGGTTCCGCCCTCGGGCGGGCAGCAGGTTGGGCTGCGCGCGGGGCCGGCCCTGGGCGCGCGAGCGGGACAGCCCCTCCCCCGCCCGCCCCGCAGGTTCGGCTGCGCCGTGCGCCCGGCGCCAGCGGGAGGAGGCGGCCGCGCGGCCAGGACGCAGGTGGGGGTCCGCGGGGGGAGGGGCCCGGCCCCTCCTGAGACTCGCTGCGGGGGGAGGGGCCGCGCTGTCTCCGCTCCCGGGGGCGCCGTGGCCAGCACACCCCGCCCCTCCCCCACAGAGCCCCCCAACCCAGGCCCCGCCCCCCCTGTGCAGCGCCGAGCCCCGCCTCGGGACAGGTGGGCCGGGGCTGAGGGGCCCGCGGAGCAGAGCCCGACTCTGGGCCGTGAGGTGGGTGCGGGGCCCCCCGGTCAGACGCGGGGGGGCGGGTCCCTCGGGTCCCTCCCCGTCACCTGCCAGCGGGGCCCGGCCCGGCCCGCGTGTGCCCGCCGCCTTTGTCCGCAGGGTCCCGGCCGGCGGCAGCGCCGAGGCAAAGGCTCGCGCCGTGACGTCCTCCCCGCGCCCGGTGCCCGCCCGCGGCCCGCGGGGCGACGAGGGCGCGACCCCCGCCGTGTGTCGGTGGCGCCTGAGGCGATTGGGCGCGGCCGCGGCCTCTCCTCGCCGGTCGGAAACAGGCGCGGGGCTGCAGGATCCGCGGGCAGCGGCGGGGTGTGGCGCGATTAGCACGTGTTTGCAGCCGTGGGTGGGCAGGTGTAGATGCAGCAGGTAATGACAGACGTCGGGCGCGTTTATTCGTACCGGAGTTGGGACATCACGCAGTAATCCGTGTCTGGTGACAAGGGCGTTCCTCGTTAAGCAGGCAGTATTTGTAACAGAGATCACACGCGGTCTGAGTCTGCCCTGGTGAAGTCCATGGAAGTAGGATCGAAGTGCTCTGAAGGGCAGGTTAAATTTATCTGTTGAGATGGAAGTCCGGGTCTGTGAATTCACTTTTTCCCCTGCCTCATTTTATTATGTTCAGCTTTAGTAATAAACTGCCTTTGTGGATCTAATTGCAGGACTGTTACTGTGCCTTCCTTTTCTGAGACGCTAAGACATTAATGGGGTGGACACAAGTATTGATTTGATATCTGTTTCTGATGCATCATCTGTGTGGCTTTTGACTTTCCCATGTGGAATGGAGTTAAGGAAAACTGCCTTTGGCAGATGGAATGCTGCTAATCCATGCCATCATGCTATGTGGTAACCAGTTCCTATTCTTTTGGATTTGATTCTTCAAAGGTTAATGATATACATCTGTTCAAGATAATCCGCTGCACGTGACAATGTAAAATGTTAGTATCATGCTAAAGGAACTCTTACATATGGCCATGAATGTTCTGACAAAACAGACTTCTTTCTGTGGCAACTGTGGCAATTTTCATGGCAAGCAAAGAAGGTAAACAATGTTCCCAGGGTAGCTGTGGAGTTAGATCAGCTGCTTCAGATGTACTTTTTTTTTATTTTAAAGGAATGGATATTGATGCGTTTCCCCCCCCATTCAAAATAGAGATTTTTTTTCTTTGTCATAAAATGGGAGGTTCACGCCTTTTTAAAGAAGAGTGGTTAAGATATTTTTTGTGTTCTGGGACATAGTAAAGAAGTAGACAATACATGGAACAAATGGCTTGATTTAAAAAGATGGGAAGGAAAGTCAATTGGCATCTTAATCCAGTTATTTTTCTACAAATTCTCTAAGAACCGATACTGGTTATGGAGAGCATGTTACAGGATTTGTCTTCATGTACATTAAGCTAAAACTACTTATCCACAAAATGTAAACAAAGCTATAAAACTTTCCTTACCTGGAATAATTTAATTGACAAGATTGCTTTTTAGATAGAAAAGGTAACCTGTGAAATAATTGTACCAAAGAAGTAAGTTTTTTTTTAGAAAGAGCAGTTTTTGCCCTTCCAGAGTGCAGTATGAATTAAAATGATTTAATAGCTTGGTTCCCTAATCGAAGACTTCAGGTCATCAAGGCTGTTTTCCTCTCTGGTTGCCAGAGTTTGTGCTGCTACTAATATTAGTTATGGTAATTTTATTGTGTACATCACGCATTTTCTCTTCCTGCTAAGGATATTCGAGTTACTTCAGATAATATTGCCCACAATTTTCACCTCTCCATTTGTGCTATAAAAGAAGTAAATGCAGATGAGTGACTGAGTTTTTCATAGATTTTTTTTTGTTTTTTTGTTGTTTTTTGGGGAAAAATCCTGACTACCATTATGAATAACATCATAGAAAATCTTTTTTTTTTAAATCTACAATTCATGGGAGAGCACTCAGCATGATGCCTTATTTTTTATTGAGGTTAATTTATATGATGAGTACTGATTAAAGGTCCTTTTGCCTGTTTGACAACCCTGAAAGATTGTAGTCCATCCACGTGATAGATAGATACAAGCCAGAGAATTGCCATACATGTTTCTCTCATGCTGCCTGGTTTGGGCCTTCACAATAAGCTAGTTACCAACAATCAGGAAAAATCAGACATGTAATTCTGCACCAATGCAACTCCTCTGGTAATAGCGATGTTGAAAACTGCATGTAGAAAGGGCAGAGACACTTTTACCACTGTCAGACATATCTAACACTGAGAAGGGAGTTAACTTTACATGCTTTTTCAGTCCTCTTAGCATTTCTGCTGAGAATGCTGAAAACATGACATCTTTTAAGATGGCTTGGTTTCTTCTGAATACAAGCTTTCTAAAGCTTCCGGTTCTGATTTGAGAATAACTTTTCTGCAAGGAGGAATGCCATAGAGAGGACTGTGCTTGAATTTACCCAGCTGCCTATTAGCTAAGGGGCTACATGCTAGGGACTGATATGAAAAATGAGGTGCAGGAGCCCATTTGCAAGCTCTAGATGGAATGTAGGTTACAAGTCCAGGTCGTCATCATCCCCGTGTCCCTTCCCCCCCCCCACCGAAAGAGCTCTTCCATTCCTGCCTGGGTGGTGGTCATGGACTCTGCTCCATCTGGCATATCAGCCTGGCTAGTAGATAAATTTGAATCCATCCTGTCTCCTGTCACATCAGCTTGGCTGCTGGAAAGGAGCAAGGGGCTTTCTCTCCCCACACCTCCAAGCCCCCTGGCTGTTGCAATGAGGTATCATCACCGATTTACGTTTTTCTCAAGCTTACTTTTTGTGTGGTCATTGCCCATGAATAACTTCAATGCTGCTTTTTTTGGTAGCTTTCACAAGCATCATTAGAGTAAAACTAATATGATTTTTAGTAATTTTCCTGCTGCTCATGGGTTTTTAAATAATCATGACATTTACCGGAGTTTTGATAATTTCATTGTTAGAGATGCTTGCAAAAGCTGAGAGGGATTACAGGCCCTAAAGCTTTCTGAAGACTCAGAAATATTATACTGCATAGTCAGAGCAGAAAGTTTTTCTTTGAGCATGAGGGTTAGAATAGCTTTTTTTCCTAATATAGATCCCACAGAAATTGATAGATTAGCCCTGCTCACTTGCCAGGGAAAGTTTTCCACCGGTGAAATGAACTTTTCAGGCCAATGAAGTCACACATTATTTATTAACTCTTTAAAATGTCATTAGTGTACAGTAATGTAACTTTTAAAATGCTGTTGTTCCTTCCTTATTTTCAAGATATCTTTATGTAGAACAGTGTTTCCTGCAGCATGGTCTGAGAATAGAATTGTTTGTAACCTGCACAAGTGAACCAGCCTTAAATCCAAAGTCTGCAAAGACTTAAGCAAGTGCTTCAGTTCATGCATTTTGAGTCCTTGCAATGAAGTTAACAGGTATGTAAGACTTTGCAGGACTGGGGCCATAAGAATTCATGGACCTGAACTGGAGTGTCTTGTCAAGGCATGTACTCTTCTTGTGTACTTTCAAGAAGCTATTGTAGAAGTCGTACTTGTATTTATTGATCTTGGGAGAGATCTTCAATTGGTGTAAATTGCTGTAGATCCATTGACGTTCAGGGAGCTAAGACAGTTTACACTGGCTGAGGATCTGACCCCTGCTGTTTATTTCTGTCAGTTTTTGTTAAAAATGATTAGGTGATAGCTAAAACTGTAAAAAGGGTAAATACTAGTTTCCTTCCCTTAAAATGGAATATCAAGTTAATGCAACAAGGCAATTCAGAGATGTAGTGTCAATGTTTAATACAAGTTGGCAGTATTTTTCTTTCACTTCTATAGTACTGTAAACATACATAATGCTTTATGAATGAATGAATGGAGATATTAGTTGTCTTATCTATTTTTGTTACTGTCTACTCTAAATTGGTTTCCTGGGATAGATGAAGATTTTTTTGGTTTACTGTTTAGTTGTTAAATAATGAACTACTGCCAGGAGCACTAAACCCTACTTTGCAATCAGACAGATCTTCACAAAATGAAAGCACAGAATGAAAGAACAGTGTATTCAAAATTCAGTTGAAGAAGCATGAATGAGAGGAAAAGCTACTTGAAAGTGCAAGCCTAGACATGAAACTCAGGGTGGTAGCTGTGAATGTGATGTTCATTGTTTTTGTTTCGAAACATGAGTGATCACACTATGAGAATGTTGTAATATCTTGGATATTTGTTTTGTATATAAGGACAATACAAAACCATGCTGTAGAAAAAGCCACAAAAATCATGGATTTTTTGCTATTGTCTCTGAGATCTAAGTTTTGTTTTTTGTTTTTTGTTTTGTTTAAATGAAGTTTCTAGCCTCTCTGGTTGCAAAGATGGTCTTGGCAGTGTAAGCTAGTGCATGATTGTCTTGTTGAGTTGCACTCTGAGAAACTGAAACAATAGCATCAAGAGATCTGTGAACTTCCCTCAGCAACTGATTCAAATTAATCTTGAATTCTAATTGCATCCCCATGAGTGTTGACACTTTTAACCACTTAATTGTGGGACGAAGTACCAAATACATGTGTAGATGCAGATGTATGCGCTGACTTGTCCTGCAATTTTATGATAAATAGCTGCTGGATCAGCACTTGCACATTCTAGTATCAGTGAAGACTGTTAAATGAGCATGGACAGTTGGCTCTGATTCCGGTTTTGATGCAGATGGCAATGCTCCCTAGAACACTAAGGTTGATTCAAGGTGCTGGGGAGGCAGTGGCTTCCCTTAATACTTTTAACCTTTTATATAGGTTTAGCGGATACCACATGCTTCAGAATGCTACTTACTTGGCCAGTGACCCATTTAATTCTATGCTGAACTAGTAACAAACCCAATTATCTGAAGGCTTTCTTTTGGAATCCTCTATCAGTAGGGTTTCAACAGTGATATAGCAAAGCAAAGTGAGGGCCTAGTTAGCTGCAACATTTCATGATGCAGGCAGGTGAATTGAATGCTATTCCATGAGGCATTTGGATGCAACTGCAGTATTGTCTACACAGTTGATTGTGTTTATCTGAGCTTGTACAGGTGGGAGAAAAATAGGTTTGTAGAGGACCTGGATGTTAATAGAATGACTGATATGTTTTACTGCCCTGCCTGAGCTATGAAAGAAGGAAATGTATAACTTTTCTTGACCTTCTATGACTAGAGGGTAAGCTTTGTCAATAGGACCTCAAAATCTGTTCACCAGGAGAAAACTGTTACATTTAAATAGCTGAGAGAGATCTATGGCCTAGTCTCAAGTGATTCAGTCTATTACGAACTTCTTGAAATGCACTTCTGTGAATAGCAGAATCCTTGTATTTCTCTGACTCCTCAAATCCAGTTGGCTGATCCGATCGCTTGAGGACAAGTTCTGCTTGGGTTGAAAATGTGTGTTACTGGAAGCTAAACTTTTAAATTGTCCTGGGTAGCTTTAAAGGGATAGTGGTAATTTGAATTTTTAAAAATTGAATAATTGAAAGAAATCCAGTTTCTGTTCGAACTATCCTTAAATAACAGGCCTAAAGATTTTTAAATTCCGTTGAAACAAAATTTTAACAAGGGCTTTTCTGCTCTTCTCCTGATCTTTCTGAGGATATTTTTCAGCAGGGGAAACTTAACTGATTAGAGGTCTGAAACTGATGAGATATAGAGATGTCGTATATACAAATGGAGGGAAAATATAGAAGTGTTTTTCACATACTAATTTCAGTTATAGTGAGCTGTGATACTTGCTAGCATAATAGGTGCACTATTTTCTGATATGTTTGATTATTTTTTTCCCAAGTTTACACTGTCCCTTTTACTGTCTGAACTTGACTCCATGGGTAGAAACAGGATCCTGTGCTATTGGAGAAATGGGATTCCATGTGCCCCAGCAATACATAGCATTAATTATTTTATTTGGGAGCTCACACGATACGGGATCTTAGAATGCCAATTAACTGATTTACAGAAAAGCTACTTTATATAATTTAATTAAGATTTTAAATAAACCAGTACTGTTATACTGATGATGAAGAACCTGGCTTGTGGATGCGTATGATTACTTTAATACAAATGTATCTGTTTCCTTAAAAACAATCTTTAAAAGTATATGCATTAACAAAGTAAAGAATCTGGTGTGAGATAAAGTTTTATTTTATTAGGATGACATGCATAACTCACTTGAGGCTTTGATTCTGATTTATTTTAATCCTAATACAAATTTTACATTATTCTCTATTGTACATTCGCATAGTATGAAATGATTAAACAGCTAACTAACCTAGATCCCCTCTGTTGCTGTTTTAAAATTATGTAAAGATTGGGAAATGATATTGAACATGAGTCAGTTTTTAAATCTGTCTGGAGTGTTTGTTTTAAAATGTCAGTGTCTTTTTTTGTACTGTACATGAATCACTTTCCCCATGTGCACTGTACACTTTTTAAGTAGGTGAGCTTCTATACATTATTTTATACTAAGCATATTAGTAGCAATTCTGTGATATACAGGAAAAATTGGATCAACTCAAAAGATTCCAGAGAAGTAGCTTTTTGACACAATCCAGGCTGGATTTTATAGCTGTGTCATCAGTAGTGTTTTTTATGTTGATACATGCACCTAGACACATGGGGTGAAATCCTAGCTCCACTGAAGTGATAGCAAAATTCTGATAGATTTCAGTGGGACCTAGGATTTTACTCATGGTACCTGTTATTAGGAGCAAGCTCAAATTTTTCATTTTTGGCTCGTGACAAATCTAGAATTAGTGTTTCTGAAACATGAAAGTATAATGAACTTTGAACATTTCTTACACTTTGAAACAGGATACTATTTTGACTATCTCAATTTCTAGTAAATTTATTACAGCACATAGAAAAAAATTGAAACTGTAAATTTCAGGAGCTTTATCATTGAAGTGTGTGCACTGAAAACTGTCAATCTTCAGGTGGAGAAAAAGGAGCATACATTAATGAAACTTCTGTAATTCATCTACACAGTAAGCGTCTCATACATCAGTGGTTCTCAACCAGGCGCATGCATGCTTCTGGGGGTAGGTACATGGAGGTCTTCTGGTGGTACATCTGCTCATCTAGATATTTGCCTAATTTTTACAACAGGCTACATAAAAAGCAGTAGCGAAGTCAGTGCAAAACTAAAATTTCATACAGACAATGACTTGTTTATACTGCTCTATATACTATACACTGAAACGCAAGTATAAAATTTATATTTCAATTTATTTTATAATCACATGCTAAAAATGGGAATGTAAGCAATTTTTCAGTAATAGTGTACTATGACACTTCTGTATTTTTATGTCTGATTTTGTAAGCAAGTAGTTTTTGAGAGGTGAAACTTGGGGTACGCAAGACAAATCAGATTCCTGAAGCGGGTACAGTAGTCTGGAAGGGTTGAGAGTCACTGTCATGCATGGTTACCATTTTTGTATGCCTCTTATTGTGCTTGTCTTCACTGCAGAGTTAATTCAAGTTACAACTTCAGTGTTGCTCCTAACTTGAGTCCTGTCCATACACACAAACCAGTAACTCAAGAGTAGTGGTACTTTTTACTTGAGTTGATTGGTCTGTCAGAGGGTATAGGCTATTGCTTGTGTTTTCACAGCTCAATTGATAATCCCTTCATTCTGTGCAGCTTGACTTTTAGGGCTTGTCTACACATGAAAATTAATCCAGAATAAGGTAGAGTATGACTTTAAAGCATATTAACTATTCCTGATTATCTCCACGTGTGGACCCTCTTACTTTGAAGTACAATGCTTTGTTTTAAATTAGTTTAATCAATTTCCAAAGTGGATTTAGCTAATTTGGAATAAGACACGTTTATTATGGGATAAGAGTGTCCACACACAGAGTTGGAAATATCTACCCCTGTGGAAAAGCTCTTATTTTGCAGTGTGGCTGCTCTCACTCAAGCTAGGCTAATCAAGATGAGTTAAAGTGAATGTAGATAACTGCAGTATGATACAGCCATGAGGTGTAAAAGAGGGTGTATATATAAGAAATCAGCAATAGTTTTAATTCTTAATGGTTTTAACTTATTTTTTAAACAATAACAGAAGTGATATACAATTTATGCTGCATTAGCTTGTTTATTATCTGGTTAACTATAAAGGAAACTGTTGGTTTCCAGACTCCTTGACAATTTTTTACATCTATCTGGAAATAGCTTTTTAATATAAAGACCACCTAGTTGCTGAGGGTGAAGAATTACCACTGTTTTGGTGAGACGCATCAAAACTATAGGAACACTTGAGTGTGCTGCAGCATTTAACAAATTAATTGTACTTTCATTGATGCAAACAATACTGCTGTTGCAGACAAAAGAAACTCTTCTTCTGTGATTACTTTTCCACACTGGCTGCTTTTCTAGCCCCAGTGTTGATCAACTGTTTGCTTCTGTGCATTTCAATAAGGGGTCTTGATCTGTATTCAGATCAACAGTCTAATTCTGTTTTTGTAGATAATTGCTTCATACCCTTATGAAATACAAATCTGAAAATATAAATTTATTCAGTTCTCAGGAATTTAAATGCCACTATGTATTTAGTGTCTTTGAGCTTTTTTGTTAATCGTCGTCTTTCTAGCAATGATAAGCTCAAACTTTGACTTGGATTCAAGACTATGTGTACTTTTACAAGTCACTTCTAGCACTAATGGCTTTCAAAAGGGGGTGAGTTGGTGCAAAACTTAGGAGGGATGTTTATATGCCTCACATTAACTCACCAAAATGAAGCTTTAGAGTGACTTGGCTGTCTGATCCTTAATAAATGCATTTGCAGCTGCCAAGCTATAATATGTTTTACACATGGGCTGAACTTTTGGCTAACATAGCTGTATTTGATTTTCATGGGAACTTTCACATTTCTTCTTGGAACAAAATGGACACAGATTTTGTTTTATAATTGCCTTTCATGCTAAGAGTCTACAGCCCAGTGGGTTTGCTCTTTTTCTGGTGTATTTTACAAGAAATACCATTTTTATTATGTGCTGTCAAATGACAGAACCTGAATCATATTAGTACTCATTTGATATTTAATGTAGGTTTAAATGTAGGTTTAAGGTTTTTAGTTAGCATTCTATTTAAAATACGTTTACTAATACCATCCTCTTCTTCCAGCACACACACTAATATATACATGAAATATTTCCTTGCATGTTACATTTAGCCTCACAGCAACAGTTACTACAAAGAATAATAATGCTTTGTACATAACTGATGATAAAATAACATGCATGTTCTTATTTTACCATATTACACACACAAAATGTTTGTTTGAATTTGGAGAGTGGGTGGAGTCATAGAATACTTAGTTTAATATTAAATGTATATAATTTCAGAGGATTAACAAATTGACAAGATGTGTGTATGTTGTATTTAAAGATAGCTGCCCACTCTTTAGCATTTGCTGCATGTAGGTGACAGGAGTTTAGATGAGCTTATCTGATTATAGATCTGCAGTTCGTTTGTTACACTTCTAAATAGAATTTTACCCAGGAGAAAAGTGATCTTTATTCACAACTGTTCCACAGTCACCAAGGGTTGTGGAACAGGTTTCTGCACCCGACTGATTTATTCACACTCAACGTCACTGGGCCATGGAAGTTATTCTTGTCCTAGCAGTCTTCTTCAGCTACCTGAAACCACAAGTTTCAACATATGAGGGAAGGACTACACAACATGGTTCTGTCAGTGACAGGTCAGCTTTGCTAACGTGCCTCGGCTTTGCATGAATCTTTTCAAGAATGTCAGGGAAATAGGCGTGTGTGTGGTGAGCATTATGTTAATGCTGTTGTTATACTTACTGAATTGCTCTTCCATTTGCTTCTGCTGTGCTTGCAGTTTCTATTTGACCCTTTGTTCCAGACTAAGAGCATTGAGGGTTGGTTTTCGACAGGGTATGGGAGAACGTACAGCAGTAAGAAACCCGATAGTGTGTGGCACTAGTGTTCAGTCGCATTTTCTGGAAGGCTGGGTAAGGCAATGCCCAAATCTTGATCAGCCGAAGGGCACTCTGCAGGACCAAAGCGCTCTTCATTGCTCTCTGATGAAAGGATGTTGATAGTTTTGTGTTGCAGAAGCACTGTTTAAGCACCTGAGTCGACCTGTATCACTATAAGTCGAACTGTGTCAACAGTTGAGCTTCAGTGTGTTTAAATGTAAATTACAAGTTTTTAAATTAAATACAGTTGAAGTCTGTTGATCTGAATTTCAACTCACTGAAAATCCTGATTATCTGAATGAGGAGTGTGTCCCCGTGCTCGTTTGTGTAATCGGCGTTTTGAGTCCCCGAGGGTGGAGAGAGGAAGGGGGGAGTAGATGCAAGAGACAGGGGTCTCCATGATACTGCTAGAGTGGAGGGAGCTGGAGGAAGGGAAGATGGGTGAGACTATGGCAGCAGGGGTTGACTCCCTTCAGACCCTGTACTGTCCCTGTCTCCTGCTGCCTGTACCCAGCTCCTGCTCTGACTGGGAGCTCTGGTGTAAGGACAGCCATGCTGCCTGGCTCCAGCTCTGCCCTGGGCTCCCAGCAGCTCTGGCCTCTGTGCTCCAGCTGCAGTGTCCTCTCTTGAGCGCTGGTGGATGCTCTGTAGCCAGGGCGTGGAGGGGCCCGAGCCGGGTTGGAGGACCACCCTTACAGTGGAGCCCCCAGCCAGGAGCAGGAAGGAAGAGCTGACAGCCAGTGGGACAAACAGAAGAGCCTGCAGGCTGGATGTGACTCGCCGGCTGCCAGTTGAAGAACACTGCTGTGTGGTCATGACAAATAAAAGGAAAGCGTTCGCAGGCCTCAGTTTGTGTTGATTCTTTTGAATCAAATATGCTTTTGAATAGTGTCAGACAGTCCAATGATAACATGCATTACACGCAAGACTTCACAGAGATGATACTGAAGGGATGGAATTGAAGCCCTGTTAAGATCAAGTATACATTATCCTCTCAGAGGAACCTTGGGGGGTGGAATGGGATTGATTAACATTTGCTGTGGAGACTGGAGGACTCAGTTACTGCCTCGTTTGTGTTGTGTTCACAGAATGCTGATTACACCGTGGAAGTATATTACATTTTGTAAATAGGACTTGAATGCTTTTTTTTTATCCCTGCTCTCCCACTCTAAGATGCATGACCTTATTAAACCACCTCCTAAACAGCTTGTACAAGAAACCTTTATAGAGCTTTTGTGTTACATACATAAATGGAACCTAAGCATAGTCCTGTTAAGGCAGCACACTTTTTCCATGCGTTCCTTGTGAGACACTTGTACAAAGCAAGTAAAGAGTTGTTTCCAATGAGCCCTATGACACAAGTGAGGCTGTTACCAGGGAGAGATGGCGAGCAGCCAGCAAGGTCTAACTGTTGATATCTGTGGGCAAGGTGATGTTCAGTGTGCTCTCCGACAGGCCTTCAGCTAAGGGTTCCATTGTATATCACTTTGCTCCATTCCTGATTTTGCAACCAGTGTGTTCTGACTGGAAGAGATAAAGAATTTGCTTAATAAATTGCTTGCTTGATCTTCCCTCATTCATGCAATCAAACTGTCAGCTGACCCATGCTGAGCTGTTACTTCAACCCTGTAGGGGAACATGATCACTGTTGAGCTACTGCAAATTACTGGCTGACAGTGAGACCAAAGGCTTCATCTTTGAGCATTAGGTGAGATTTTGAGGGTTTTTTTTAAAGTATTTAATGCAGTTTTCTCTCTCAGAGCCTTACATTAAAATTGTTAATCCAGAGCTTCACCTCCAGTGTATTCCCTTCCTCCAAAGCCTTTCTTCCATCTTTGACAATATAAACTGATGTGAAAGTGGGCCTTTTAACCTGTATTTTCTTCTACATTTTAAATGTTTCCTTAATTTCCGATGGGTACCCTGAGACCGGCTTGCTCTCTCTCCCACTAAAATCTTGAGCGGGCACTGGTTTTGTATCCCTTTCCAATTAGGACATCATTTGGAAAATCAAGACTAGATAAAATTGCTATCAAGTAGAGTTTAAATTTAAACTTTTCTCATGGTAAAGAACATTTTACAGGTTTGCTTTGTGTAAGACAAGAAACAGCCCTCACTGGGCAGGGAAATGTGGAAGTAAACATCAAATAGCAAGTTGGAAGAACATTATCCCTCAGAACCCGGTCTATAAATCCCTTATTGAAACACTGGCCAACAAAAATTAAACTGGTGTAGTGTCAGCCCTCCCTTGAATATGGGTGTATGCCTCAGCTGAACATGCTTACCCAGAGCCCATGTGTCATAACTGGGCCATTAACATGGTACTCATGGTAGATGAATTTCCAAGACCCGGCCTACATTACAGGGTTTGGTCGACTCAAGGCAGCTTACGTCAATCTAACTGTGGTTGTGTGTTCACTTAAATTTGGCTCCCGCTGACGTAGGTGTCCTGATGATGTAATAACACCAACTCCCCAAACGATAGAGTCACAGTTGATGTGGTGAGAGTATAGACTGCCTTACTTACATTGACCATTAGTCCCACAATGCTCCAAAATGACTGCTGTGGTCACCGTTGTGAAGTCTGCTGCCCAGGGGTCAGGTAGACAGGAAGCCCTCCCTCTTCTTTAAAGTCCTACAGATTTTTGAAATTCCTTTTCCTGGTTGCCTCTCTTGGTGAGCGCACACAGGAGCTCTCTATTGTTGAGTGTAATGGCCCAGCTGACCATGCTGGCTACATGATCCAGTCATGCTCTTGCCTGGAGTAGACAGGAGTTATTGGATCTCCTGGACGTGTGGGGGGAAGAGGCTGTGCAGGCATAGCTCGAAACCAGCCATAGAAATTTGGACATCTCTGAGCAGATTGCTCGAGGGATTCAGGAGAAGGGCTACAACAAGGACCAGTGCTAATGCCGTGTGAAGCCAGTGAGCTGTGACAGGCTTACCATAAGGCCAGGGAGACCAACAATGAATCCAGAGCCAAGCCTCAGACCTGGTGCTTTTACAAAGAACGGCATGCCATCTTCAGTGGAGAACCCACCCCCAGGAGCACTATGGATACTTCCGAGAAGCCTGAGTCACAGGTCCCTGCCATGAACAGTGAGGAGGAGGAATTGGACTAGGAAGAGGAGAAGCATGGGGGACAAGTGAGTGGGGCATCCAGCTGCACGGTGAGCCAAGATCTGTTTTTGACTCCTACGTAGTCCAGCCAGGCTCAACAGTTGAGCGCAAATGAGCTTGATGCAAGGAGAGAACCTTTAGTACGTATGCAGTTTGCTTTGAAATTACAGGGAAGGCACCCTTGTAGGTAGGTAGTAGGACACATTTTTTGGTTTACTCATTTTTACTTGTGCTAGAAGAAGTAGTGAAACTACCGAGAGAAGTAGAGTTGCTATCTGCTTTTCATTCACCTCTAGAGTTAGGTAGCAGAGGCCACATAGCAGTTTATGTGCATCAGGATGTCCCATAAATCCTCTGCAGAGTTCTTGATAAAAATTTCATGAAGACATTCTGCAATCCTCTGCCGAATGTTTCTGGGGAGGGCTGCCTTATTTCTTCTGCTGCAGTCGGACACTTTCCCACACCACGCATTGATTACATTAGCAGACACCATTGCAGTACACAGGTTAGCAGCATATGGGCCCAGGCTGCATAGCGACTCCAGCCACAGCTGTGTGCTCTGCCTCTGTTACCCTCAGGAGTGAGAGCTCAGCTGAAGTCACGACTGCCTGTAGAAAACTCTTCCAGTATTCAGTTCTTTTGCCCCATACAACTAGAACCATACAAGTGAGCTGTTCCCTCCTCATTTCCCCAACCCCTGCAGGGCCATACTCACCATGGCTGGTGCTGTGTTTGAGGAGTAAGGGGAGAGTGAGCTGAGCATCTTAATTTTCTGTTTCTATTGTGAATACACTGACAGTGGTACCTCTACGTCTTGTCTGCATCTGTTGCCATTGCGGCCTTCAGAGTCTTCCCCTCCAAACCCATGGAATACCTGAGCCAAATAAGGAAGAGAAAGAAGAGGACTTAGGATGACGTGTTCCAGAAGATCCTGCAAGCCAGTGCTGCATCAGAGAATGAGCAGAGGGCCTGTAGGATCACCCTTGCAAACAGCATGGAGAAGGATTGAGTAGAGATAAGAAAGGCGCAGGTAAAGGAGAGGGAAATGCAGCAGGACATGCTTGTACTTCTCAGACAGCAAAGAGAAATGTTGTCAACTCAGGTGGACTTGCAGGTTCAACAATCTGTGCACGACTTCCTCTGCAGCCAATAGAGAATTCAATATCAGGCGCTCCGTGTACCCCCCTCTTAACATTCCATGTGGCAGCAGCAGGGGTTGGTGTGCTACCCTTACCACTCCACCCGGGGGGCGGGAGGAACGGGACATATTAAAGAGAGTCTCATACACTTACCTGTGAAAGCCGCCATTGGTGTGTGTATACCTGAAATGAAAATCACTGTTCTTTCCCCTTCATCAGTTCTATTCCCTTAATATATTAAGTTTTACACTTTTTTAGTTGCCTGGTTCATGTTACAGAATAAAATTCTCTTTTTTTTTGGGAACAAAATTAATCTTTTTTACTTCACAGTGTACGCTGGCTGGTGCTGAGCAGGTCTGACAGCGACCAATTGCCTGTTGTTGCACGGTCATAGAACCTGTAGCATCATTCACAAACAATATTACTAGGTGCATTGGCAGTGTTATGTTCCTACATACATTCACTGCACACAGCAATCACGGCAAGGTTCAGACTGGGCCACAAAAGAGCAAGGCCAGGTAGAGCACAGTACAGCAGCACACACTATTGTGGCTCACTATTTAAAATAGTCTTTCAAAGCTTCCCTGTGCCTTATAGTTTTGAGTTGATCTCTTCTAATAGCCCTTATATTTGGCTATTCAGATTCAGCAGACAACTGCTCTACTTCTGCCCGCCACCTCTCCACTCCAGCAGAAAGCCCCCCTCACTCCTCCTGGGTCCATTGCTTCACAGATGATATGCAGGACACAGCTGGCAGCTATAGCCATTGGGATATGTTTCTCACTGAGGTCCAATCTTGTAAATAAACAACATCAGCAATCTTTCAAACGACCAAAGGTACATTCAACTATCATTCTGCATCTGCTGAGCGTGTAGTTGGAGCGTTCCTTGGTGCTGTCAAAGCGACTGGTTTACGGCTTCATGAGCCATGGGAGCAAGGGGTAGGCTGGGTTGCCCACAATCACTATTGACATTTCAACGTTCCCAATGGTAATCTGCTGATTGGGAAAGAAAGTCTCACTGTAGCTTTCTGAACAATCCTGTGTTCTTAAAGATGTGCATGTCGTGCACCTTCCCTGACCAGTGCACAATGATGTTGGTAAAGCATTTCTGGTGATCCACCAGTGTTTGCATAACCATAGAAAAATAGCCTTTTCTGTTGATACACTCTGTGGCAAGGTGGCCTGGTGTTAGATGGCATGCATATCCCTATTTTATCACCCCATCACAGTTTGGGGACCCCACTGTTGCAAAACCATCCACTACATCCTGCACGTGGCCCAGTGTCACAGGCACATAGCAGGAGGTGATTAATGGCTGTGCACACTTCCATGACGACAGCCCCTGAGGCGTGGATTTCCCAACTTCAGATTGATTCCTGACTGACTGGTAGCAATCTGGCATTGCAAGTTTCCACAGTGCAATTGACACTCACTTTTCAACTGTCAGTGCAGCTCTTCTTTGTGGTGTCCCTGCGCTGGAGGGCTGGGCTGAGTTCAGCACAAAGATTCAGGAATGTAGCCCTGTGCACCCAGAAGTTCTGTAGCCACTGCTTCTCATCCTAAACTTGCATGACAATGCAGTCTCACCAATCAGTGCTTATTTCTCTGGGCCAGAATCAGCACTGCACCATCTCCAGCTGCTCCTTGGATGCCACCAACAACCTTGAATTGTTTCGTTCTATGTCCCACAGCATTCAAGTTTCCAAGAAACCATCTTGTTGCCCTCAGCTTCTCTTGCAGCTTTGAAAATACTGCGGGCTCCGGTGCCCTGTGCTTACAATGCTCATGACAACAGTGCAGAGCTGTGCAGCCCCATGCTTCTGTCAGATATGGTGGACAGTGAGGAGGGAGGGATGCATGCATCTGTGGGATTTTGAAAAGAAGGTATGAAAATTATGGAATGCAGATGAAATTATGGGTTGGAGAACACTGCATTATGGGAAGTTGACCCCATGCTCCTAGTCACCCCCGCATGACTTGTTCCAGCCCCAACAGGCATTGCAAGAACTTCCCAAAAGACTGCACTAAATGGTGGCGAGTTGCACGGTGGAATACCTACCCGTGGTGAACTGCACTGTGCATCGATACCTGTGCTCCTGGCGAGGACATGCACGGATGACACAAGGAGCCAACTGTGCGCGCACACAAGTGATGTAATAACGGTGGCAGCTGTGTGCTGACGTAACTTAGGTCAACGTAATTTTATAGTGTCGACATAGACATGGCAATGAGAAGAAAGTGTTGCCAGAGTTCTGAATCTTTGTTCCATGGACACATTGCTAAAATCCTTCTTGTCGAAAAATCTGGCTTAGGCTACTGATGCTCTCAATTTTGGAGTGATTCTTCATGCTAATAGCATTTCAGGGTTTAAAAAATGGGGTGTATAATAGATTGTAACCCTAGAATAGCAAACCCAAAATGGTGCATGTGCCAGTGCTGAATGGATGCTGTCTCCCCTCCTCCCCAATTTTAAAACCTACTTCCACGACACTGAAACTTCTAAGAAGGGCATGATTCTAGAATGTTTGGTATATTCTTTTGGGCACTTCTGTGAGAAAATATGTGTAGGACAAGAGCTTCCTTAGATATTAACTCTGGTTATCGTCAGTAGGAACAAAGAGAGGCCAGTGTTGAGTGTTTTTGAAAATGCACACTAAGACTGAAACAATTGTTGGTGTACTTTTTACGATATATTGCTTGGTAACTTTTGCATTTTGTTCATCTTGAATAGAGCTAAATGGATGGGTGTTTTAAAATTCCATTTCTTGTGTACAAGAATAGCTCAGTTATACAGCTTCTGAGTCGTAAAGAGAGAGAGAGGAGCTTAAAGAGATGCACTATCAACATAAATCAGGGTAAATTAATGTGGTTAATATACCTTTTTACTTGTGTTACTAATTAAACCTTAATAAATAAGTGATTTTAAAAAAATTCCTTCAAGTAATTGTCACTTTCATTCTTCCCCTTTCCTCTCTCATGTTTTAACTTTGACTCTGAATCCAATAACATTATTGTTTTTAGTCCTCACTTTCTGGTTCTCAGTGCTACAATTTTTTAATTTCATGCCTTGCCAGGGAATGTTTATTTGTTTAAAAACTTTTATAAAAGGTTTTTTGTTGTTTTGGTTTGTTTTTTTTACTAAATGTAGATTTAGGGTAAAATTTAAGGTAATAGTTTCTCTTTAAAATAAAATTTCTGTTAAATTATGTACATTTTTTTAGGTATTGCATGCTTAAATAAAGGCTTGACCTGAGTGTGTATGGCGACTGACATGTTTAAATTAAAAAACTGGCCAGGTTATTTCATCCTTTCTCTCTTCCCGCTCTCAAGTGTACTTGGGGGAAAGGTAATTGTTTTCACAGTAATAAAGCTGTACGTTCTAGTTAATGTATTAAGCAATAATGCACAACAGACCATGTGGTTATGCTGATTAATGATGTGCCTCTTAGGACTAAGTTGGTGAATGGGGTTAATGCACTGACCTTGCACCACTGGAGTCTTCAGTTTAAATGTGCCTTTGTTCAGAAATGAAAAGGAGTGTGGCGGCCTCTGTTTTCATCTTTGATGGACATTAAGAACATTGTTATTATCCAGTATAATATCTTATAGTTACCTTTTGGGAAATGGGCACATTTACTTTCTTTGCGTGGGTCACTGCTAAGAATTACAAACAATTAAGAGAAAATGAATGAAAGAGAGGCGCGCGCGCACACACAGAGAGAGAGAATTTTATGAAGTGGGTGACTGCAGTGGCGAAAGGTCTCTAACAGATGATTAATTTTATGCTTATGTGGAAAACTAGTTATCAGCTATTGAAGGAGGAACAGATTCCCTTATCAGTGCAGCAGCAGCAGCTGGTGTATTGTATAAAGCCACTCTGTACCTGACAGCCTTACCTCTTGGGACAGGTTTATCGTGCATGGGAAAGAGGTAGTGTTACAGCAGCACCCATCTGCAGTCATATGTCCTCCCTGAATGAGTGTTGTGATGACTGCATGGAAGACAGATCCAAGAGCTGTTTTAAAATTGGTCACAATGTAACAGGAAATGCTGAAGAGATTAATTTCAAAGAACTTAGTTTTTTTCCAAAACAGAAAATAGTATGAGATGATCCAAAGAAGGCTAAATGCTATCAAATATCACCTATTTTTTGCTTTGGTAATCATCTTTTTGGCTCAGAATATTTAAAGACCCTTTTCACTAGACCAGTCATTTCTGATCCGTGCGGGAGAGTATATAATTTTGTGTGCTGTAAACATTGCCTAAATACTTCTCTTAATTGTTGCCAACAATTTGTAGAAACCACACCCAGTACTACGTCTGTTTCTATCATCCCTTGCTTTTTACGGGTGGTTATGGATCCAAATACAGTAAAAGCCAGAGTGCTCCAATTCCTCTTGCACTGTTTTATCAAAAATATCCAAATTTGGGTGTACTGATGCGTAAGAGGAAGCTTCTTGCAGAGCTGAGGGCTGTCTTCAGAGAAACTCTGACATCTGGCCCCTGGAGGCTGGCATTGAGGATAGACATTAACAACATTTCCAGCAAATTGCACCTGTGACAATAGATGTGGAAGAGTGTGGTACCAGCTTCCAGGCAATTTAGTATTGCTGATCCATTCTTCTAGCCAACTGTCAGTCAACCATTGTGAAGTGATATACAGCTATTTAACATGTTGCACAATTGTGCCAATATCTTGTTTTTATGGTCATGTAAAGCATACTCAATATTGCATTATATGGCAATTAAAACAGTAAATAATAGAAATGAAGCTTAGCGTGGTATATCATCATAAGCATACATTATTGGGCTGGGCTCACTTGCCATTTGAGTTAAACTTCTGTGCTTGTCCAGCGACTAGGACAAACATCTGAAACGTAGGGTGCTGGAATCAATTGAGCAGAAAGTACTTGTAACCAATGTAGATTCTCTGAATTGAGTGGAAGGAAAAATATCTTTAGGAGACTTTAAGCACAACTTCACTGCATTCAAAATTCAAAGCCAGTTTTTTAATACCTTAATATAATTTTAAGAAAACAAAACAGAAAGGCCAGCCAACAGAAAATAAGGTGAGCACACCCAAAAAAAAGTTGTCAGAGGAAATAGTTTTCAAACAGTGTAATAATACAACTTTTTTTTTTTAACTAGGTGAAAGAACAAGTAAAGCACAGCATGTGTCAGTGCCTTGGTCCGAAATCTTTTCTCAGTGCATGGAATGTTTACTTTTGAAAAGCTTTTTTGGGGGGGAGGTGGGGTTTGCTGATAGATATTCGGTTTTAGAATTAATTTTTTGTCAGCTGTTGGTTGCAAACACAAAACTGATATATTGTAAATGCTCTTTTCTTACGGGGGATGAATAAATCTTAGTGCAGCATTTCAGAAGAGATTATTTTTAAATGTGGAGTGTAGCAGGTGTCACAGTTACAGGACTAGCTACACTTCTTCTTTGACCTCCTTGGGGTGCAGAACCACAGGTATGAGGCCTCATGCCTTTCTCTTCCTCAGATGAAACCCTGTAATTATCCCACTCTTAGACCAGGTCCCAGGATATAGCACTCAGTGGATTATCTATGTTTACCCCCAACTGATGCGACTGAGTTCAGTACCTGCAATTCTTCCTTTTAGGATCTGGGACGAGTGGTGGAAGAGCAACCCAAGACAGCCTTCTTAAAACAAGTATTGTTTAATCTTAACAATAGGAACAAAGCATCTATCTATCTATCCTGGGAAACAGTGACTGAATAAGATTTGGGGGCCATCGTGGAAAATCAACTGAACATGATCTCCCAGTGTGACGCTGTGTCCAGGGTTAATGCAATCCTTGGATGCATAGACAGGTGAATCTCAAGTAGGAGTAGAGAGATTATTTTACCTCTGTATTTGGCACTGGTGCAGTTGCTGCTGAAATGCTGTGTCCAGTTCTGGTGTCCACAGTTCAAGAAGGATGTTGATGAATTAGAGAGGGTTCAGAGAAGAGCCACAAAAATGATTAAAGGATTAGAAATTCGCCTTACAATGAATGATAAACTCCAGGAGCTCAATCTATTTAGCTGAACAAAGAAAGGAGCAAGGGGTGACTTGGTTACATTCTATAAATATTTACATGGGGAACATATTTATTAATGGATTCTTCTGTCGAGCAGAAAGAAGCATAACATGATCCAATGGCTGGAAGTTGAAAACACATAAATTCAGACGGGAAATGAGACATAAATTTTTAACAGTAAGAGTAATTAAACGTTGAAACAATTTACAAAGGGTCATGTTGGAATCAATTTGTGAATTTGTGAATCAACAGTGGATGTTTTTCTAAAAGTCATGTTCTAGGAATTATTTTGTGGAAAGTTCTATGTCCTGTGTTATAGAGGAGGTCAGACTAGATGATCAGAGTGGCCTCTTCTGGCTTTGGAATCTATGAAACTTTACCTAGATCTCCAACCATTGGAGTCTGCATTCACTTCTGCTTCAAATCTGGCTCCCTCCATGAGGGTCTCTCTTTTAGTCACTCCTAGATCCTTTTCCCCAATTCCACCGGCTTGGATCTCCCTGTTTCAAGTTTGGAAATGCCAGCATCCTCCTGTTCCTCCCACTCCCTCACGCTTTGGCAAACTGGTTCAGTGAGCTCGGCAGGATGTTAGTGGCCCTTCAAAGGGAATGGGCCTGGCAGTGTCCTTTCAGTATTGATATATGGATTGCTATCTGAAGGTATATTTTTCTGCATATGTATAGCCAATCCTTTCTTGATTTAACCCCTTGCATTCCTACAGTAGCCTCCCCTTAAAACAATCAGACCATTGTTGAACACACTGCAGTCTCAAACTGTTGCAGGCAAGTCCAAGTTGATCAGAAAAGGATAGCAGTTTGGCTCCTCCTCCTAAAGAGAGTTTATTTAAGTCAGGTTATAAACCCATTTTAGTGGCACTGAAAATCCTGTTAGACCTTGAGGAAGAAGATTAGGAGGGGATTACTAGCTTTGTTCTGTGTCTCAGTCCCTCCTGACACACAGGCACCTGCCAAGGACAGAAGGGAGCAGAAAAGGTTTTCTCATATGTTAGGATAATTTCCAAGAGGGCTCTGCTGATACCTAATCATTCGTTTCCTCCAGTTTCTTCCTTGGACCTAGTGCAGTGTGTGATGTGTCCCTTCCATTGAAGGAGTATATATATTCTCAGTTTGCAAAATAACACTTTCATCATCATCAGTTTCTTAAGCAGCTGCAAGTCTAGACCCAGTAGTAGAAATAGATTTGTGTTTCTGTAGCTCCCATATCAGGTATCTTCTAAGATCAAAAGCCTTTCTAGCAACCAAAAACAGTTAAAGTACTCAAGTCTAGAGCAAGGCTCTTTTAAGCATCTGCTGCCATCAAAGAAAAATTATTAGGCTGTGAAAAGGCTTAAAAATGACTATCTCCATGCTACCTATCCTATCCAGGGATGCCAGCAGGGAGTGATATAAATCAAGACCAATTAAATCCCCAAGTAGAAATCCTCAATTTAAATAATAAATTTTAATTAAAATTGCCATTTGTACTTAAGTTATTTTCTAAAGAAAGGTTGTTATAACCAGTGTTTTTGGTCCCAGGATATTAGCTAGGCAAGGGGGGGAGGTAATACTTTTATTGGACCTGCCTCTGTTGGCGAGAGAGAGACAAGCTTTCAAGGTACACTGAGCTCTTCCTCAGGTCTGGGAAAGGCACTCAGCTCATCACAGCTAAATACAAGATGACACAGATCTTTTAGCATAGGGAGTTAGCACATATTCCAATGGACCATTGAAGGTGAAGTGGCCCATTAACACCCCTGTAGACATATGAGGAAACAAACAGGGTTAGTGGGTTAGACTGTTGTAGTAAGCCATAAATCCAGTGTCTCAAAACCATATTTTATAGTGTCAAGCACTAAAATATGGCTTATTACAACAGTTTGTAACCCACTAACCCCATCTTTTATCCTTGTCTATAGGGGGGTTAACTGGCTACTTCGCCTTCAATGGTCCCTTGGAGTATGTGCTAGCTGCTTATGCTAAACTGATCTTGTGTTTGGCTGTGACACTGAGTGCCTTTCCCAGACCTGAGGAAGAATTCTGTGTAGCTTGAAAACTCGTCTCTCACCAACAGACGTTGGTCCAATAAAAGATATTACCACACCCAGCTTGTGTCATTGATATAACCATTAAGACGTGTTGATTTACATGTAAATAGAGCCTTTACACTAGGTTTGGTTCATCATTTTTCTACCTTGGAGGGCACGTTATAACTATATACATATTTAAACAGTTATATGGCTGAGTATTTTCAGAGTTGTGTTCATTAATTGTATGTTATAAAAGGGTGAATGGTACATTATTTATTAGATAAGTGACTTTTTGTTCATGATTGTTCGTTTAAAAGATCTCAAGATACAATTCTAGTGTCCGTTTTATATTTACTTCTGCCTCTTGTTCGGGAGCCGTAGGCCTTGCTGTGGTTCACTGAAGCACTGGAATTTTCAGAAGGTAAGCTTTCAGGTAGAAATCTCTCTCTCACTTATTCTTGCAAATGAGATTTAAACATATAGTTAAAGGAAAAATTTTGCCTTTGCTTTAGCTATGATTTTGCTAAGTGTTATTTAAAATGACTATTTACTGAATCTCTCAATTTCAGTCCCATACTTACTCTGGAATTTTGTGGGTTATGATGTTAATTTAGACTTCCATATTCTATGACCTTCTATAATTATTTCAGTTCATATTTAGGGTGTTTGTAGTGATAATTACTGATGGCATGAGTTGCTATGCAGTGTAATGTGTGCTAGTACTATTTTTGGTTGGTAGATTGTAGAGTTCTGTAAGTGTGCACCTGCTTATTAAAATCACAAAGGCAATCAATGATTCATAAGCATACTGACACTAAATATTATAGCCAAGTTTTGCTTGCCCCTATGGAGCTTCAAAGTTGAACAGTAAAGACGGGAACCAGGTACAAGTTGCAGGTGGATGGATTCAGTGAGGGACCGGTGGCTGCCCTTTCTTATGGAAAATGGGGTTCATGCATCATAAGAATGAATTTCCACATGATTAATGCAGGCAAAATAATCTATTCTTCAACACTTTGGAAGGAGAGAGAGAGATTTATTTTTATTAGTGAGGGGGTAGAGCTGAGGCAGGTACAAAAGACTAGTACCATTTTCATCATGCGAAGGTCCACAGATCCATTACAATGGGTACATGCCTGAATGCAGCTTAGGTGTGGAACCAGACCTGTCAGTCATTGGCAGCAGGAGACTCTCCTGATTCCTAAAGTTCCCATCTAGACCTTCCTGCTGCATAGCTTTTCTGAGAAAATTTCAGACTTTTTATTTTGAATTTCTGAGATTTCAGTTTAATAATGTGTCCATCTAATTCCCAGCAGTGTTTCAGAGCTGCGTTTTATTTCTTGGGAAAGTGGTCCCCATTTCACTTCCCCTTCTGAGATGTTTGCAGCAGTAAGGACCCTGCAAACTTCAGGGAGTGAGCTAGACAAAGAAAAACCTTGAGGCTAAAGGACAGACCTGTCTCCTGCCTCTCTACTTATTGAGTGTCTCACTGGGATGCTCGGTTGGCTCTGTAAACTGAGTGCAGTTGCCCTCGGGGGTTCCCTTTCTCAGACAGGAAAAGAGGTAGGCAGGGGTGGAATTGCCATCTTCAGGGACAAGCCTCCCTTTTCCTCTCTGCATGGCAGACAAAGCCAGAAGGGCACTACACTAGATGAAAAATCATGCCTAAGCTCCTAGAGTCTGCTGGAGCAAACGGCTGTGGGCTCAGTTGCTTTCTCCCTTGATGTTCTGGATGGAGGGTATTGGACATGAGATGAACACTGCCAATGCCAGAGTGTGTAGGAAGCAGCCTTTGGGCCCAAGCTCCCTCCCCTGCTTCCATTTCTGAACAGTGGGTAGGCTCTTTCAGGCAGAGTACTGTGAAACAGTGCTTGAGAAGCCTGCAGTTCCCCTAAATAAGCTATAGCTATTTGCCCCTTCCCAGAGAAGACACCATGATAGAGAAACGAGCATTTTCCTCCCATACATAAAAGGTTAGGAAAGTATTGGGCGTTTCTCCTGTGCTGCCACCATGGGTCACTACATCCTAATGCCCAGCTACTGGTCCCAGCTCCTGCTGCTGCAGGATGTCGTGCCTTGCCCTTCCCCTCCGTCTCCACCCTGCAGCAGCTGTCCATGGAGGGCACAACCCAGATGTGGAAGAACGAGCAGGGAGTATGTGGCTTCTTGGACCACCAGTTACTGCTTTCCTGCCTCCCTGGCGTTCATTTTATAGCACCTCAAAGGTCCCCCATTGCCAAATTCAGCTTCGTGTCACTAGTGGTTCTGTTCTGTGGTTGTCAGTGATGTGGCCATTCATATCACTGTTGCTACACACTATTATATAATTGCAACAAATCTCATATAAGGTATGTTGTTATGTAAGGTACTGGAAAAGCTACAACCTATCAAATATAACTATCCTGTTTATGTGCATGTATCATCTTTGTATCGGAAGTCATAAATATGATTATTCATCTGGATTTCAAATGTGTTTGCTCCAGGGAGAGTAACAGTTTGTATCCAGTTTAGCTACGTTGTGAATGAACAATGCCAGTTGATGGTCCATCACTGGACACTTAGTTCTCAGAGAAGGAGCTTATCCCCCTCCAGTGAGCTTTTCTGTGGACATTTTAGCAAGAATGTGGGTAATGGCTGCCCCTGTGAGTCAACAGAGAATGCAGCATGTGACCCTGGATTCCATCTTGTGCCTGTACATTTCTACAAGGTAAAATGAGCATCCACCCACATGACAGAAGGTATATAAGGTCCTAGAAGCTTCTCCATTTTGTATTCATTCCTGCTACTTCCTCTGGATCAACTTCTCTACAGCTGAAGCTTTGCACAAAGGACTGACAGACCCATCCAGATAGTGGGTGTGCTTCAGAGGAAATTTATAAGCTAGCAAACACTAATACTGCTAAGAATCTAATATATATGGACTTTGAAGTCATATGTATGTGTCTGATTGCTTTGATCATTTAACATCTCCCTTCTCATTTGTTTCTTTTCTTTTATAGTAAACCTTTAGTTTTAGATACCACACTGCCAGCCAATCCTTAGTATTTTGGGTAAGATCCAGATTAATATTGATCTGGTAATGGGGCGGACTGTCTCGGGATCAGAAGAACATTCTATAAATGGAATAGAGTTTTAAATAACTTCTCTCTACTACACTTAGTTGCTGAGTGGGAGCCAGAAACTGAAATACAATAAAGGGGCTGTATATGTGTTTTTGAGGGGCTTCCTGTTAACCAGTGTGGGGAATCAGGAGCACAGTTTGTGGCTGGTTGGTGAATCTAACTTCAGTGCTAGCCACCAGTTTTGGGAGGATCTGCTCTCCCTTGCAGCCTGCTCTGCCTTGGCATTTTCAGGTGGGCCACCCTAGGCACATATGAGTCAGTCAGGGATTCAGTTTTTCAGATTAAAAAACCCCCCAAACCATTCCCAATTAACAGGAGTGGCCCCTGACAATCCAGAACCTTTGCAGGCAGCCACGTCCAGGCAGGCATCTCTTAGCCCCCAGCCCCTGGGCATGAAAGTTCTCAGGTGGTATCAGCCCAGTAACAACAAAAATAAATACAAATTATGAAATGTCATTTGACCCCCTCCACAGGCTTTCACAAGCGTGGCTAATATGGGCATTGCTAGCATGGGTGGATGTTGTTGAAAGTATACTCCCTCTAAATCTAGAAATCCCATAGGCTAAGGGCGTCGCCCTGAAAAAGAAGTGGGCCACATCCATTTCATGCAGTATGTAGAGCCACCTTCATTCAGATTGGGCGCACAGGGAAATCAGGTCAGAGTTCTTATTACTACAGTGGAATGTTTTATGGAAGGCTGAGTTTAACCAGAATCACTGGAACAGAAGGTTTACAATCCAGGCTCCTGCCACACCCGATACAAAGGAATACAGTTCACGTTGTAAATTGAAGCTGTCCCTGAAGTGCAACAGAGAATGCAACAGAACAGATCCAGGGTGATCAGGCAAGGTCAGTAGCTGCTCTTTTGCTTCAGAGCAACGTGCATGACACTGAACAAGCCCTATCTGGAGTTAGACACCTGACTGATGCCCATTTTTTTAGGTTAAGAGCAAATAGCTACCTACAGTTTTGTTCATAATCAGGTCACTGGATATTGTTCAGCTGTGTAGAGCTAGGCAAGTCTCACAGATACAATTGATGTAGTTCTGCATGACATTCTGATTAAAAAATTAGCACTATACAATATCAAGAGAGCACAGGCTGACTGGATTAAGAACTAGCTAACTGACATCTCCAATAGCAGTAAGCAATAGGGAATCATCAACAAATGGGGATGTTTTTAGTGGGTTTCTTCAGGAATTGGTGGTAGGCCCAATGCTGTTCAACAAATTAATCAATGCTGGAAGTAAATATAAAATCACTGCTGATAAAATAGTTTGGCTGAGTGGCAACTCAACTTGAGCTCCCAGTGCAATGGGAAAAAGGGCTTATCGGATCCTTTGTTTTATAAACGGAGCAATGAGTAGGGATAACGAGGTGATTTTTATTTCTGCATACAGCATGGTGAGACCAATAGTGGAATAAAGTATCTGGTCCTGCTGTCCACATTTTAAAAAAGGATGTTTGAAAAATTGTAGTGCAGAAAAGAGGCACAAAAACAATTGAAGGGCTGGAGAAAATGCCATACAATGCTACACTTAAACAACTTAATCTGTTTAGTTCATCAAACAGATTGAGAAGTGTATGTGTTACAGTGTATATATATCTTCTTAGGGAGAAAATACTGGGAACTAAGGAGCTCTTCAGTTTAGTGGAGAAAGGCATAACAAACCTCAGTGGCTGTGAGCTGAAGCCAGAAAAATTCAAATTGGAAACAAGGCAAACTTTTTTAACCAAGTAGGTAATTGATTTAACTAACGAGGTGGTGGATTCTCCATCTCTTCTTGTCCTCATAGCAACACTGAAAGTTATGCTTTAGCCAAGTACAAGAGCTTTATATCTTCCGTGTAGGGGAAATTTAAGGACCTATGATATATAGGAGGTTAAACAAGATGATCCCTTTTGGCCTCCAACTCTGTGGAACTATTTGTCCCATTTCTAATTTCAAGTAGCTCATGGAAATTCCAGGTTTTGAATGAAACCATTGATCATTGTCTTCTGATCGGAGTGACATAACTCATTCCCACTCCTGTTTCTGCAGCATCCAAGCAGTTTCCTGAAGGAGGTTAGTCTTTCCATTCTCATTTTACCATTCCATAGATAATTATCCCAATTTGCATAGAATAGGTTGGGTTTTTTTAAACAAAATTTCAACTCTGATCATTAACATTTGATCTAACAAGTGCTCCTAGGTGTCTTCCAGGGTCCAGGTAGTATTGACACTGGGTGTAAGGAGGAAGGAAATTCACTTCTATCTCTTCCTGCAAAATTCTTCTGAGCAAGGCTATGTGCAGAGGTGGAGAGCAGAAACTCTGCTATGTCTCTGGAGTACCTTGAGTTCATGATAAACACAGACCCAACGCCCTGGAAGTTAATCATAGGCCTGGGCTATGGATGGATCCAATTAGGTACAAAGGTTCATTTCAGAAGAATATTAACAGATGTTGAAGGTTGCCATAAAGGAAAACTTGGCTGCACAGAAGCAAAAGTCCAATACTTAGTTAAGCCTACTGGGAATTCTGATTTCTACATAGACAAGCTTCTATGAAAAGGAGTTCACATGAGCCCTGTGGAATTCCTGTTACCCCTTCCATATCTCACCTGTTACATCTGTTTGCAAAGGTGAAGGTCCGACTGTCTATTTTCCACTTCCTCTGGTGAATGCAAAGAATTTTTTAAAAGACATACACCCCTTAGTAAACCAGGCAGAGCAATCCTTATATCAGGTGCCGGCTGGAAATAATGGCGAGGACTCATTTGGGTACCAGAAAGGGAAAGTGGTAAGTGTCGCCATTTTTCCTACCCACTGAACCTGAGAACTATTATCTCCAATCAGTCTAGTTTATGAAGTTGGAATTTTCTCAGATGACACTCAGCATTGTACTCTCAATTCAGAAAAGCAGTCCTCACAGCTGTCCGAGCGCTTATTCCCTAAATACATTTTAAGAGTTGTTCTTTGGTTGTGCATCCAAAGTTCAGTACTAAGGAGCACTGACAATCACAGGGCAGAGAAATCATGTAATGAGATCTGCCCAACGATCATGTGGCCTTCGGTGCATAAATTCATCAAATTGTACCTATTGATCATCCAATCTTTAGCCATTTTTCAGTTGAAGTAATCTTCATGCTCAGGGGAAGATAAAGGATATATAATTTACCTTATTTTGTATGTACATGTTTAAAGGATGACCCTGCTTCCCCACCTGGAAGCATACTGTTGCGGAGTTCCCATTGTAATAGATCTGTGGACCGTAATACAATGAAAAATAGAAAAATGTATCTATGCATTCCTGAAAACTTCCTTTCTTCAAGTAATAAAGTTGGCACACATCCAGCCGACCTTGAAGAGAAATGGATCATTCAGAATAGAGATGGAAATTGACATTCAAAGATTCAGGTTTGTTTCATTAGGTGGAGATTATCCTCATGTTCTGCAATAGGAAAAAATGTTGTGCTCTTTCTTCAAGTATAGTTAACATAATCTGTAATATAGGAAAGTGGGATGGAATATCCTGGGACTGGACGGTGTCCCAGTTGGAGGGAATGTCAGGAGGTGGCGTATTCTCATGCTGCCAGTGACTTGACAGGTCTGATTCTGCCTTCAAGTTGCAGGCAGGCTAACCTAGGTATAGTAATAGATTGGTGGCTCTTATTACACAAACAAAGAGATTTTCAGGGAATCGCTGATAAATTTTCCTATTAAATAAACAGGGAAAGAGGAGGAGAGAAGAGATGCTTCACTGGAATTATGGAAACAACTACAGATACTGTGCTAAATTGCTTTATGGAAGTCAAATAGCAGTTGAAATAAGCTAGATGAGACAAATTGGATGAAGCTTGAAGGAAGGCACCATCAGAAATCATAACTTGAGTCTATGCATGAAATAATGATAGAGGAGAAAGTGAGATGATGGAAGAATGTGACCTCTAAGACAGGGTAGTGTGCAGGTGCTCATGCATAGGAGGAAATCCCCCTAAACATTCACAAAGCTCCCTGTCTTCCTTCAAACCCATCCTCCAAAGTTCTCCTGTGCCATGATGGCTACAAAAATACTTGACACCACTGCCCATCAGGCCAACCAATGTTATCTCATGGTTTCCTTGTACTTCCTGCCAGCCTGTCTGCATCTTTCTGTTGACTCTTGTTGTTATACTTAAGCTCTTTGGGAGCAGGGACCATCTTTTTCTGTGTTTGTGCAGCATCTGACACAGTGGGGTTCTGAACCACAGCTAGTGTTTTCAGGCCCTATTGAATGATTTAAAAACAAACAAAAGAATGGCATTGATCAAGAAGCAGTCTCTGAATGGAAGCCTTCATAGCGAGAAGTAAGTAATCTTGATGGATGAGTGCAGAATTTGGCCTGAAATATCTGGGACTCTAAAAAGGAGATTATAATGGTAGGTGGTGTGCTGCCTTCTGGATGTTAGGGTAGATGTGTGATAAATAGAATACTGAGGATTTACAGTTGAAATTATATTCCAATTGTTGTATGTGTAGGAACAAATTAGATTGATAAAGGCAGTTTCAATAGGATGATTTCAAGGACCTCTAAAGAATCTCTCAACACGGGCGATCTTTTCAGAAATCTTTTCATTGCCAAGCAAGATTAAAAATGGGAGATGACTGCTATTGGAGAGCTACAAATCGATGTGCTGGTTGTGTAGGGGATAGGACTTCGGGTTCATAGAGCACTACGAAATACCTTCTCTGATTGTTGGGCAGATTAGACCTCTCCAGTTGGGAAGAGTACCAGATTCTTCAGTTTAAGACTGGGAGGCCTTGTTAGGCAGGCTTTAAACTAGTTAGGGCAGGAGGGGAGGAAGTCTTCTCTTCAACAAAAACCCCAAAAACAAATGAAAAGAAGACGTACATGGTTGTAAACTGAAAGTATAATACAAGTCAGCAACTGGAATTATGCAACTCAGAAAGGAGACTAGAAGTAATATATTAAAAGCTGTGTAAACCAATGGAAGGGTTATGGAAAATAAGTAAGAAGTAGAAATGAAACGAAATAATGGAGATTGATTTTGTGGGACTAAACCTGTTGAGATGATTTTATAAATGGAATGTCAACACTGATGGTGGACTCACATGGGACAGAGAGATACAGAAGTGGGAGTAGATACTTGCATTTTTAATATTTTTTCATAAATAATTTCCTCCAACCTTCTACTCTTTTTTGTCTCTTAACTCTCTTGATTTGTGGGTGCCCTTTTACAAGCTGTCTAAATTGTATATATATTTTATAATTCCCTGTTTTGCTCATACATGCCTTTAAAGGAAAGAGAAGCTTTTCTCTCACCAACAGAAGTTGGTGAAAAGATATTACCTCTCCCGCCTTGGCTCTCTAATATCCTGGGACCAATACCGCATAGCTGAAGGAAAGCGTTTGTTTGCAGTTTAGTATTTTTTCTTTTAAATTCAATTACAAATATTTTCTTCAAAGAATATTTAGTAGTTGTGATTAAACCTGCTGTAGCGTGGTCTCCAAATTGTGATTAGTTTTATAGGCTTGATCAGATATGCCGCACTACCACTATACTCAAGAAGGAATTTGCAATCTTAATTTTAAATGTTTTTGCATTTGCGGGACTAAGTTGGGCTCTTAATGTTGTTTAGCTGTAGTGCTTCGTCGTTTTAATGTTATCGGTTTAACTACTTTACTTTTATAACTGGGTTAGAACATTTAAATGATTAAAACCCTGGGTTTTAAAATGTAAAATGTGAGGGTTTATTTGGATAACAAGTTACTAGTTTCATAATTAGAGATCTAGTTGAACATATTCACATTTTTTATGTGCATGTGTGGGTTTGAGTGATATTTAAACAATGTACCATAGTCAGGGATTTGTGCAGGCAATAGCAATGACAGATTTACATGTGCTTGTAAAAGCTACTATTAATAGAACTGGCATGCTGTTTAACAAGATAATAATCTTGTTCTTCAGTGAGGGTGGGGTAGTTTATCCTCAAAAAGGAACCAGATTTTTTTTTTTTGGTAAGAAAGTGCATCACCCTTTTATTGCTGTTAGGTTCCACATAAACATATGGGAAAAATAGAAGAAAACTGAAGCAGTCAAATTGTAGAAATACTTGGAAATATTATTAGCAAATAGTGTTTAACTGGCTGAAAGTGTTTTGTGGGTTTTGGAATGTAACTTTTTTTTATAACCACCAGTTATTTTGATTAGTAGGTAAAATGTTTTTTTACGTGTGTGTTTATACTGAAGTTGGTGCTATAAATCTGGATTTGGGACAGTCTCGGTTTTATTTACTTTTTAGCTGATTATTAGGTGCTATTTGTGAGTAAATATTTTTGGTAATGTTTTAAAATTAAGGCTAGTGTGAGAGGGATTTAATTATCCCAAATCTTACCATGGGAGAGATCAGAACAGTTGGACTGGTTGAGAGTGCCAATTTTAGTATAATTGATGTATCCTATTTCAGTGAATGAGTAATGTAATAACATGAGTGATGCTCAGATTTAAGTAGAAAATGTCTATATGTTTAATGAATTAATTCAAATTGTTTGACTTAAATTAATTTGTGGAATATTTATTTTGTCTGACTGTATTAATAATTTAGGTCACACATTGTAATAGGTTCACATTTATGGCTTTAAAACTGTCCACACCCTCAGATTGTTGTCCTTTGTGTCTTTCACATAACCATGGTGATTGGTTCTAAGTAAGAATTAACTGACGGGATCCCATCAGCAATTTGTTGGAGGTGATGTAGAAGACTATAGCAGGATGAGTTGGCTAAGTAAAATAAGGAGATTTGTGGAGACAGTATGTTTAACATTCCTATCTTTAAAGTGAATGAAAAAGAAAGCAACTGCTACTTTAAAAATGCCTCAGGTTAAAATAATGTATATTTAATGGTGCAGATCTTTCATAGAAAGAATGAAGTAAGTAAATCTGTTTCATGTTTTGTCTTGGTTCCTTTGTTACATTTGTTTTAATCAGATTAGCTTTAATGTTTACTCGGTTTTGAGAAGCTTTTTACTTTTGTCCTTTTTCATTTTGAAATATTTTCTGTTTATAGAAGTGACATCCTTTCCCTGGGATTGTTGTTTGATCACCCTTTCCACATCAGAACCTTACAAAAATGAGCAGAACTTGTATCTGCTCTGAAATGCAGATGCATAATAAACCTTTTACTGCTTAGTATTCATTGCATTAGGGGCCTATTTATTCAGAAATAAGGCAGGCAGCTGGCAGTAACCATATGATTCATGGTAGAAAAATTCTTGTGTAGTCTTACATTCCTGTCGTCCACCAGCTGTGCACAGCATTCCCACTAATGTAAATGGGAATTGTGTGTGGACAGTGAGTAGTATATGGCATGCAGAAAGCACCTTGTGGCAGGTTCCTCTTAATAGTTCCTCTGGTATAAGGCCTCAATATGGCCCAAGGCAGGTCTTGTAATGTGTAAGTAAAAATAGCGCTGTAAAAATGTGCTGTTGAGTGAATAACTATTTTTATTTCTAATAAGCAATGTCAAAGTGCATTTTTGAAGATAAGCTCCTAATATGAAAACCATCTTAAAAACTGTTCATTAAATCATCTAAGAGCTAGATTTATTACAGTTGAAGGTTAATCATATGGTTACATTTTAATTTGTGCATCATAAAACAGTTTCTAATCTGAACTCTGACAGGATTCAGACTTCAGTCTCCTGCCTATTCATTGTGAGCAGTTTGCATTTCCTGGCTCTGTTTGCTTTGGGACTGGAGCTTGATGATTTTATCAAGGGGATTAAAAAGTCACCAGAAAAAGAACTAGGAACTTGAATGCCGAGCTGGAAGGTAAATGTTCTGTAAAAATTACAGAAAATGAGGAAAACCTGAATCACTGGCAGAGTTTTGAGTCTCATTTTTACATTGATCTTTTTCGTCTCTGTTACGGTGTTCTTACTATATTTCATTAAAGCTCTACATGACAAATATGTCTTTAGTTTAGTTTGTATATCCAACTCAGCACACACAGAAACTGTCCTTAGTATTTTGATCTGCTGGCAGAGCTGGTGTATGAACTGGAATCAGAGCTTCAGGTCTGGGTAAGTCTGTGCCAAAAAGATTGTTTTTTTGGGGACTCTGCTTCCCATTGACACAGTTCTGAACATGCAGATCATTCTAGGTATGTTATGCAAATGAATAGACTAAGAATCTCCTCTCCCCATTTACTACAAACCCCTTCGGCCATGTCTACACTAGACAGTTTTGTTGACAGTAGTTATCCTGGTGATAAAAATAAAAAAGCACTATAATTACAGTGTGCACACCTGTCCACACAGTACTTATTCTATTGCAATAGAGCATCCACGCTTGGCACCGTAGTATTGGCAGTGAGAGCAGTGCATTGTGGGCAGCTACCCCACCATGCAACTCGGCAGCTTCTGTCGCTAGGAATTCTGGGATGGGAGTGCAGAGCACTTTGGGTGCTGACTCAACGTCCCATGGTGCAATGCATTTGTGTCGTTATTCATTGTGTTGCCTGTAGCGACTCACGCCTTTTTTCAATGCCTGTCCATCGTTTCCTGCGCACCCACCATCTGAATCTGTAAAGATGGATCCTACGGTACTCTCCACTGATGCTTTCAGCGTTCTTAACACATCGTGGCTGGTTGTGCAGTATATCATGAGCTCCTAATCGGAACAGGAGTCCGAGGAGCCTGACCTGCTGTGTGACATGCAGACAAACAGCTTCTCATTACTGTTCTTGTTCACGGAGCATCTGCACACGGTGAACCGCCACTTCTGGGCGTGTGAGATAAGCACAGGCTTGCATGAATTGTCTGCAGTGACACTATTGTCTTTAGAATCTCTGTCTGCTCCTTCATGGCCTTGATCATGTGGTCATGGGCAGTGAAAATTCTCTGCTGATTCTCCTTCCGTTCCTGACTGTCCATCTTCTGAGATTCTGACATTGATTGTCTCCATGCCCTTCTCTCTCTTTTGGACACCTCAGAGGACTGGAGGTGTACCTGGAACATCTCCTCCTTGCTTCTTCGGGTTGCTTCCTTGTCTGCTGAAGGCAGTCTGCTGGCGAAGGGGCCTTGGCTGTCAAGGTCACATCTGTGTAAGAACAAGGAACAGTGAACAGAGCCATTATTGTCACAGTGAAGTACACTTCATTCTCACTATCCCCCTGCACAGAGCACAGCTCCTTGGTCAGCCTGAGAATGGTGAGTTGGGGGAAGAAGGGGCAAGACCATCCAAGCAGGTCGAGGTTCTGGGTGAGTGCTTGCCTGGGGCATACATGCAGGTGCACTGGGAAAACAAATTTCAAATTGTGCCACCATTCTCCACAGGCAGGAGCCATAGAAGCCGATATCTCGATCCTCCGAGTCAGCAAGGATGTTAGGATGCATTTCCTCCAGGCGAGCAGCTTCAAACAAGGTCCCGATGCTGTGCATTGCTTTGCTCCCCACTCATGTGATTTCCAATTGGCGTGGAAAAGGAACCTACAATGTGGGAAGAAACACAGCTGCTCTGCTGAGGAATCTGAGGCAGAGAATCAGGGAGTACCTCCAAGAAAGTTTCCTTGAGGTCACACTGGAGGATACCCACAAAGTCTCGGCGTGCATTAACATGCTTCTCAGCCGTACTGCCTAGATACTCACGGGAATGGGAAAGCACATGCAAACATAGCTACTCCTGTATGTTTTAGACAAGCTGAGGACCCTCATGCCTCCTGTACAAAAACAGCATCAACTTCCAAACGCTTACTAGAGCTCTCCTGTCCTGCATCCTGAGCACCTTAGCTGAAGGGCTGGGACTGGCTACACCCCTCTGGGGTGCAGAACAGTTCCTGACTCCCAACCGCAGCAACCGATCTGCTTCCTGGCTCCGGGTCATCTTCCAGCTCCACTTCATCCTCGATGATCTCTTTGTCAGGGTTTAGTCCGGTAGCCGGTAGCCCCGGGGCTTTCAAGGTGTCTATGGGTGTCTTGGGGGTGGATGTGAGGTCCTCGATGAGGATGGCTTCCAGCTCTTTGTAGTATTGGCAGCTCATTGGCTCCACACCAGAATGACAGTTTGCCTCTCTGGCCTTACGTAGCTCTGCTGCAGCTCCTTGATTTTAGCTCGGCACTGCAGCGTGTCTCACTCATAGCCCTTCTCTGCTATGGCACGAGAAATCTGGCCGTAGGTATCAAAGTTCCATTGGCTAGAACAGAGCTGTGACTGCATGGCCGACTCTCCCCAAATGCTGATCAAGTCCAGCAGCAATGCTGTGCTCCAAACAGGAGAGAGTTTGCTGCATGGAGCTTCCATGGTCACCTGGAAAGATGAGATGCAAGATCTCCACACCAACCAAGCAGGAAGAGGAACAAAAATGTCAAAAGTTCCTGCAACTGTAAAGAGAGAGGGGTGGGTGGCTGCAGAGCAGTGGAGTGCAAACAGATGTCCAGAATGGTCAGGATTGGCATTGTGGGACATTCCAGAGACTGTTTAATGCTACATAAACAGACAGCAGTGTCTACACAGATGCTTTTGCAAAAGAAATTTGGTGAAAAAGACTCTATGCCTCTCATTTCAATGATTTTATTTTGTCGACGAAACAGTCACTGTAGTGTGTACACCAGGAATGTTTTGTTGACAAAAGCTGACTTGTCAACAAAACTTCCTAGTGTAGACAAGGCCTCGCTTTTACAGTTCTCACATCAATGAGCTATTGATCTTCAGTAGTTTCCCTATACATTTCCTTTTAAAGTCTAATGAATATAGCTGGGTGGGAAATGGTTTTCCATTCCCATGAAAATTTTCAAGATTACAAAGATCTTTCCTGTTCCATATTGGGGCAAAACCAAGGCCTTTCGAATTTTTTCCTGAAAAACCAGAGGGAGACATTAGCCAGTACGCTGGTGGTTCAAGAACTCCCCTGGGATGTGGAAGACCAAGGCTCAAGTCCCTGCTCTGCCTGATTCAGGTTTCCTCCATGTCAGGAGAGTGTCTTAACCACTGGGTTATTTTGCAATGGATGTCTTTCTTCCCCACCTCCTAATTCCATCCTGCATGATAAATTTCTTAACAAAAGTTTTGTAGAAATGAAAGTATTGCTTAGGAACAGTGATAAGTAAATTTGTGTGTAAGTGTACTGATGGATTGGCTGCTGTCCTCTGTGATAGATTGATTTGCAAATTTGGAAAGCATAACCTGGTTAGCTAGTTGCTGAAATACTTTAAAATTGGCCTATTATCACAGAACAAATGCCTTCAATGAAAAGGGAAGGATACATTGTAAATGAAAGTAAATGACTGGATCTATGATAAATTATTTAGGTTACTTTTGATTACCTTCTAAACTAATGACATGAGGTGCTGTAACTTTGAAAGATCTTAAACTAGCTGGATAGTTTGTACAGAGCTGGATAGTTCCTGGAGAACAATAAAGCCCTATGAACCAAGTAAGATTTCAAAATTAAGAAATAAGTGCCAATAAGAATCTCTTGCTTTTATATACAACAATTTTCATTTTAAAAAAATCACAAGCCTGATAAATAGATGTTGATCATGTTGCTTCCAAGCATAGGATGCCTTTTTCAGCAGCTGTTTCTCATTTTTTTCAAAATCTTTTGTATTAAGCCAAGTATCCCTCCCTGCAGGGTATCTGAGTAATAAGAATTTCAAGCCCTGGAAATTGACTTGGCTAGGTTAGTTTTATGGGCTTTTACAAAGATCATGTTCTTCAGCATAAAGAGAACAAAAGCAATCAGAGTAGTGAAATCAGAGTGTAAAAATGTTGGCCAGAAAATAGGTCTAAACAATAGTTATGAGCGCTATGTTCTGCATGTGTGTTCTCTGACAACCATCTCTCCATGTGTTCCGGTGAGGATAAAGTATTATTCCTCTGAAACAGCAGTAACCACCCTCACTCCCAAATAAAATACCCAGTGTATTGTATATGCAATTCACATACATAAAGCTATAAATTGAGAAACAGCACTGTAAAAGACCTTGTAATGCCACATTTGGAATATTGTCTCTTCATGTCACCCTTATTTTGGAAATTGTTACCACTAAACTGACTCTTTAAATAATTTTATGCTCTTCAAATAATCTTTTCAGTATTTGCATGATGCAGACATGTTATTCAGACTTGGACTATGTTCCTTAGAAACAAGGAGAACTGGGAGGATTTCACTGGAATCTCTAAGATCCTGAAAGGAACAGATTGATTCTGATAAGCTGCTTGAGCTAGTTACTATTTTGAAAGCAAGAGGTCATGGACTCAACTTGAGGAAGGGACTGGCATAGTGTATAAATAGTTGAGGCAGAATTTCCTCATACACAAGCTGGTTGGAATATAAAACAAACTGCCAAAGTCAACAGAGTAAACTAACTTGGCTGAGAGCTGAAGGCATGTTTGGAATAATAGGAAACTCTGGATATAGATACTAACTGGATTTTTGGGACAAGATTTAATATGATGGATGGATATATTTTATTTCCTAGTTCTCTCTCCTTTTTTTTCTTTCTGTGTGCCCTATTTAGAGGTGTTGTATTGGTTCTTTTATTAAGTGCTAGGTATCAAACTTATCAAGTAGTGGCTTAAAGTGCTGTCATTTTATACAACAGAGAGAGAGAGAGTTCTAAAAGGAGGAGATTACCTCAGGAATCTCACCTGAAATCAATGTGAAGGATTGCTAAGATTAAGGGTATAATATGGACTTGATGGACTTGATGTACTAACTAAACTTCGAGCTAGCATCATTATTTATTATATGTTCTGCAATTTGAGAAAATGTTTTCTCCATTAGGACCAGTGCTATTTCAGACATCTATTTCCCTCTCTTCACAACCCTACTTTTTCCCCTTGTCCTTGTCTTTTTGCATGTGCCCTCTTTTCTTTCTTCTGCACTTCATTCTCAGCAGCAATTCTTGCTTTGGCTTCATTCCTGTGCCCTTCATTCACTGTTCTGGTGCATGATGAAATGGGTAATGCTGTCATTTCAAGTATTATCACTGGATTTTTGAGTTAATACTCCAGTGAGGTTAACGGGAGTGCAATAGTGCACAGCTCTGAATTGCCTGCAGACTCAGGAAGGCAGTGTTGCTTTGATTACACTCATCTTGTTTACATAACATTTTCAAGGGTTGCAGTGCCAAAAAAGAGATTGCATTCTGCAGAATCTAAAAATACCCCTTGGGTCACGAAAAGACTCACAATTTGACTGACACCTTTGCTGTAGATACTTTCTGAATGTACATGGAAGGATGGTAGCAGAGAGGAGACTTCACTCATGCAACTTTCTGCAGCTGGCAATAAAGTTTGCTGTTTCCTTCTGAGGTGGCAGAATTTGATAGGAACAACGAATTTTGCAGTGACTTTAAGTATGAACCTGCAGGCTTTGACCTGCTAAATAAGTTTAAATACACATTTTACTTTAGCTTAAAAATGTTTTAATATAAATGGAAAATGTATAGATTACATGTTGCTACTAAAAAAAATTCCCATTTACTGCTGATTGCCTTTCCGAGGCAATAGGTTGTAAAATTGATGGCAATACTTGTCAGCTGTACTGGCTGTATAGTTGTCTTGTTAGGCAATAATTTGGAAATATAGTTTAGGCCAGTGGTTCCCAATCCGGGGTTTGGGTCCTCCATGGTTTATGCGGGGTCCAGCCCTTGAGTCAGGGCTGGAACACAGCAGATGGCATTTTGGCACTTTTGCCAGATGGAGGACACATTTTTTCCTCAAAACAGCATCCCCTATACAACGCGACTACACATGCACCATGTGTGAGAGGTCATGTTGGCTGACATTGGGTCTTCTGGTAGTACTGGAAATGAAAGGAGTAGGACACTTAGTAAGATGTCAAAGGGGTCAACGGGAAAGAAATCTGGGAACCATTGGCTTAGGCTTTGTCTACACCACAAGTGCTACGGTAGCATAGCTGCAGTGGTGCAGCTATACCTCTGTAATGCTTGTAGTGTAGATGCTCCCTTTGTTGTTGGAGGGGGTTTTACATTGATGTAGTTAATTCACCTCTTCCATCGACCAAGCTGTGGGGGTTGGGTCCATAGTGGGGATTGGGTTGACCTAACTATGGCCCTCAGGGAGCAAAATTTTTCCCAGTCCTGAGCAATATAGCTAGGTTGATCATAATTTTTTAGAGTTGGCCTGGCCTTAGTCATAGCAAAAAGTCCCATTTTGATTAAAAATTAGCCTTTTGAGAGAGAAAGTTTACACTGCAGACACTTTTGTCACAGAAATGAAATTTGGAATAGAAAGTAAATTACTGTAATTGAGATCAGAGTAATGCAAAGCCCAGTATTTAATCAGAGATTAAATCTGCAAACAACACTCATGAGAATTTGGTTTTGGTCTAACTTTAACCCAACATCCATCCTTATGTGGTCATGTTGTTTCTATTTGTTCTGTTTGTGTCACATACTTTAAGCTTTACAATATTGATGCTATAACGTTCTTGCTTTTTAAGTTCTATGTTTACTGTAATTTGCAGCCACAGTTATTGAAATCAACAAATTATCTGAAATAAATTGGAAAATCGAATCTTCTGGCTTCATGTTTTAAACCCAGAAATCAGCTTGTTAAATTGAAAAGCTAACATTTTTGACTGAATGTACAGTATATGCTCTGCCGCACTAGATTTTGAACGTCCTCTATTTATTCACAGGTTGTGGTAATACAGACCACTGAAGTGATCATATTTCCATATACTTCATGTGACAGAAGGAAAGTACTCTCTTCAGAATGAAAAGTGTTTTAGTTTACATGTTATATCTCTATAAGCAGACAATGCAAACTAGGGTAAGTTTTGTCAAAACTTGGGGCTTTGATGTAGAACACATTTACTTAATATATTTGAATTGTCAGTTGTCTTAACTAATAACAGCCAAATACAGTTTTGAGAATCTGTTCACTCTTGTGCTCATTATCTTTTTTTTTAATGTTAAATATACATTTCCATGCTAAGCCATCAGATGACTTAAGAAAAGAAGGGTTGAGGCTGTGATACTGGAATGCAGTTCCTTTTCAATCAAATTTCTTGATGTTAATTTTAATATTTCAACACTTGAAGAAACTTACTTAATTTACAGGAATTTGTAGTTCAGTCTGGCAGCCCTAGTAGGATTAGCACTGTATTCTCTGAGTTTTAGATATCAATTACTACGCTGTTACTTGATGAGAAGAAGAAAACAGTAAAATTCATTACATTCTCCCTACTGTTTGGAAGCAGTTCATTCCATTGTGTGTTGCATACTGTCAACTAGATAGCTGAAGTGCCAAACTATTTAGAAATTTTTAATTCTAACATATTTAATGTTTAAAATTTAAATTATATTTTTAAATGATTCTATTTATAACTCTGACCTAGAATTTGAGTGAATTTCTACGTTGCTGTCCATGCTGACTGCATCTATTAACACTGACTTCTACTTTTTTATAGCTTGTTCTTCCTAATTGGATTTTTCCAGTTCTGTTGGATGTTTAACTACAGCTATGGCAACAAGAGTGGAGATCAACTCTGCTCTAACATCCTTAACAACAATACCTGACTTAAATGAAAGTACAAGTGAGGATAAAACACAGCACACATACATCAACCCTCTTCCGAATGCAAGTAATAAGGCTAGTGAACCTAATCCTTCAGCACCAACAATTCTTGAAGAAAAAAACAAACTTGGGAGCAGTTGGAGACCAGCAACCATGCCTACTCCTGGATCAAGGCCCAGGCTTTCTCCAAAGCCATATTCTAAAGAGAAATCTTCAGATACCTTTGCAGTTGTGAAACCTCCTATTACAGCTCTCAAACCAAGCATTTTTGTCCCCAAGTCCTCCGTGTATGGAAGGCCTACTGAAGAAATTACATCTGCTAAGGTGTTAAGTGGAATTGTCCCTCCATTAGTAGATCAAAACTTAATTGAAAATGAAAATAAAGGCACCAATGATTTAGTCACAAATATGGCCTTTTATTCCGATCCGAGTAAAAATACTGTGATTCTTTTTGAAACAGCTAGCACTGAGAAATCCAGAGTAAATTTAACACCAGATAAAAGGCCTGTTGATGAGCACAGAACACTGGGCACTATACAGACAAAAGAGTGGCAATGTAATGCAAAGCCTGAGAGATCACCACAGCCATCAGTGACTTCCAGGAAACCTGAAGGTGGTCTTCGTAGGCAAATATCTCTTTCATCAGACCTCAGATCAGTCTCCTGGAATCCTCACAAATCTGATGGAAAAAAAGACACATGTGAAGATCCTATAGGTGAGAGAACCAAGGATGTTGTAAAATATACCAACAGTGAAGTTGGTTTATCAACTAAAGTGGAACAAAAGCCAAAATATAGACCAGTATCTGCTATTTTTCTGGAATCATTAAAAGATCAAAAGCATAGCACTTTGGAAGTCTCTAAAGAAAAATCTCCTACAGAGAAATCATGGGTTAGGAAACCAAGGCCTTTGTCCATGGATCTGACTGCCAAATTTGAAAATAATGACTTTTCTCTGTGCAAGAAAACTTGTCCATCTGATGAAAGCAAGGAGAATGTACCAGTAATTCAGTTCACTGACATAGGCTGTCAAGAACAGCCTGAAATTAGGCCTAAAGCCGAATTAATAGAATTGAATAAAGGTGATATTTCTAAATCAAATTTGAAATGTAACAGTCAGGATGTTGACTGTCTTGATGTTAAAAGCAAACCCAGTGAGCAAAACCAGAAAGTCTTTCCAAAAGATTTAGACTTTTTCAACCTGAACTTCACAAAAGACTTCATACAGATCTCTGCGAAAGATAAAAAATACCCTTGGGAAACTAAACAGAAATCTAAAGATGAACAAAATGAGAAAAAAATGGACATTGGAACTAACTTACATGGATCAGAAAAGAACAAGGAGATGGCTAATAACAAAATCAAAACAATTAAAGACCGAGAAATATTAGATCAAAAGGAAATTTCCAGAGTTTTTGCCATTGAAAACAGTACAGATTCTTCAAAAAAAGAAAACAAGACCTTGAGGGGGAGCGTTAAAAAACACATCCGTTTGTTTGCTGGCTCAGAAAACAGCATTACTCAAATGGATACCGAGCCTCTCCCAGCAGCTGCTGAAAGGGAAAACAGAAATGTGAACATCCAGCAGAGAATCAGAGAACTGACAGCAGAAAATGCAGATGTTAAACCAGGAAATCTACACAGATCACTTACGTCACGACCACTTTCTTCAGACTTAACAAAGAAGTAAGTTACAGCAGAGAAGTGAAATGCTCTACTCTTCAAGTTTTCAATTAGTACAAATAAAATAAATTGGATATCACAGTTCCTCACTTGTAATCTTCAAACATAATTTTTCTTCATCCAAATTCTCAATCTGTTGCTCATTATACAGTTATTTTGAGAGTAATCTTGCAAAAATATGCTGTCAGTAATATCAACTCTGGCATGCTACCTTAGCAGTCTCTCATTACTTCTTGAGTTTTATTTACATGTTTTGAAATTATGGTATGAGTAATATAGCTCACACTGTCATGTATTTCCAAAGCTGCGATAGATAACCTCAGTCTTCATTTGTTTAAATGCTCTTACTATTAGGCTTACTATTTGCTTTTATTTTATTGTATTTGTTTTTTATTTTTTATTTTATTTTCAAAATACTACTAAAACATATTTTGCATTTGGGACAAATTAGGGCGGACATTTACCAGTGTCACCTAAGTGGCACTTTCTACTGTCAGGTTTTCCGACAGATAGAAATTTGATTTCACCTTCATATCAAGCTCCACAGATCCATGATTCTGTATCTTCTGCTGAAAGTACCAAGGCGGCAGATGAGAGCTGCCACTAGCAGGGCAGGGCTTATGCGCTCTCCAGCTGATGTTTTGCCTGTTTAGTGCCAGTAGGCACTGCAGAGATCCATGGAATAAAATACTATTTGAAATAATAATAATAATAAAAGAAACAGGGTTTTGAGCTTTAGGTGTACAAAGTGATCCCAGTTTGGCATAGACTTTATTTTGATGGATCCAGGTGCATTTCTTCATCATGAGTCCTACTGTTTGGTGTATGCCTCTTTACATCTTGTTAGGTGAGTCCACCAAGAAGTGGAAGTAAAAAACCTATAGATCTTGCTTTGCTCCTCTTATAGAGTGCCTGTAATATTTTTGAGAGCGAATATCTTATGGGCTTTATGTGCTCAAATTTTCAAGTGATAGTTTAACAAAAAGAAATTTGACATACTTATTCCAAGGTTAAATTTGCTTTCCAGCATAAAGCTAGATTTTTTTATGGTGATTACCTATGGTGATTTGTCTTTATTTGGGGAAAATGCACTGGGGTGGGAATGGTAAGCGAAGTCAACATGCCAGAGCCCAAGGTCAGAATTCCAAATCAGTTCCACTCAAATGGTCTAGATTCAGTAGGAAAACAAACAAACAAACAAAAAACACAACAGTGGCTCAAATAGTCTAAAGAGAAAAGTGCAGTATTAGCCACAAGTACTTTCCCCAATAAATGCAGCATTAACTAGGGTAATGGAGGAAATATTTCCAGGTGCTACTGATGTGAACACTGGAGATGGTATAATGGTCCTCGGATACTGCAGTGATGGGTGTGGGATAAGAACCTGAACAGAATAGAATTTAGTTCAACTGTAAAGCTTATGCATAAGGCAGTGAGAATGTCAACCAGTTTTTCAGTTGTCTAATAAATCATGTCCTAAATTCTAGATATAGTTTATTTTCTATCTTGGGGGAAAAATATATATAGCTTGTGGATTGTAGAGAAGGTTAGGCTTTGTTTGCCAAAAGCTTAGGTATACATAAATCATCAAATCAAGATGAGATTTGTACTGTGAAAAAATGTGATTTTTCCAATAGCATTTTTAAGAAATTAATTTATTTTACAAGATATGAAATTATACATCAATCATGCATTTGAAAAATGTGCATATTGGGCAACTAATTAAAGTAGTTTGTTGTCTTCCATACTTAAAAGGAATAACAAATCTTTGCAACAGGTTTTCAAGTCCTGCATCAACCAATGAAATGAAACCTGAGAAATCTACTGAATTGAATAGTGACTTTACCAGTGAAACACAAGAAAATGAAAAGGTAAGAAAGTGGTACTAACAGACTTGGTCTTACAAACACAATTGTATTTAGAATTTATAATTAATCCAAACTTTACTTTGTCATAACTCTTTTGGTTAATGAGAAACTGGTCTCTTCACAAGTTGATCAAGGACTGATAAATTTGCTTTGCCCATTAAAAAACTCAGGAAATCAGGAAGTTTAAAAGATTTATAAATGTTACACAGTAGTAATTTTTAAAAGTTTAAATGAAAATTTTAGAACTTCTTGGAGGAGCATTTTTTTTCAATGGTTTCTTAGGGCAGAAAGACTTCTATTTATCATTATCCCCATTTGTTTGGGGGGAGAATGAGGAGGGAGGAAAGAGAGAGTGCATGCAAACAAATACATACTAGCTAGTATGATTTTGCAATTCTTTGTATTTTAAAATAAACTTCTGACTGTTGACTTCTTTTGTTTAAGAGTAAGGAGATGAAGCCTTCTCCCGGAACAGACTGTAGTGAGACCTGTGCTATTGGGAATCAGTGGAAACCACAACAGACAATAAAAATATCAGAAAAAGATGGCCAGATTGAAAGAAAAGGAAGCTTTCTTAGAGAGAGGCCAAATTTCTCTTTTCAGAGTGAAAATTCTATGCCAGCCACAAATAACTTTGAAAGAAAACTGAAACCCACCACTTCTGTAGAAAAGACCAATGTTAAAACTGTCCGGGCCGTCATGTTTGATCACAATGTTCAGAGGCATAATGTTGCTGCTGATCACCCTGGAATTGATGCTGCACGAAGGTTGACTAAGGAATTTGAAGGCAAATATGATGTAGTGACTTTGTTAGGGCATAATAGAAGATCTTGGGTGGAAAAAGAACTAGAGGACATAACTAGTTCAAAGCTTGAGTATCACAGGCAGTCTGATGTGTCAAGTTATGTTGCAGATGCAGAAAAATGTGGAAAAACAATTTCTCTAAATGAAGACAAGAAAATTGCTCATGCAGTTCCAGTGGAAAAATATTCTTCATGTGAGAAATGTGAAAAACCCACTCCTAAGCATGTAGAGGACTCTCTAATTTACCAACGAATAGAGCCAAGATATGAAATCCTTCAGACGTTTGGTGAAAGGGCACTTAGTGAAGCTATTACAGTAGTTCCGGAAGATAAGGCTGTGACACTCAGAACTAGAAAATCATCTATGAAAGAGAAGCAAAATCTTGATGGGAACGTTTTACGTGCTGATCAGAAGTGTGAGCTAGATAAGAAAACTGACCCATTGAAAGAGGCTAGTTTTATTTCAGAAACTAAAGAGATATTGGAAACGTCTACAAAAAAGTTTAGTTTTAAAAAACCGAAAGATATTTTCCACAGCAAATGTACTTTCCATGAACAGACTACAGAATCAAATAAAAATCAGACTGAACAGGTGTTTATAACTGAGAAAACATCTTGCTCGGCAAACAAAAGTAAGGATTTGGGGATAGCAAATGAAAAAATGACAAAACCGCATCCTGAAATGCAAAAAGAAAAGAATGAAATCTCTTGCACAGATAAAACAGAGAGTTCTAATGTGTCAAAATACTTTCCTGAGAGGGCTGGTATAAAACCAGTTAGGACAGAGGGCTATGAATCCAGGGCTGACTTGGGCCAAGACGTTATTTCAACTAGTGCGAATAAACACAGAAGTCAGAGTTCAGTGCCTGGAAGTATCCAATTGTATAAACCCTCCGTGGACCAGCATTTTAGCACAGAAATAATAACTACTGATAAAGAGAAATCCAGAGTCTTTGGATTAAGGAAATATCTAGACACAAATTGTGTAAGAAAAGATTTAGCTTTAGATGTTGCAGCCCTTGAAAATGAAGGAGACAAACTCCGATTAGTAGAACCAGAAGAAAAAGTCAGAAGAACCAGTAGTAGTGTTTCTGACCTTAAAATTTCAGAAAGATGGCGAAGGAAGACCTTACCTCAGGAATCCAGCAAGATAGAAGAAGCTAGCTCACTTACTCAAGAAAGTATCAAAAGGTTGAGTGGAACAGATTCATTGCAATTTGATGAAGGCGCAATAAAGAAAAGTAAAAGACGCAAAGATGGGATAGAGTCAAAGGAGGTGAACCAAACCATTTCAGGCAGTTCTGATGCTTATTTGAAGAAGCAGGTTTCTCCCTTTGAACCAAAGGCAACCTATTTTGCAGTTACTTATCAGATTCCTGAGAACAAAAAAGAAAAAAGCTCTGTAAGTAATGCAGATGAAAATAGCAACATTACTACAGTGGTTGAAAGTACATCAATGTATCTGAACTCTGGGTCTTCCAGAAGGTCCAATCCTACATCTCACCAATCCTATACAAATGTGTTCAGTACCCATTGTAAAGAGAGCTCACAAGACACACGTGTTAACAAGAATGGGGCTAGAGAGGAAGAGAAAGATATTCTAAGTTTAAAAAAAAAAAGTTTCTTAAATAATTATCCAGTGTTTGGGGAGGATGATAATAGGAGGTCTTGTGAGAGAGGGCTGGATCATGCTAAAGAGAAAATTATAGATGTTGATGCTTTCCTCTTAAAACAGGGCCTGGAAAATACTATTCAAACTGATCTTAAAGGTAGTGGAGGAAAAATCTCCTCCTACCATGAGCCAAAATCCATGCTACACCTCAAGCATTTACACAAAGATAGTGAGCTATTTATACAAAAGAAGGGTGGGGAAAACAGTCATGATGTATTCCAAGTAAAACCTGAAGATAGGTATCGATCTAGAGTTCTTGATATTGATGTCCTTATGGCAGAATATAAAGAGGAATCCATGAAGGCCAGTAACTTTCCAGAAAAAAAAGATGACCAGTTTTCTGAAGATCAAAGTATGTTTCATTGGGAGAAGTCAAAGTACAAAAGGAATGTGGCTGATAAAACTCCATACAGCTATAGCTGGAAAGATTGGAAGGAACTGGATCAACCTATTAGTAGCACTAAACAAGATACTTGTGCAGAAGAACGGATGCCTGAGAGCTTAATACTACATGGAAACAGCAAAGAAAAGATGGAATCCTGCAGCCAAGAATGGAGTAAGCAGAAGTCCAAAGATAGAAAATTCAGTCCTCCCCATTGGGGAAAGCCTAGTTCACATTCAGATAAACTTATAAATTCACCTGCTGACTCTATTGATACCCGAAAAAAAACGTTCATTATTGATGAGGATCCAGGGAAGAATTTAATATTGAGGCACCAAAGTACAAAGTACACAAATAACAAGATACAGCCTGCAAATCCTATTAGAGTGGACCAAAAACTGGAAGTCGGTTTGGTTTCTAATTCCTCCCCCAATGTTGGTGATGGCTTATTACAGAAGAAATTGTTCACAAAACAGCAGTTCACAGAGATGTCTGTGGATGACGGACAGAAAAATGTAATGAAGAGCTCTGTAAATAAGAACAAAGAGAATACAAACACCTCACATGAGAGTGACTTTTTCAATATAGAGAGCAAAGCAGAGTGGAATGATTACAAATCTGGTTTTGGAAATGCACTGCCAGATTTAAAACGATCGTACTCAGAAAAGAGCCGACCTGCTAAAGCAAGAGGCAGCATGCCTTTGAAGCAAGAAGCAAAGGAAAGAAGGGACCAGCACCAATTCAGGCAAAGCTTCCCACTGGAAAGCAAAGAAAACAGCCTGCAAAAGAGGAATGCATCTCAACAGGAGTCTTTCTCCCATGAAGATAAAAAGGTATTTACAAGGCAATATTTGTTAGCGCATCATTTGTAAGTCAAAAGTGATGAAGACATTTTGTCATGATTGCTCTCCATCTTGCTACTTCTGTGTTTAGAGCCAGAACGCTTAGCTGCTGTTAATCAGCTTAGCTCCTTGGCATTGGTACCAATGCAAGTATATGCAATGCCGTGCCAGTATTCAGGGAGTATCTCGTTTAGGAGCCAATACTGTAGCACTTATGTAGTGCCTTTTTAAAAGTGGCCAGTTACTTATTGGCAATTTTAAACTACGGCTTTCTTTTGATGTAGAAGTATTGTTTAAAAATTGTATTCTTAATGCTGGTGGCACTGTGTGTTAATTTTTTATGTAGACAAATTTATAAGTCAGTGAATATAATTGGTTTTGAATTGGCATTTTGTTATGCAGGCTTTCAACTGGGGTGGAGTTTTTGGTTTCTGAAGGGAAAGTTTTTTTAATACATGATTTGGTACTTTCGCTTCCCCAGTCTCCTCTCTAGCTACCATTTTTAAAGTCTGTTGTGCTCTAAGTGCTGGCAGTGGGAAATCTACTAAGGATTTTCTTAACAAAATGAGGAATTGATATGCATCACACATCCATGCAGGGGTGCTGGAGGTGCGGTAACACCACCTGGCTTGAAGTGGTTTCCGTCATATACAGAATTTACATTTTTGTTCAATGGCTTTCAGCTCTCCCACTGTAAAAATTGTTCCAATGCTGCTGCGCCCATGTAGATATTACATAGAGTAAAGTTTTTCTGCTTCAGTGAGAGTCTTCCTTGCTTTGTCTGCTTTGTGAACCAAATGAGCTTTCTCTGTAGTTCTCCTATTTGATGTAAACAAACATTTTAAGTGGTAGTTTTCACGTACTCCTTTGAAACAGGACTCTGAAAAGGAATGGAACAAGCAGAATTCTGATAGATCAGGTGGAAAAGACTGGACTGCAGTTCCTATCCAGAGAAGAAGCCATAGCTTTTATAAGGACCGAAGAGCACATCACTGGACGGTAGGCTATTATTTCTTTGCATATTCCACTCATAATCAATTGTCATTTTTGTGAAACTGAAATACATTGAGTAGTTGTGATGGAAGGTATCATGACATCACAGAAGTAGGAGCAAATGTCCTTGTAACTTCCTATGCAATTTTACTTCAGGATAATGCTATTTTTTCTCCTGGGTTATCTTACTACTTTCATGTTTGTGTTAAATCATGCAGTATATGTAATCTTCATCATTAATTTTTTTCTAGATTTTGAAGTGACTTTACAACAACTTTTACACCAAATTTCTAATAAAACCTTGGATTGTTAAAAGTAAATTGGATTTTTAAAATTCTTCCACCAGTTACTCTTTGGCCCTGTTTGCCTTTTATTTCTCATCATGGACAATGAAAATCAATTAAGTAACTATTTCTAGTAAGTTTTAATTTCAGATTGAGTGATAGAATATTGATTTTTAAACACTACAGGGGAGTTTTGTTCAAAACCATTTAGTTGGAATTTTAAAAACCAAAGTTGTGGAAACATTTCTGTTGGTCTTAGATTTTTAAGACCCGTTTTTACAAAATTAAATTTGGGACCACATTGAAGTTGAATGTCCGTTAAAAATAAAATGTTATTTGACATATACTATACTATCAATATAAAATGATTATAAAGTACATGTAATGTAATGCAAAGTATCCATGTTTGTCAACCATCTCAAGAGCATATTTGTAAGGATTTAAAGGATAGAAGCAGTTTGAAGTAAAAAAGAAAATAAAAAATTAGACTGTAGGAAGAAGAATGTGTGCAATGTAAAAATCCAGCTGTTTTTTTTTACAAACCTGCTTTTTCCTGGTTTCCAAGTTTGCTGCTTGACTATCTTTTTAAATTATAACTGGCTAAAAAAAGTTCTGCCTAAGGACATCATTGTGCAATGTTCTGTTTGGCAAATGAACAGCCATAGGTTCCCATGTGGCCAAATGCATCTTGCACCTTATTTTCCTTTCTTGAATCATTTTCTGATACCATGTTGTAGGAATTTGCATATCTGCAGAACTAAGTAAAATGCTAGTTGACGTGCACAAATGTGAAATTCTGTTTTGCTGAGCTGATCAAAATAGTTCTTAATTTGAAATTCTTCTACATGTACTTACTTGCTTTTGAATTGTATCAGATGTTTAGAATTGTTCTTCATAGTTTCTTATGGCATAGTAAGAATATGTTCTTTTACATCTTTCCCTCACTCTTTCTTGGTAAATTTAATAAAAAGTCATGGCAGTTAAAAATACCCATGTTATAACTGTCAGAAAAGAGATTGAGTTTTAAATGAGATGCTTCCCCACTGTACACAAGGCCACCCACTGCTTCAACAAATGCAGGCTCCATCAAGAAAACTACAAATCAACCTGCGGCCCACACCCAATCAGCGCACAGCTGCAGCCCATGTGACATCCTCAGGGCCATACAGGTAGTATTGGATGTGGCACACAATGGCAAATAGGTTGAGAACCACTGCTATAAATCCACCTGATTCCACAATTTTAGGGAGCTTAATTCTCTAAATATTCTTGGTCCCAGTTATATTCTCCAAGATCTCATCTGCATCACCATTATGCAGCCCTTAATCCGGTTTTGTATGCAATGCTGAACCCTTTTAAAATAAAATGTAAGGTCTGTTCAGTTTTTCCTTTGATGTCTGAAGTCCCTGCAGCTTCTAGTCTAGTTTCTGCTTGATCCAAATGAAATTCCAATTTATATACCCACAGGTGAAATTCTCCCCAGGCAGGTGACGAGCACAAGGCCAATGTGGTTTTCAATCTCATTTAAGGCAATATTGAGATCTGAGGACTTCAGTACCTCAGCCAGAGGTTAGGGCCTGTTTGCAGGAGTGTGTGGGTGAAATTCTTTGGTCAGCAATGTGCAGGAGGTCAGGCTAGATGATCATAATGGTCCCTTCTGGCTTTAAAATCTGAGTCTAAATGTTGTGTAAGTTTTGTGCGGGCCCTTTGCAGAGAGTTGAGTTTCACCCATATGATACCATATTATAAAACTTTAAGCATAGGGTTGTAGTTGTGCTGGGAACTTCACGAAAATGTCTGTTTCTGAGAACAGCTCCTGCAAAATCTTGGTGTCCCTGTCCCATTGCTCAGTCACTTTTGTGTATTTCTCCTAATGAAGATGGTGGTCCTGAGACCTTTGTGCTTGGCATCTTTGTTAATCTTTGTCTTAATTAAGCTGATTCACCTTTTTCCTTGTTTTTAATGTGTTGTCGTGATGTTTTGTTTTAAGCATGAAATTCTTCCTTCTTCCCCCACCAAGCTCAAGTAAACAAGCTATTGAGATCTTAGTGTAAGTTGTTGAGGTGAAACACCTCATCCCTCCAGCTCCCAATACCACCATGTCAGGGGGAGGTTACAGGCTAAAGCACCTCTCTATGAACATGATGTGAAGGTCATCGGTTATTGAATTCAGATAACCATAAATCCAGCATCCTTCCTTTGCTCATAAATTCAACTCTGCTTTCTGTAGCATATGGGCAGCTGGCACAGAAGCAACTGCCATGACATCTAGGAGTCGCAGAGACTTGTGCTGGGATTGGTCAAGTATCTGATATCTCCTGAAATGTCTGGCTTTGGGAGAGTCTCCAGGAGTGAAGTTTTTTTCTAGTTGGCTGTTGGCTCCGCCCAGAGACGTAGCTTTAAGGTCACTTTACAGCATTGCATTCTTCCCAAGCGAGTAAAAGCAGCCTTTTGATACCAAGATAGCTCTTTAAACTAAGATTATAGAAGGTATAATAAAATGTAATTACTCATTTGCTGAACTGTGACCGTGTCTACATTTATCTTTAATGAAAAGTTGCTTATTGCAATTAAAAAAGGGGGAAATTTCTTGGTTAGACACATGTTACAACTTAAGATGTCTTTTGGATTTTTCCATAATGAAAATCTTAGATTTTACAATAGATTTACTTTTGTTGACCCATATGCTTTCTTTTTCGAAGAGTGAATGGCTCGAGAAATGCTTTTGCTCTGAGAAATGGCTCTGTAAACATGGTATAATGAGTCCATGTTTATTCTCACTTCCATGTCAAATGTGCTTACTGCACAAATAAACTGATTTCTAATCACCAGCCCTGAAAACTCAATCTGTGATCTGAAAATGAAGCAATGTTCCCTTTTTGTGCTTAATTGCCTGTTAGTGAAGATTGTGCAGCCTAAATTCCACCCTACGTGACACCCGCAAAATCCCATTGTTCTCAGTAGGCTTGCTGAAGTGTAACCAATGGGAATTGAGTAAAGAACCTACACAGTTTCTTATCTTCCTTGGTTCTTTAGGGCTAACAGGAGTAAAATCTGATTTGCTATTAAAGTAAGGGATAGCTGCACTCCCCAGAAGCTGGTCTGTTGAGAAAAAGTTCTTTTTACATTTCAGAGCAGAACTCTGCTTTAAACAATGTTATTCAGAGAATAGTACAGACAAACACCAACACTTTTAAAATAGGGGTTGAAAATCTTTGGTTTAATTTTTTTTTGCATAAATCCTCTAGACTCCTAGTTGTCTCAGGAGTCACAACTGATTTAAGAATGCTTCTCCGTAATCTTACAAGGCCAAACCATAAGTTCCTTTCTTAAGAAGCTCCCATTTAAAGTCGATAGGAGTTAGTCTGCTGGGCTGGTATGATGAAGTGGAGATACTGTTGGGGTTTTCTCTGAATGGTGTGAGGTGTGCCTCTGTTTCGTCATATGTTCATGTATGTTGGTGATGGGGCCTGGGCGTGTGATCATTTCAGAGACCACTAGAGGGCAAACGGGCCTGCCCCAGCCGCACGTATGCAGATGTAGCCACCTTGCCTGGGAAGGAGACAAAGGACTGGGGAGGGGCTAGGGGACAGGTCTGAGGATGGCTGGGGGAAAGAGGCCAGTCCCCAGTGGGGGGCTGTGGGGAGGGAGTCCTGAGAGTGGGGCTCTCCAGGTGGTTGCTGCTGTAACTCCTAATTAAGGCTGATAGCTAGCAAAATCTTTCTATGCTATGAACCTGAGAACAAATAAACCTTTCTGACTTTCGCGTTGGCTGTGAATCGCTGCTGACTGCAGGGTGGGGTGCATGACCCTTTGGGGGTGGAGGAACGCCCCGGGACCCAACCAAGGGGGTCCCACGGGGGAGTTCCAGGCGAACCCAGAGTGCTGAGCACTGCGGGGCCAGAGTCAGGAGGCTGCGGCACTGGTGCGTGGAGACCCAAGAGGCAAACTCCAAAGCGCTAGAGTCCTGACTGGCTGTGCCCAAGTAGTTCAAGGGCACGATCCCTGTGGGACTCCATCACAGCTGGTAAAGATGTCAGGATTTGGACCCCAAAATAGGCTTTATCTGGAAATAGTTAGCACCTTATGGTCAGTCTACACCCCGCAGTTAGACACCCTGGCTGGCCTGTGCTGGCTGACTTGGGCTAAAGACCAGTATAGATGGTCAGGCTCAGGCTGGAGTCCAGGCTCTAGGGCCTAAACCTCTGCACTGCAGTTAAACAGTCCATTAGCCTGAGCCCCGCGATTCCGAGCCAGCTGGCACAGGCTAGCCGCAGGTTTTTAATTGCAGTGTACGCACACCCGTAAGGATCCTGATTATGTTGTGCTGAAGGAGAAAGGAGCACTTGTCCAGATCCATCCCGAGGGTACTTTACTTGTCCAGTATCTCAAACCAGCAATGTGTTCGTAGTGATACTTGCCTTTTACAACACAAACCCCAAAGCCCTTAGAATCTTTTCCCCATAAACTGCAAGTGTTCCACTCTATTCTGTGATAACAAAGGATTGGAAAAGTTTATAAATAACAAAGAGAACCCTTTGCTTATTTTTTTAAAAAGGTAATTGAGTACAACACTGGGCTTGAAAAATAGTCTTAGTTACTGAACTTTTATAGTGATCCTTATGTTGAAAATGTTTGAATAACTGCAAATGATGTATTGAAAGGGTGAAAAATGCAAATAGTTTTTAATTCATTAGGGTAACGGACATGTGCCTTTTTGAAAAAAAGAGAGCCCATCTCATGACCCTCTCTTTCATAATCTGATGTTTGCATACCTTCACTCTTAGGTAAAGATGTGAGGAGATGCAAGCTTTCAAAGATATACCACTTATGTAGGTAAAACATGAACAAAAGTTACTATCATTTGATATTGTGAACTATACTCAGAAAATTAGATCCCAGTATTCATTGATCCTATTTGTATAATAACCCCCTCATGTGGTGACAAAATGCATCACATCTATTCTAAGATCCCAGTTTATTTGTGTTGGCAATCATTGTATGGCTATTGATCACAGAGATCTGTTTGGCTCTTTTTGACCACTGAGACAACTAAAAATCATTATCTGGTTTCTTTCCTATTGTATTTTTAGTGAAGAACCAAGCCAAACTAAATTACTTCTCATTTCTAATTATGTCTTTGAAAAGAAACGTTTTAATATGAATGCCAGAAAACTGGAAAACGAAGTCTTAAATGTTACAATGTGAGTCTCACAGAACTTTATAAAATGGCCAAAGAAGTGTCCTCGGTAATTGCTTTAGGCACTGCTTTTGAGGAGAGGGTTGCGGGTGGTTGCTGGTATCTTAAAATGCTGAGGGGCATGGAAGTATTTTGGAAATATATGTATTTAAACACAAAAGTAGGGCAGATTTTTGTTCTGCTAACCTTGGTAGTGTCATAATAGCCTTACCATTTAAACTCTTTAAACATTTGGTTTACAGAGTAATTGGGTGAGACATAATGGCTTGTGTCAGACTAGATGGTCTAATGGTCTCTTTTGGCATTACACTCTATGAATATATTGTATATGCTTTTCACACCCTTCTGCTACTGCTGCTTGAACCTGAGGATCTTGCACTTATATATTTCCACTTTTGGACCCTCCAGACGTGAGAAGTGGCAAAGGTTTTTTGTTGTGCATTAGTTTTGTAATAGCAGGATGTCTGTGTCATTCCCTCTGCTGGACAAAGCACTTGTTTAGTTTTAGCTTTGAACTGCAATGAATAACATAGTTTCTCCAGGGTTTGTGTGTTAACCCTGTCCATCATGTCACGTTTTGCTCAAGTGCTAAGGAAATACATGTCTGCTAGCTTTGTTGATACTAACTTCTTCCTTGTTTTACTGCAAAAATTTGGTAAATAGTATCAATAATGCAAATACCAGGGAAACAGTATAACACTGTAACAATATCAATATTGTGCTTTACTTGGTGATTGCAAATACAGAGATGCTTGTTAATAAAGTATAGTTCATTGACACGTTTCAATTGGCACTTTCATTCACACTCATACACAGGGACAGGGAGACAGACAAACATACGTGGGGTCTCACAGATGTTATAGTTACCAGCCTCTTGGTGCTCATGGTAGTCACTGGCCAGGTGACTGTAGCACGAGGGCGAGGAGCAAGGTTCTGCCGATGTGCATCGGTACCCCTGGCTGGTTGGTGATGTAGACCCGAACCTCCAGCCTTCATCTTTCTGTCCCATTTTATAGGGAAAAGATCTCATGTAAGTCTATGGGGTTTTGCGCTGTCATGCTGCATCTGCATTTAGTGTGATCCTTAATCACTAACATTGTTGCAAGCCTGATCAGATTTTGTCCTTTGAAGTGGGCTGACTCCAAAGTTATCAGGGTGGACTCCTCTTCAGCCAGTTGAGTGGTAAAAGTTATTACCTTCGCTCCTTTCTTCATCCCTCAAATGTTTGAGATGAGGCTGGTGTCCTCATGTTTTGACATCCCTTACTTAGACCAATTGTTCAATCACTCTCCCTGTCTACACCCAGCTCAATTGCTCAGCCATTCACACTCCAATCACTCAGTGCAAACTCCTAGCTGAAGAACTCACATGTCTTTTAAAGCAAACATTATTTCATTTTTGCAAGTGTCTTTCACAATTAGGTACAGATATGTAATTACATTTCACAGTGTGGTGTCTCATACTTAAGCACATATAAAATAGGATTTTTACAAATATTCTGAAAGTGGGTAAAATCAACAGATAAAATTGTCTGGAGTGGTTTGACAAATAATCTTAAAACAAATAGAATTATTCAAAGTAAAGACAGACTTGAATAATTACTAAATAATAGGATTTGGAACCATGTCAAACTGAAATGTAGGACTTACAGAGAATAGCTTAGACAAAAATCTGGGATCTCTGGTTCCAATGATATGCGTAAAAAAATATTTTAAAAAGACTGAAGTGAACATTGAAAGGGTAGGACAATAAGAGTCTGTTGAAGCTTTAGCTTTTGATTAAAGGTACAGTGTATCAGGCTGAAGTGCCTCTTGGTAGGAAGAGGGTGGGGGTGTTTGTGGCTCTGGTCTTTCATGTATTTCATAAAAACAGGATTGGGCCAACATAATGTTTTATCTAACTCAGCTCTAGCTTGTACATATTTAGTTAGAAAACTATGGGATTTTTATTTTTTGATACATACATATAAAAATTATTTTGTTAAAGATGTTACTGGCTACTTTTGTCTTCATTTTTTCTTTGATCTTAAGCAAAACAGTGAGAGTCTTGTGGCATCTTAAAGGCTAAAATTTATTTGGGCATAAGCTTTCATGGGCAGAAACCCACTTCGTCAGATTCTTTGTTACTAGAATATATTGCTCAAATAAAGAATGAATCTGAAGGAAAGTAATCGAATTTATGGGTCCTCTTGTCTGTGGAGTAAGAAGAGTAGTTTGTCTGGATTTAGAGTTTAATTTCAGTTTTGCATGTAACTTGATCATTGGCAGAGCAGTTAGTTGTAATGCGTGTAAGTTTTGTATGTTAGGAAGAAGAGAATAACAGCAATGACCTGAGATCTACTGCTTTAATTTGGAAACTCAAGAGCAGAGTGTTTGTACCACGTTTGATTCTATATATGGATCTCTAACCACTATTTTCTAGCATGACGTACTTTTCTGAGCAAGGGCCAACTACAAACAGCAGCAGTTTGCTACAGTGAGAATCACTTAGCTTGCAGAAAAGTCAGTTTCTGGTGATGTGTGTATGTTGTATTATAGGGATTCCTCCAAGTTGCTTTACTTCTGCTTATTTAACGTGTACCGTGCATAAACTACAAGGATGGCGATATGCAATAGAGAAAATTGTTTCCTTTTTAAGTCTTGTACAGAATACCCTGAACCCTTCTGCATTCATATTCCTTTGATGTCAGTATAGGTTTGTGGTCCTATTCCGTGCTGTAGAGTTATTTTTTTGGGATGCAATTGTTACATACACAATCTGATCTTAAATACAACCAGTTACTGCAGTTTTCTTAGCGCTAAAACTCCCATCTGTATTCTAACATAGCATCCTTTTCTTTCTTTCTTTTCCTCTTGGATCTATCTTGTGATTGGTAAATACAGGCCAAATAATTTGCTAAATAAATAAAAATGTTTTATAAATAAATAAAAATAAATAAATAAATATGGCCAAATAAATAAAAATGTTTTATATGTTGTGGATACTAGATATTTGCTTACAATTTACTTTTTTTGCTACTTCATACTTAGCATAAAACTAGGATTTTTGGATTATGGAACTGGCTGCAAATCTATCAGTCTCCATTGGCAAGTGTCTTGCCAGAAATACCCAGGATCTTTAGCTTAACTTCAGGTTTTAAAGTGCAGTAGGGCTCTCCTTTTTTAGATTTTTGAATGTAAAGTGAAGGACCTTGAGTCCTTAATCCCCTCTGTTTGTTTGCTTATGTAAAGTGAATTTAATTATACTTGCCAACAGCAGAGATGTGGTAAGGCTTAAAGTTTGTTAAGCACTTTGAGATCTTCTAAAAGACGCGCTATAACTGCAAAGTATTACAATAAACCATCTGAATGTCACAAGGGCTTCAACTGTGTTTTCTCAAGTACTGTCTTTCATAGCTTGTAATTATTCCATCAGTGCTGACAGGAGTCCTGACTTTAACAATCCAGGGTTTGTGGCCTAATTAATCATCACTACAACTCAGTTCATCTGATGGATCTAGAAGTCTGATGTATGTCAGCCCAGAAAAGTAATTGCTGTTGTCATTTAGGAGTTAACAGCCTGGTAGCCACATCTAGTGACTAGACAGCTTCTGTGCAACTAATAACTTACAGTCAAACCACTAGCTATACAATGTGCATGAAAAAGCAGAAGCAGGATGTGGGAGGAGTCTGGAGATGGTACTGAGGCTGGCCATATGTAGTCATTCTTTGAATTCATGGTATATTTTTATTATATCATTGATAGTCAGCTTTACAGTCCATTGCCAATAAAATGTGATGTCCAAAGTGAAATGATTAAAGAAATCATTTACTTGAGACTCCAGTATACAGGTAGGGATGGTTCAGTTAGTTTAAATCTGAACCTGAATCAGTTCTGAATCTAGCAGAGTTTTTGGGTATGTACTTTGGGGAAGGGAGTGCAGTTTAGAGATGGAACAGACGAGCTCATGGTTCAGGTTGTCATGGATATCCTTGCCAGTTCTAATCCTGGCCAATAAAGTCCTCTCCTGTGTTCCCTCTAGGGGAGTCATTTCTCCCCTCCCTACGTTGTATCAGGTATTTAATTTCAGATCTCTAATCTCTCTCCACTGCCCTTTTGCTCTCCCAGATGCTTGGAACCAGATGCATTCTGGAGGCAGCAAGCTCAGCACGGTGGGCTTGAAAGAATAGTCGGCATCAGCCTTGCAAGATCAGAATAGTTTAGCAGCTCTGCCACAACAATGCACTTGTGTGTTCTTGTGGGGTAATGAAAAGCTAGTGAGGTTTTACTCACCCAGCCACAGTCAGCGAGCCCTAAGCGAAGAGGCGAGCAGGCTTTGGCAAGGCTGTCTAACATTACTCTGTGATCCCTCTCTGGATAACGGAGTATCAGTAATTCTGCCTGAAGAGGGCCTTGAAGGAAGTGAAAAGGGGAGCTCAGAATTCCCTCCTCATGCAGGCTTCTGTCTGTTGGCTCCCCTACCTACTTTAAAAAAGAGCCTAAGATAAATATGTAGAAAACTACTGGGAATTAATTGATCCTGGTTTAGCTGTTCTCTGACTTCACTCAGTCAGGTAATGGGGGGAACGTGCTTAGCATTTACTCCTGCATATCTGGACCTGGTGACTGAAAATGCGATCCATAATTTCCAGTATCCAATTGTTTTCCCTTTTTTGATAGCATTGGCTTGCTGATGCGAGCAGTGATCCAGAAGTATGTAAAAAGATACATTGTGGAATCTGAGTGCTCAGGTTTTCTCATTCACAAAACATTTGTATATTAAAATCATGGTCTTCTCTAATGTACATGTTACACAGCACAGGGAAAATAAGGTCAGCTAGGAATCGAAAGGAATCCAAACCACTACTCTGGCATTAATAGCATTTTAGAACCTGAGCCTCTTAAACTGCATGCTTTTAGTTTTTTCCCGTTAAAAGTGAAGTTTTTATTCCTGTGGGGAGAAATCCAAACTACAGTTCCTAACACTAGGCTAACACTTGTGCTGTGAGTTAACTGTATCAGAAAAGTCTAAGCAGTTAGATGCTAACAACAAGTGATGAGTCATCTATCTGACTTCGGTAGCTCAGCTGCTCCCTAAAAGTAGCTACTATTCTTAAAGGAACAGAGCTCCATACAGTACCTTATATCCTGTTAAGCAGACCTTGTAAATTATTCATGTTGCCTTTAACATGTTTTTTATCTGCTTTTAACTTCTATTGGAGGAAGGGAAACCTCACTCTCTGAGTAGACAGAAACCAACAAAGATGGTGTTACAGTAACTATATTCTTTGGAAGAATGGAGTACTTTTACTGTCCAAGTTTGTTAAAGTCACTTCAGTATCTGTGGGTGAGTGGATTTTTTAGTTTAAAGGTTTGTTTGCTGCTTAGTTGAACGTTATAATTAAGTTTCCAAGAACTTCCCCTACATACACTAAATTGTAGAGAACTGTTACTTTTCAGATAGACTGGAAAGTAACATTTCATGTTCCGGGGAAGATCCTTGTTTGTTTTATTTGAAAATTTGTTTTCCTAATTGGATATTTAAGGATATTATAGGACAATATATACAAATTTAATTATTCTGCAGTTGCTTTAGTAATTGGAACTTACCTCTTGTTTACATCTAACATTGAAACCATCAGAAAAAATGTAGTTTTGCTTATTGAATGTTCAAAAACATTCCTTCCTTTTTACTCAAAAGCTATCTATAAAAGCCTAAAAATATTGCATACAAAGGTATTCTTTTCAAACTGCCAAGAATGGCTACTGCCTAGTATTTAAATGCTCTGGCCAGTGCTGCTGTGTTTAGAATTGCACTTGACCATTATTTTAATAGGTTTCTTCCCTGTGATGCCATTAAGGCCTAAATTCACTTTCTTTCTCTCGTTAAACATCTGTTCATTCACACTTTAATAGTCTCTTTTCACTGTGGTGTTCTACTTACCTTAAACGGCTTGTTCTTGCTCTTTGATTCTAACTGTTAATCTACAGTTTTTACAAATTTGACAGTGTTTGAACAACAGGAGTTAATTATTGAGGTAAGTCTGTTACTCCAGTTCAAAGGAAAGCAAATTCTAACACAACATTCATGTTGATTTTTTTTTTCACTTATACTAATATATTATCAAACTGACTGGTGTGTTTAGAGTTAGTCCCTTAGACCGTCACCTTTTTCATTTGTTTTTTAGATTGGTGTGCATGGAATTGTCTTCATTAAGCTAATTGCGTTTTCAGCTGTAAGATCTAAATATGTTAATAAAGATGCTGATCTCTTAGACCTCTGAATGTTTGTTTCTTATTGGGTTAAAGTTTGTTTAGTAATTGGCAGCAGAGAATTTGCTTTGCCCATTTAGGGTTTAATTCAGCACTCCCTTATACTTTCTGAGTAGCACTTGCCCATGTGAGTAGCTGAGTGGGGATTACCTGTTGTAAGGAAGTGCTTTGCAACTGAATAAGTAAGTAAAGATGGAAAAAGTAGGCCTCTTCTGTGTGAAGCACTAATCGCAAGCTTATTTCCAGTAGGCATTCCTACACAATACAGCATGCTCCAGTCCTAGTTTGGTTTAGTTCTTTAGTTGTATAATTAGAGATTCTTAAAAATCAAGCATTGTTTAAATTGCATGTTTAAAAAAGCTGGATGAGTATAATAGGCTTTTTGTAAGTGTGTGAAGATCTTTATAGCTATAATTTATGGCAAGCTAATAGATTTGTTTGAATGGCTTTGCTTTTGCGAACACGCGGTGCACTTCACAAAATAGTGTAATAAAATAAATCTGATTTTCGGATAATCCAAGAAGTGGGGGAGAGCTTTCATAACATGCAACTTAAGTTTGCAATAAAACAGATCTCCATTGTATTTTCAGGGTATGTCAGAGTTACCATAGATACCTTGCATCTTTTTTTAATACAGACTTTGATAATTGATTAGGTTATGATCTGTTAAGAACGGATGTTTGATATGTCTGATTTCTTTAAGCAATTTAATGTAATGAATTTCAAGATGATGTTTTGTCAGAAAGCTTTCCTGCTGTGCAATTTATTACACACTGTAACCATAACAACCCTTTGCACTTACTTATTTGCTAAGAAATTATACTTTTGTTTTGATAATTGCTAAACATCTAATGTGGGTCACGATAATTTCTAACAGTTCTTCTGCTGATGTTACAAGTGAAGGCCACTAAAGAGATAACGTGTCAGTTCCTTTTGTGTATAAGCAAGAGTAACCAGAGATGTCTGAATTATTTGTAAAGCTTTGTGTCATTATTTAATCCATTTTAGGGAACTGATATAACTTATTCAGAAGGTAGACCTACTTTAAGAAGTTGTAACTTTTATTTTTTAAATCATTATATAATTGCATATTTTTAAAAGTACAATTTTAAGCTACTGGCAGTTTCTCCCACTGTGTGTGTTTGGTATAGTTATTTCTGGTTGATGACAGAATCATGGTACTGAGTGTTGTATGGATGTAAGAATTGTGAAATCCAGTGGATCTACTTACTGCTTCCCCTCCCTTTCACTTTCTAATAGGAAGTTTCATTCTTGTTTGTTGTTTTGATGATGTGTGTGGGAAAGCTGTCAGGATTGCATTTTACATTTTTTCTGACAGTAACAATGTCCACAATGTCCACGGTCACATGGAGTACTTGGAGGGATGCTTGGTTGGCCAGCCACCAAGAAACTGTTTCCAAATATGCTCAGGAACTGTAGTATGTCTGACAACTCTAAGTTCCCGAGGAACATAGCTAATGTGGGAGGTTGTTTCTCTTCGGGATCACCATCTCTTCAGGACAGTAAAACCTGCCTTAGAGACCATCTCTGAAGAGAGACCACCTATTGTGAGTGATTTCTCGCAGAGGCCATGGAACACCACTGCTCTCTAGTGTGCAAACCTTTGAAGAGAGACCCCCTCTTACAAGTGACCACTTTTACTAACGCCCATGGGTGGTCGCTCTTGGCAGCTTTTACTGCATCTCGGTCCAAATCCATGCAGTGCTGAAGATTAAAGCATGAATTTGAGTTGGTGTTTAACAGGGAGCCAGTGTAGTGAGTGGCGCATGTGCTCTTGGTGACCTGTATAGCTTAGGCTTGGTGTACACTAGAAACTTATATTGATATAACTGTCACTTGGGTGTGGCTTTTCCACACCCCTGAATGACATATTTACATCAACCTGACTCCCAGTGTAGACAGCACTATGTCGACAGGGAGGGCTGAACAGAGGGAGGTGGGCTGCAAGTATGAGCTTCCAGGCCAGGGTACAGTGGGTTGCTAACGAAGCAAAAACAACCTAGCAGGTTACATAATTTAAGCATTTAGACTTAGATTTACTTTTTAAATCTTTTTAGTATTTTTTTTTTAGTTTGAAAAGACTGTCCTGTGTCACTGCAAACACTTCTGGGGTGTGTAGCTCCTAAGAGGGATCCACGCTTCTTTGGCCCCGCTGAAGGAGCTGCATTGAGAAAGGTGATAAAGTCGTGGAGTGTCAGGGCTGCCCCATGAGAAAAATGGAGACCCAAGGCCTTTCACTAAGAAGGATACATCCCAGAAAGACTGTGTGAAGGTTGGAGGCAGAGCATGCTCTGTGGCTCCATGGCAGTTGCAAAACCAAAAAGTGAATCGACTGAAAACACTGGATAGTAATTTCCCAGAGGCTTTCCCTGCGCCTACAGATGGAGGATGATAATGTGTCCATGTTGACTCTTATGCAAACAGAAGTCATTGTATGAAATTTTAGTTTGTCCTGGCTTTGCTGTTGCTTTTTATGTAGCCTGTTGTAAAACTGGGAAAAATCTGGATGAGTTGGTGAACCCCCCTGGAAAACCTCTGCATACCCCCAAGTGCAGGTGTGTACCCTTGGTTGAGAACCATTGCTACAGAGCACATTGTCTCTGCTTAACCCTAAATAGCCTTGGATTCTCCTACAAGAGGGACAGTCTCTCCACCTATGCACAGCTGCCACACTTGAGAGCAGAAGTCCTCATCTGGAACTTTCTTGGTACATAAAATGGAGTTGTTGGCCGTGTTCTCTGAGCTCCCCTTGACTTTGGAATTTACTCCCGTGTCCCTGTCCCCAGTTTGACCAGAATAACATGAATTTCTTGAATTTCTGGACGCGCTGCCTAGCTCATCTCTTTTAAATAGTTATTTTTTGGGGGACGGCTACTGTAAAAATCTTAAGAGTGGGGGAGATTTTATTCTGATTTATTATTAATTATTTAATTATTAATTATGATTAATTACTTATTATTCTTAATGTAATTATTTAGATTTTTTTCTTGCTGGCTGGTGGTTTCCTTTGGATGAGGTTTTATTTTTTGTTAGCTGTACTGTAGATGGCAGGGCGACTCGAGGCTGAGATAGGAGACTGAACTGTAAGTCTAATACAGGATCAATATCCATATATAAAGGCAGTACAATTGGCAGCAGTAAGGCAATAGTGTCAACAGAGGTAAGCCTCCCCTCACTTAAATATGATTAAATGAACTGTCACAAACTAAATTTGTAGGCGCTATTTAGCTGCTGCTGACTTTAATGTGTGTAAAATGCGTCTTCCGAAGCTTCGCTGGTGATTTAAGTGGTGGTGTGGAAGGAAGTGCAATCCGTGTAAAGCATCCAAGCTAAAAATAAAAATAGCTTTTTGTTTAGAACTTCTCTAAAGATTAAGAAACAGTTTTCTGATAGAACACAAGAGAGCGCTGTTCTGCTACAGTAACTAACGTCATTACTGGCAGGTTTCCACTCATTGTCTACTCTAATTAGAGAATTTGCACAAGTAAAAATGGAAGGTTACGACTTTCTGCTATAATTGGGAGCACTGTTGAGTATAGTTTTCTGTAAACTTTTTATAAGAAACAGCAAATGTGACAGATTTGTGTAATTCAGAGTGACCATTTTTACACTGAATAAGATGTAGTTGTAAACTAGAATGCTTAATAGAATGATCAAGAGGGGGAGAAAGTATGTGTGTCCTTGTTTCTTTCCTTTTCCAATGTTCTAGGATTAGACAAAAATATTAAGAGCACGCTTCTTATCATGAAACACATTTTTAAAAATTATTTGACCATATTTTTATATACCAAGTACAAAGATAACTTCACTGTCTTCCTCAGCGAAGAGTTTGATCTAAACTTGTTTTGACTCTGCTTCTGCTTTCCCAGGCAGTTGTCTGTGCCATTAATGCTGGGAAACAGCCAAGTTCCCACTATTGTTTCTATTCTCCCAGCAGATCTGTGACTTGTTAATACAGCCAGTACATGTTTACTGTACTGAAAGGAAACGGCATTTTTGAGAGCAACTTGTGCATGGTGAAAGTGGTTCTTTGTATTAGAATTTCCTCAAAATATGATGACAAAAGTTCATATCGTAATGCGATGTTGCCCTTATAATGTAACTTTAGCAGATCTTAGAGCCTTGAGTGCAGTTTGCAAAAGCAGACTAGTTTATGAAGAAAAGAAACTGCACTTTTCATGAAGAATGGTAGAGGTTAATAAACATTAAGCTATATTCCTATGTAGTATAGCTTGCTTTTATATATCTAAGTATAGATATCTTTCTATATTTCTATGTCTATCTTATATTACTTTTATATTTATATACATAAATCACAGTTCATAATAGTTAATCAGGTACTTTACACATTTTGTAAATACAGAAAAGGCATTAACGCAGCTGCATGTGTAGTAGCACATGGTATCTGTTTCATCCTGCTTAACATGACTACCTCAGAAGTTAGGAAAGGAAATAAAACCTATCCAATTGAAAATGCTTGAGGAATTTCAATAAGCAAAATCGCTTTCTAAACAGGTATTGGGCCCAGACATCAGAGCACACTATATGACTTTTAGGATAAGTATAAACTTAGGCACTTTTGAAAATTTACCTATCTATTCCAGCCAGTTTGTTTTCCATGTAATGAGTCTTTCTTTAAAACATTTGTATTTATACAGCTTTTCCCCAGCAATGGTGAGTATTCCCTGGGCAGAGGCTGTATGTGTATGAGATAGTGATACCAGATTCTTCAGCCAGATGGCAATAAAATGTTCTACTTTGTGTCATGATATCAAGGTTTAGTGCTTCTTAAATAATGCATTTAAAACATTTGGGTGTTTTTTTTTTGACTGACTGGTTTTCAGTAATTATGTCCAAACCATCCCATAACATATTCTAGTTCCAATATAATGTGCAAGACTGTTTTTTATCCATCATTGCTTGAGGTGGAATTTTGCCGGTTCCTAGAGCGGGGCAGCAAAGGAGCGACAAGATTATGATGATTAACAGATGGCTCAGGCAGTGGTGCTATAAGGAGGGCTTTGGGATGTACGGTCATTGGGAAGCGTTTACGAACAGACGACTGTTCGCTCGGGATGGACTTCATCTAAGCAGGGAGGGAACTGGACTTCTAGGATGGAGGTTTGCCGACCTCATTAGGAGAGCTTTAAACTAGGAAGTTGGGGGAGATGGTTGGGAGATGTTCAGGAGATCTCCACGCCGGAACTTAACCTGGAGAGGGAAGCAAGCAAAGTGAGAGGGGATATCCTAGTGGACCGAAGAATTGACCAAAGGGGGAAAAGCGGAGTTGCATCTAGCCAGACGGGTGATGATGGTGGTAGAAGGTCTGTGCGTGACGGGGGAAAGAATGTCATTGACGCCAAACGTCAAAAATTAAAATGTCTGTACACTAATGCGAGGAGCCTAGGAAACAAGATGGAGGAACTGGAGCTACTGGTGCAGGAAGTGAAACCGGATATTATAGGGATAACAGAAACCTGGTGGAATAGTACTCATGACTGGAGTACGGGTATTGAAGGTTATGTGCTGTTTAGAAAAGACAGGAAGAAAGGTAGAGGTGGTGGAGTAGCTTTGTACGTCAATGATGAGGTGAATTGTAATGAATTGAGAAGTGATGGAATGGATAAGACGGAGTCTGTCTGGGTAAAAATCACACTGGGTAAAAAAGCTACTAGAGCTTCCCCTGAGATAGTGCTTGGGGTGTGCTACAGACCGCCGGGGTCTGACTTGGATATGGATAGAGACCTCTTTAATGTTTTTAACGAAGTAAACACTAAGGGGAAATGTGTGATTATGGGAGATTTCAACTTCCCGGATATAGACTGGAGGACGAGTGCTTGCAAGAATAATAGGGGTCAGATGTTTCTGGATGTGATAGCGGATGGATTTCTTCATCAAGTAGTTGAAGTACCTACGAGAGGGGATGCCATCTTAGATTTGGTTTTGGTGAGTAGTGAGGACCTCGTAGAAGAAATGGTGGTAGGGGACAATCTTGGTTCGAGTGATCATGAGTTGATTCAATTCAAATTAGATGGAAGGATAAACAAACGTAGATCTGGGATTAGGGTTTTCGACTTCTCAAGGGCTAATTTCAAAGAGTTACAGAAATTAGTTAGGGAAGTGGATTGGACGAAGGAACTTGGGGATTTAAATGCGGAGGAGGCCTGGAATTACTTTAAGTCGCGGCTGCGGAAATTGTCGGAAGCCTGCATCCCAAGAAAGGGGAAAAAAACCATGGGCGGGAGTAGCAGGCCAAGCTGGATGAGCAAGCAACTCAGAGAGGGGATTAGGAAAAAGCAGAAAGCTTACAGGGAGTGGAAGAAAGGCGGGATTAGTAAGGGAAGCTACCTTAGTGAGGTCAGAACGTGTAGGGATAAAGTGAGGAAGGCTAAAAGCCGCGTAGAACTGGACCTTGCGAAGGGAATCAAAATCAATAGTAAAAGGTTCTACAGTCACATAAATAAGAAGAAAACAAAGAAAGAAGAAGTGGGGCCGCTATACGCTGAGGATGGAACAGAGGTTAAGGATAACCTAGGCATGGCCCAATATCTAAATAAGTACTTTGCCTCGGTCTTTAATAAGACTAGTGAGGAGTTTAGGGATGATGGAGGGATGACGAACGGGAATCTGGATGTGGTGGTGGATATTACCGTATCTGAGGTACAGGCCAAACTTGAACAGCTTGATGGGACAAAATCGGAGGGACCGGACAATCTCCACCCGAGGATATTAAAGGAGCTGGCGCGTGAAATTGCGAGCCCGTTAGCGAGAATTTTTAAGCAATCGGTAAACTCAGGGGTTGTGCCGTACGACTGGAGAATTGCTAACGTAGTTCCTATTTTTAAGAAAGGGAATAAAAGTGATCCGGGTAATTATAGGCCTGTTAGCTTGACGTCTGTCGTGTGTAAGGTCTTGGAAAAAATTTTAAGGGAGAAAGTAGTTAAGGACATGGAGGTCAATGGTAATTGGGACAAATTGCAACATGGATTTACTAAAGGTAGATCGTGCCAAACCAACCTGATCTCCTTCTTTGAGAAGGTGACGGATTACTTAGACAAGGGCAATGCGGTAGATCTAATTTACCTCGACTTCAGTAAGGCGTTTGACACGGTTCCGCATGGGGAACTGTTAGTTAAATTGGAAAAGATGGGGATGAATGTGAAAGTTGTAAGGTGGATAAGGAACTGGTTAAAAGGGAGACTACAGCGTGTCGTGCTGAAGGGTGAACTGTCAGGCTGGAAGGAGGTTACTAGCGGAGTCCCTCAAGGATCGGTTCTTGGACCGACCTTATTTAACCTTTTTATAACTGATCTTGACACACAGAGCGAGAATGTGTTAATAAAATTTGCGGATGATACGAAGCTGGGGGGTATTGCTAACACGGAGAAGGACCGGGATGCTATTCAGGAAGATCTGGACTACCTTGTACACTGGAGCAATAGTAATCGGATGAAATATAATAGTGAAAAGTGCAAGGTCATGCACTTAGGGATTAATAATAAGAATTTTACATATACGTTGGGGATGCATCAGTTGGAAACGACGGAGGAGGAGAAGGACCTTGGGGTATTGGTTGATAGCAGGATGACTATGAGCCGCCAATGTGATATGGCTGTTAAAAAAGCAAATGCGGTTTTAGGATGCATCAGGCGAGGTATTTCCAGCAAGGAGAAGGAGGTGTTAGTGCCGTTATATATGGCGCTGGTGAGACCCCACCTGGAATATTGTGTGCAGTTCTGGTGTCCCATGTTTAAGAAGGATGAATTCAAACTGGAACAGGTTCAGAGACGGGCTACTAGGATGATCCGAGGAATGGAAAATCTGCCTTATGAAAGGAGACTCAAAGAGCTTGGCTTGTTTAGCCTGGCCAAAAGAAGGCTCCGGGGGGATATGCTTGCTCTATATAAATATATCAGGGGGATTAACGTTAGGGAGGGAGAGGAATTATTTAAGTTTAGTACTATTATAGGCACGAGGACGAATGGGTACAAATTGGATATTAGGAAATTTAGACTAGAAATTAGACGAAGGTTTCTAACCATTAGGGGAGTGAAGTTCTGGAATAGCCTTCCGAGGGAAGTAGTGGGGGCAAATGACTTATCTGGCTTTAAGACTAAGCTTGATAAGTATATGGAGGGGATGTTATGATGGGATAGTTTAATTTGAGCAATTGATTTTGGATTATCGGCAGATAAGTCTGCTCAATGGTCTGTGGGAATGCTGGATGGGATGGGAACTGAGTTACTGCAGAGAAATCTTTTTTGGGTGCTGGCTGGTGAGTCTTGCCCACGTGCTCAGGGTTTAGCTGATCGCCATATTTGGGGTCGGGAAGGAATTTTCCTCCGGGGCGGATTGGCAGGGGCCACGGAGGTTTTTCGCCTTCCTCTGCAGCATGGGGCATGGGTCGCTTGCTGGTGGATTCCCTGCAGCTTGAGGTCTTCAAATCTCACTTTTGAGGATTTCAATAACTCAGTCATGGGTTCGGGGTTGTTATAAATGTGTATGGGTAGGGTTTTGTGGCCTGCCTTGTGCGGGAGGTCAGACTAGATGATCATATTGGTCCCTTCTGACCTATGAGTCTATGAGTCTATGAGGTTAAGCCGTGATTGTGTCATAGAAATAAACAAGAATTGTCAATATTTCTTGAGAAAAAGGATACGCTGTTTTCCAATAGATTGAAATGAACATTTACTGTATGCACACTGATGCTGATTTGCCCTGTGATAAACAACCAGTAGTTATAGCAGGGCAATACATTGTATGAAATTTCACTTTGAAGCCGTACATCCTGATAGAAAATAATTATTTGAAATAGGTGGGAAGATTATGCAGGTTGCATGAATTGTATTGGTTTTTCTTTTTTTGTCCATTATTCAAGCTGTAATCATATCTGTCCAAGGGCCTGTTTAGTACTTTTATGTATCCATGTATGGGCCAGGGGCTGGCCCATACACTGTCTACTTACCTGTCTACAATAAGGAATCCCTTGGGAAAGGGGAGTGTCCAGTTCTTATAGGGTGGGCACAGTGACTTCCAAACCAGCTGCTCACTGCTTGTATTGACTATTTTTGTGCTGAAATGCAGCGATTATTTGACAGGGCACATTAACACGACTAAACCTTTCAGGGCAGGTAGTAATAACTTAGATCAATCAAAACCACACGATGGAATTTTAGGATGATAGATGTAATAAACCACATTGGAATTTGCTCTGGATGCCAGATTTAACATTCCTTCAATTGCAGAAAATTGTCAAGGGATTTTTAATGTGTTAGTACATGGGCCTGCATTAGGAATAATAGTTGATTCATATCAATTAACTTGAGGTTACATGGCTGTATTTTGAATCCCTGTCCTTTTTTTTTGTTTTTTTTTGTTTATTGAGATTATTTGACTCAGTGTATAGAAAATCATTTTAGTAGCTTCTCCTTTGTTTTCAATTGTTATAAACTGAAGTAACATGTTCCCATATACACTGCTGTTTCATCTTTTCATTCATCATTAGCATTCCTTGAGATGGAGGAGAAAGAGGATTCTTTAATCTTAGTTCCATGTTCTGCCCTCAGAAAAACAAATGTGCTCAACCTCTGTTGTAATCAATGAGAATGCTTTCATGTAGCTGAGAGAAGACTTTGGCCTTCAGCACTCTTTTGTATAGGTTCTTTATGCAAATAGCTTCATTTCAAAGCATGTAAATCTTGTATTGTATTTCTTGTTGACGTATGTTGATGTATCTCAACCTGTGAGTTATTTATAAATTTCCATCTTAGTTTCTTTATGTTGAATCAAGATGAGTTAATGTTCTGTGATTTTTCTGAATAATACAAAAGGGAGACCTTGAAAATGTTCAGATCTGATTGTTTTTTCTCCCTTGACGTTCCAGCCTACTATTGTTGGGGGAGGTTGGATTTAGCAAAGCAAAGTACTCATATAATAAACTGCCACCTACACAAAGAGCCATCTCTCTGAAACAGTGTGTTTCAAAATCTGATTCTAACTTTAGATATCTTAAATATAAACGTTTCTGAAATGGTCTTCTGCTGCATTTATGGGTCTGGCACTTAAAGGCAATAAGGCCAAACCTACCTGTTCACTAGTCTGTCTTTTGGTAATTGAAATGGATTCCATGCAATGATGTCACCAAGGAGGGCAACAATAAAAGGGGAGTGGAACTCCATCTATGAAATTAGGGTAACTCTAACTTAATAGAAATCTGAAAGCAAATGCAGACCCTGCTTTGCCACAGACTTCCTGTATGTGTTTGGGCAAGTTATTTAGTATCTCTGTGCCTCAGTTCCCCATCTGTAAAATCTGGGGACAATAGTACTTCCCAACCACGCAGGGTTCTGAGGATAAATAAAGATTGTGAGGAGCTGAGAATACTATGGTGAAGGGGACTTTTATCTTGTCTTAACAGTTATCTGAAGGAAATGACAATATTTCAGTCTTCATTGACATCAACTATCTGTATATGTAATTTCCCGTGTTTTTCCCCCTTTTTAGATGTTTGGATTTTCTGTTTTTTAACTGCTCATTCTTAGAATATCTAGGTCAACTTTTGCTCAGTTAAGGTCATCCTTCCTTATTATATTTATTATTATTACTCTGAAACGTTTGTGAGGTTCCCCAATATACAAATGAGACCACTTGGTGCTTGCCTCAGAGTTAACATGTGAAATGAAGGCAGAATGTAATGAAGTGGCAACAGAACAGTAGAGTGTTTAAAGAGGGAGAGAGACGGAGATAAGATTACCTGGATGTTGAGCAAAATCTTGTGCATGGTATAGTAGAGCAGAAATTTGAAAAGCTAGCTTTTTGTAGGTGCAAGTAGAAAGAAAGAAAGAAATGTCATTGTCTGAACTCCTATTTCATTTTCTTTCTACCAGTTCATGGTTAGTTTTCTTTTGCACTTTTTAAAACATTGTGATTCCAGGGGAAGATTTTTTTTTTCTTGCTCAGAAACATCAAGAAATGTTTCTTGACATATTCCTCAGGGGAGTTGCTAAACACCACACGTCTTTGGTTGCGTGAGATATGGCCAGTGTGAGGTATAATGTGTTATCATCTTAATCTGCAGACAGGATAGACTGATAACGCTATATTTGGTCAGAGATGTCTACTGCAATTTGTAGATTTTGGTATAAATCTATGTGCCATGTGCTCTGTTTACAGTTCAGGGTGCATAAAGGGTGCGTGCGTGCGCAGGAGAATGTTTTCCTGGACGTTTTAGATAGATTTAACTTGAAAAATATATATTTTTCTTGGAATTCATATTTTTGGGATATCTATGGTACTGTGGTTCATAGACTTAAAGACCAGAAGGGACCATCATGATCATCTACTGTGACCTCCTGCACATCGCAGGCCACAGAGCCTCACCCACCCCCTCCTGTAATAGACCCATAACCTCTGGCTGAGTTACTGAAGTCCTCAAATCATGGCTGACGGGATGGATCATTTGATGGTCACCTGTTCTATTCATTCTCTCCGAAGCACCTGGCATTGGCCACGGTCAAAAGACAAGATACTGGGCTAGATGGACCATTGGTCTGACCCAGTATGGCTGTTCTTATGTCCTTATTTAAAGACCTGAAGTTACAGAGAATCCACCAATTAAATGCTTTGGTGAAGAGTCACTAACCTTACATATTCAAAAATTTGGGTTAAAGCTTCTTATTCTTAAGATTGATTAAGATTTCAGTTTGTAAGAAAGGGAGGTAAACCATGGAAAAATATTGATACTTTTATAATAAATGTAAAAATCAGACTGAAAAAGGTGGCCAGAGTTTAACAGTAATTTTATGGCAAGATCTTATTTCAGTAGCAATGCAGTCTGTTTTCTCTCTTGGGTTGGCAGTGGAATGAGCAGATATGCATGCATTCTGTCATGAACCATATGTCACAAGGAGCGAGCAGTGCTGACTAGCCTGCTGTGTGGTCACAAGCATACACAGTCTCTCTTTCTTTTTCACTACCTGTATCTTTTAATTCTCAGTGTCCACACATGACCAGACACAGAACAGATGGAACCTTTCACCAGCTTTCTCCCGTTTACCTTCTAAGCTTCTCCCCTTGTTTCCTGGTCCTCCCAATTATATATCCTCCCCATTACTAAACCCATTAGCTCAACAGTTGCCATCAAATGTCAGTAATCCACCCAGTAACAGGGTGGTTGGTTCCAAATAAGCTTGCAGCCTTCTCTGTGCAGCAGCATCTTCTGTGATCAGGGCGCTGCAGCGAGTGTCACACCTACCTGGTCCTCAAAGCACATTAGTGGGATTTTTCTCTTCCAAGCAGAAGCGGCCTCTTGCAAAGTAATATTAATATTAACAAGAAGAGAAAGTATGCATATGAAGTGTATTATTGCTAACCTAATTTTTATATTCCACCTTGATTTAATTTATCCATATAAAATGTGAATGTTCTGTGCCCTTCCTGTGGGAATGTGCTGATCTAGCTAATTACATAAATCTTTGAAGGTGAAATCTTCTTAAAATTCATTGTGAACATGTTTGAAATCTAGCAGTAAGATTTTTAGGAAATAACTATAGCTTTGGAGCAGACACTTGACATTTGATATTGTGGGCATGTGTCAGAGATGTGCCTTTTGCTGCACCCATGAAAATGTGCCCAGATTGGGCCAACCTGCAGAGATTTTAGCTGTTAATCACTAGCATGTGCAAACTGCAGTTTTTTTCAGTGGCAAGCATCCTGTGGAAAAAAATAGTATGTGGTCATGTAATTAAAGACTTTATCATTATTCATATGCACAACGGGACTGAATTATGGTTGCATAGCTAACCTTAACTATGGCATTTCCTAACATTTGAGTGCTTGCCTTTTCAACCTTAATAACGTTCTTGTAACATAGGCAGTGCCCCTCCCTCCCCCCCACACACTATCTTGCCCCATCACCATGATAATTAAGTATGTTTGGGACTTTGGATGTATGTACAGAGTAAGGGTAGATGTGTACCACATATTCAAGGCTTATGTGGAGGGCATGTCCTTGTGGACTGGAAGTTTCTCAGTTTAGATGTGTGTTCTGTGTGACCACTGCCCTCTATGCAAAACATTGTTCATTTATTGAAGGATGGCCCATGTGCTCACTGTTTGTTTGTTTATTTATCAGTATTCAAAGTTCCCAAAAGCCTAAGATAAGTTCAAGATCCCTTTGTATGTGGTCCCTGCCCTAAGAACTAAAATATAATTGGAAACAAGATTGAATAAATGAGTGTAACAAAGCAATGAAGGGAAGCTTGGAAAGAAGACTGTGAGGGGTAATTGTTTAGCTGTTACACAACTCTATAATTGCAGATCACACTCCTGTTCATTTTCACTAGTATGTGCACTCTTAGACAAAACACTTAATAGTGGGTGAGCTGACTAAATCTGAGCTACAGTTGAAATATTTATAGTTAAAATAGTATTTCACAAAATCCAAAGGAGCCTGGAGACTTCATAAGGACTGTTTGATCAGAGCACATTTTGGTAGACAAGTTTCGGATCAGTGGAAAAAATGCAAGGCTAAATTTTGTCTGGATACTTCAACCTCTTATGAGCAAACTTCAGTACATTCATCTTAATAGCTAAATGAATACAGAGCAGTTAAGCAATAAGTATGCTTTACGCTGACAACAAAACTTGTTAAACATTTTTGGCAAGTGTAGGCAAGTTAAAGACTATTCAGCCTTCAAAGGAACAGGTGTTAGCTCATTACAAATATATTCCTGTAATTAAAATGAGGAATGACATTTCATATTAACGTTTTCTAAGTCATGTCAAGCAAACTTCTGTTGCGATGTTCTATCTGATATTGGCCAAGTCAGAGTAAGCTTACACTTCAATGCTTTCAAAACTTTTTAACAAAATACACACATTTCCAAATCTGGGATTTAAATATCAGCATTATAGCAACTGAAGTAGTTAATTTAAAATGCAGTGACGTGTTCCTCAAAATGCTGCATTCTAAAATGTTCTTCTGACATAAAGTTTGTATTTGAATTCCTTGACTTGTGGTGGTGGTGGTTGGTTGTATTTTATATTTGTATCTTATAGTGTCCACAAGTGTGAAAGATATCTTAGTGTTTTTGTGAAGCATAAGTCTTGGCCTCAAAGATCTCATAACTTAAACAATGGATTTAACAGGCAAGTGAGGTCACAACATACATCAGGAAGGGTGGTGGTTACTGGGTGGTGATGGGAGGGAAGCAGCAGGATGAGCTGCAAATCAGAAAACACAGAGCCAAGTGTTTGACAGCCAGAAGAGTATTCTCAGTTGAGGGAATCCTGTTATGGAATGAATTTCCCGAGGAGATTAGATGAATCCAGAATCTGACTCTCTTTAGGAAATGCTGTAAAAGTCCTTTTTACCTTTAACACCATGGCCCAAATGACATTCACATTATCAGCTTCCACCTTTATTTGTTCTGCCAAAAATAAATAAATCCTATCTGGGGTTAAGATAGAAATGTTTCCAAGAATTCCCTGTTTTTGACATTGAATAGCCTTCATTTGTAAATGAGTTTACTGAAAGACAAACATGGAATGTTTTATCAAATAATATTTCATCTGAGCAGCTTCCCCTTAGAATATCATATGCACAGAAATTAAACTTAGTTGCAAAACTGTTTCAGATAGTTTTGAAAAGCAGGGAAGTAGAAAAACGTTCAGGTAACAGGATTTTTAAAAGAAAAAGTTCTCATCTCTTTGCAGAAATTCATGTGCTGAGTCTTAAGTGAATTTAGCACTGGTGTGAGGTGTTGAATTGTCAACCAAGGACACTGAAATTCTGTAGTAGTGATGTACTTTGGCAACAGTTTGCCAATTAGTGATGGTGGATTGTTTTATGGTGTGGGTTGTGGACAACTTCTTACTAAACATTGGATAATCCTATTTCACATAGGCTGACACGCATGTCGTTAGCAAGTTGCGGGGGAAAGGAGATGGTTGCTGGGCCCATTGTCTCACCATTTGTTTACTTGCTATTCCCTTATGGTGTGTGTAACCATAGAGTTGCACTTCTAAAATAGGAAGATGATGATGCATAACATTCTGGCTGCACATTGTTGGATCATTTTTTTTCTTTTCTTTTTTTCTTTCTTTTTTTCTATTTTGGAAAGGTGGGAAAGGGAAGGGAGTGCTCTTCAAAAGTAGAAACAGTTCTGGTGCTTGTGCATCGAAGGGCCTCATCAGTTTTAATATTTGAACTCGGGCTATTCTTAGTCATTAATCTTACTATGACTCATAGCGATTCTCATTGTGTGCTGTGGAGTGTTGCTGGTTTTGTCCATTTTTTCCTTAATTACTATTGTTTTGCCACTCCTTGTTCCTTCTATTGTCCTCTGATTTCCAGCTGATAACCATGAAAATATGCCTAATCAGAGCCAAACCTGGGTGGTGAGCACAGGGGCCTATTTACCACAGCCAGTGTGGACAGTCACTAATGTCTTACTTGTGCTCCCCTGTAGTGAGGAGTTTGCTTGATGCTCTTCTATCCTTTATTTAGCAGGGTACTCTTCCCCTTTCCTCTTCTCCTTTCCCTCCCGCTTCCTTTATGCATAAATGCAGGGCAGTCTCAACCTGCATTAAGAAGACTTCTTTGGAACTCTCTCACTTCTCCCAAAAATGGCAGTTTAGTGGTCACTGGTGCAATGGATAAAACCCTCCTTCCGCCCTCACTGCACCTGAGGAATTGTGTTGATTTGGGGGCATTCTCCACTTCTGCCTACCCTGGGAGAAAATTATACTTGGGATTCAAATGTCCTTTCCCATGTACAGAGCTGGCCTTACTGGTGGGCGACTGCACAGGGCACTGTGGTTGGTGTGGGCGAGGAAAACTGTGGTCAAGAGGATACAGAAGGGCTGTGCCCACCTGGCAGGTGGGGGGCGGACGAAGAGGACTTGGGGGCAAGAGTTAGACATTCTCACACATCCCCTGTCTGTCCTCCCTGCAGCACTGCTGACGCTCCACCTGCTGCCGTACTTAAAGGGCATCAAGGAAAGTTCGACCAGGGTGCCATTTTCCCTAAGGTCGGCCCTGCCCATGAACTGTGTTGTGCTACCAAATGATAGCTAGGCGCCCAGTGATGGCTATGGCTCATGCCTCTAAAGTTTGGTTAATGACCACCCCAGTTCTTATCCTAGCTTCTGATGCTGCTAATAAGGGTTCCTGGTCTGAAGTGGTATTTTGTATGTGGACACTAATAAGAACTGGACCTCTTCAGATGAACAGATAAGTTTTTTGGCCATTGATGTTCTGAGTTTGGTTTTGAGCTGATGGTTATGAAAAGAAATATCTTGTAACATATTACAAATCATGTGAGCCATCAGACCCCACATTTGTGTTCCTATACTACAATAATTTCATTATATAGGGTTTTATTGCTATTATGATACATTTTTCCTCAAGTGTTAGAGGAAAATGCATTCTGGTAATCTGGATAAACATGGTAAAGTATTTGAGTGTAAGCTACCACTGTTTACATTTTTAAATATAAGCTATTTCCTATACCTTTTGAAAAGTTTTATCATGATCATTCTAAAACCCATTACATTCTCTCTGGAATACTAATACCTTAGGGCGTATTATTGCATCCCTCAAATCAGCTAATTTAAAAAATGCCCTGTAATTAGAAAGCCAGTTTTTTATGAAATATTTTCCCACCTTTCCTTTTCAGCTATTTATTTGTATAAGTGTATAGACATGCAAGATTTTGGAACATTGGTTCATAACCTGTTGTGAACACACTCTCTCCTCATCCACTGGTCACTTAGCTGCTGGCTGTAGAATATAATAAAAACGAACAAACAAAATACGTGGGGAAGAAAAGTGAGAGTCATTGATGGAAACTGCTGATTCTGTTTTGTAATTGAGTGAAAAAAATGTACATTTGTTAGTGCAGTGTATTTAGCCTTTTTTCCATTTTAAGGAAAGTAAACTATATTTAAAATGGCACTGATGAGCACCATTAAAAACAAAAAACCCCCCACAAATCTAAAATCTTCAATTTCAATATGAAACTAAATAGTAATAGAAAACAAGCATTTTGTTTAAACATTACCAGAGATAAGCACTGTTTCAGTTTACACAGGAGATTCTGTTGCACATAGGTGCTGAACAAAGTCCTCGCACTCTAATTCTGACCTGAAAACACCATTGCTGTTCCACTTCATGCCTTTCTTTAGCAGGTGTTGCCACTTTTATGTGACAGATGTAGACAAGGAGAATTGATGTGTGTTCTATGTTGTGTATAATTAGGGTTTGTTGCATTAGAGGAAAGATCTTCCAATTTTTGGCTAAGAGGAACTCTCTGGAATCCTTCTTCTAGATGAGCAAGCTAGTGTAAACAACCGAAGATAGGACAAACTCAGGGAGCAAGAGCACACTGATAATTAGTCTAGATAGGAGGGTAATTTCTTCTGTGTCAATGTAACCTGGAATACTGCATAAGAGTCAGAATTCTATTTGGAAAAAGAAAATAGTCAAGTGCAGAGGCCTGAAAGTGCAGAAATACAAACAATGTTTCCAGTATGTTTTAATTGCTTGGGCCTAAGTGTAGCCACTTGGGCTAACTTCAACAGCAAGCAAACTTAGTCCAGAAAATTTTAACAGAGCAGCTACTTGCAGAAAGTATTGCATCAGACATTACATTGCCATCAGTGGAGAGAACTTCTGTAATTCTACAGAGAGCCTAGTTCCCCATCAATGAAATGGGATTACAGCCAACATTTGGAGACGTTTATATTACTGGCACCCATGGCCCGATGAACCATGGTGTATTTATTTAATTTGGCCAAAACAGCTTCCCCTAACCTTGACGGTTCTGAGACTTCTACTCAGTGGTCCTGGTTTTTGTGGCTTGTCAGGTTCAGGAAAAAACAGCATTAGAACCGGCAAGAGAGTTTAATTATTCTAAAGAAACTGAGTAATACATCTGATGCACAAGGAAAACATCAGACATTGGCCACAAGCCCTCATTTAACCTAGTTTGCTCAGAATTTTGGGTTTTGTTTTTTTTAGCAGTTTGGGCCTTTTGGTGTGGACTGAAAAACGGAACTCTTGAGCTATGTTTCTCCAGCAGTTCTTCTAGTTTTACTATTGTGAAAGGCTATATGCACATGTGGGACTAGCAGTAGTGGTCAGACAGGTAGGAGGAATGGTCCATAACAAATAAAAATGAGGCTGTGAAAGGAAGGCGATCTATTCACAAATAGGCCATTTGAAAGTTTCTAAAATATTTGGAGTTGTATTTTATTTGTCAGAATACTGAAGTAATTTTTAATTCATAGAACAATTTAAAAGAAGAGGCAAATATTAACATTATGGGATATTAATGTTGTTAAATCTAAACTGGGACGGTGAGCTCTTGACCGCTCCTTCGTAAATGTAGAGTGCAAATATTTTATAGACCTGGAAGAGCAGAAAGCCAAAACCGAGGGGCACCTCAAAACACCTTAGGGGTTTGAAGCATATAAAAGAAACTGGTTATACTGTGTGCCAAATGCAAAGTGAACCAGGAGCTGTGCTGCAAAGTCTGGCACAGTGTTCTAATTGTTTTTAAATAGTCTGCAGCGTCAAAAGCAGCTGGTTAAACTAAGCACCATTACTAATGAAAGAGAACCAGAATCAGTTTGGAATGCAAGATCACTGCAGCCTTACAAGGGCAGATTTAGGTCTTTAACAGTTTCTCGAGCCAAAGGGTAATGTAGTCAAAGAAACAAACAGAGCCAAGATGGAACTGGTCTTTGCCAATGTTTCAGCACAAAATTAAAGTCTGGAGACAGGCTGATACTTGGAAAATGCTTAGCAGTAGATACATAATTAATAATAAATTAATTGCTTAGCCACTACTGTTTATCTAATTTAGAGAGCTGGTGGTGAAATTCTGGGCTATGACCAGGGAAACAACGGGGGAATGGTTTTAGTTCTGGATTTATCTTTACACATGCTACAAAAGCTGAGTGTTTGAGTTCCACCAGCCACTGAGTTTTTATCTTTTTGGTACATTTCGTCACATGCTGTGCTGTACACAGGCCTGTTCTTCTCTGACCTTCCAGCTCTGTGTAAGCATTAACATAATTGCCTGTATTTGAAGGCGTGTAAAGCAAGAACTGAGATTAGAAAGCAGCTTTTGGAAAAATTTAATTTAAATACCTAGAATTTTGTTTGCACGGTGGGGAGAAAAAACGTGGATTGTTATTTCTTTGCGCACAGTTGTATTTGTGAGTTGTAGGTGGAATAAATGTTGTTAAAAGAAAAATAGGGATCCAACAATGTCTGAATAATATAGTCACTTGCACTACTCGGCTAGTTAGTCATACCGCGCTGTTTAGAAATGTGTGTTCATGGAAAGTGTTTGTTGGAACTGCTGGTCCTTGACAAATCCAGGGTGATTGCGACATGAGATCATCACTTGTATGCTTTTCCAGGGGAGAAGATCATCCTATGCAGTACTTCTTGTTGTATGGAAACAACTTCTTACTTAGCTACAGAGACTTCTAGACTAAAATGTTTGGAGGCTGAACGCTTGACATTCTCAGAAGATCTATAGAGTGACGAGCACTGTAGTTTAGAAAAAAAGCTTTAGAGAGCGCTTGTGTGGATTGACCGAAGGGGAAGTAAACAAAGTATGCAGGTAACCAAAGTGGTGGTGTCTGTAATTGAATTTAGAAGCACACATGAGTTACTAGCACAACATATTTTGGAAGGCACTGAATCTGTAAAAGCAATTCACCATATCTTTCCTCTGTGCAGAAGATCCTTTCAGTGTCCACACATTCTTACGGTATCCCATTCTCATAATTTAATTCCACATATTAGCATTAGTATGAAGGTGTTTTTCCATCTTCTCCTACATTTCATTTTAATAATGGCCTGCACACTGCTTGCACATACGAAGTATTTGGTTGAATCAGTGTTCTTCATAACTTAAACATAAATGCTCACCCCACATCTCTTTCAGTATGGAAAATCGCAACTTTCAGAATCCTCTTCATTTATATCTTTGAAGCCTTATTGCATTTTGGTTGGCTGTTGGAGTGAAATCCTTTCAAGATCAATTGCATCTTTTTGCTGACTGGAATGAGAGGGGAAGCAATCCACATGGGAAGGTAAACACTGCCAGGACCCGTCTTGTTGCTGACAGTGGCAAGTGGCGGCTGTTTCTGAGGATGGTGTTATGCTTCCACGCCATATAATGCATTAGAGGTCAGATCTCACTAGAATACTCTACTTTAACCAGAGTCATATTTACTCATATACTGAAATCCTTCTGTGACTGATCTGTCTGCATTAGTCCTCGTTATTTATTGTTACTGGTTAAGATGAACATGGTGCAGGGAGGTAGATTGAAACTATGAATTAACTTCTGAATCATGCACTTAATTTTAAATTTAAACACATGCACAGAGTACACTTTGTGCTTCATGCGCTGTTTTTGAGTTCTGTTTTTTTCTTGTATTTAAAGTAGCAATAAGATACTGCTTCTACTTGTTCTGCAGACTATTTCCACGGTTTCAGAACACCACTCTATTAAAAGACTTCCTTTCGTTCTCACTGTATGTGTTTCGCTCATAGATAGGAATAGATTCTCTTGTACATGAACTATTTTTAACTAAGGCTAATGAGCGAGTAAATGTTCTCATATGTAATGATAGTATGAATTTTAGAGGTGTCCAGAACTGGATAAATATGACCTGTTGTGTTCTGTACATAAAATTTTGATGAAGGTAATACATTTTTTTAAATTAAACAGAGCAGAAGAGGTTCTCTATGATTTTGGTTTCTAGATAGAGAATCTTGTAATTGTTGCTTCCATAATGAAAACAATGTGATACTCAGAGGAAATATGTTGAACTTTTCGAGCTTGTAAAGTACTTATAGATACTACTAAGGTACAAGAGCTAACATGGATGTCTCTTCCCCACCAGTAAGAGAGTCCTCCCAAAGAATTTAAATGATATCACAAATGGATAGTTAGCACCTTTGAATGACTTGAGCGAGGTGATTCACTGCAATATCTTTAATTTACCCCTTTTTATGTGAGATTGGTGTAGCTTTATCTTTTTAAAGTTTATTTAATAGTAATTATACTATAGACTGAAACACAAAGAGCTGTACAGCAAACGGATAATTATAGTCTTGGAAACAGTTACATATATGCTTTAAAGGAATTTTATGAACAAGTTATAGCAACTTCAGTTGCTTGCCCTGGGAATATTTCCTGTCAACACTCAATTGTCTGATTAAGACATTTTAACTTAGTTCTGCTTTGATTACATTCTGGTAATTAGTTCTGGGCTATGTGGGAGTGTTACACTAGTATGTCTAGTAATGTATTCATACCACACAGTCAAAAGACTCTAAATTCAGTGTGCAGATACTCTCTCAAATCAGCAATTGCACTGGTTTCTAAATACAAACGCAGCAAAATGTGCATAATAGCTTATTAATTTTTAAAGCGTTTAATATAAAACAGAATGGACCAGATTCCCTAGAGAGTTTACAGCTCCTTTGTCACACAGGCAGCAGGAAGGGCCACAAATGACTAACAGATTTCCTCTGGCATAGGGAATTTTCTTCTGGGCACTTCCGAGCTGGATCAGTCTGCGCACCTGTGTCCCTTCCTACTCTGGCAGAGATGGCTTGTCAGGGGCTTGGTGTAGTTCAGCACCACTATGCCAATCCTTCATTGGTGTAGGAATAATTAAGTACCCTCCATCAGTGGAACAACATAGCGGTAGGTGCCCAACAGCAATTTTAAGTTGGTTTAGGCTCCAGCTGAGCCACAGAATTGGGGAGTTGAAGGAGGAACCAGCTCCTGACGGGGGCCCTCACCTTCCTGCGTCACGTAGAGTTTTTATCCATGAGATAAACTTGTCCAATATTCACAATACTTTTGTACTTTAGCATTTAGATTAAACATCATGAAAATGTGTAGTGATAGTGTAAGGTTCCTGCATTGTGAACAGCAATCTACCTAGTATTTATAGCACTATATTTATATGGCACAGCTAAAACTAGTTTGCTTGTTACTTTTGAAATGGCAGTAAAACACGAGCCCCTAACAATTGTGTGTGCAGTTAAAAGGAAAACCACTTAACTTTTGGTTAAACAGAGCATACATACACATGTAATTTGTTTGTTAAGAAAAAGCTATGAAAATATAGGAAGGCTTTTCCTCTATAGGTGGAGTTTTCTTTCAAAACTCAAATAGCATTAGACCCTTATGATGAGAACATACTTAAAAACAAAAAACACAGTATTTGCTGTGTTAAGGAATGGTCTCCATGATGTGTGGACTTACTTTTGTTAATTCAATTTTATTTTGGTTGAGGCCTAAGAGTAATCGGTGTTTATGAGCTGCTTTGGGAGGTCTGTGATGTAAAATAATTTATTAAGTGCAGTTAGCATATGTAAGTTAGTAATTATATCAGTATTGCAATTCAGTAATAGATCTCAGTTTACACAGAACAATGACCCTAAGACGGAACTTTTCACTACTCCTTGTGAAGTCTGTACACTTACAAATGTAAACTAATGCCTTCAGGAGGAATTTAAGGCAATTAGTCACACCGTAATCATAACTTGATTGCCCTTTCATGCTAACAGTTCTAGAAATAGCCTGGGCATCCACTGCTTTGACATCCACAGAATCATCCAGTTCTAGGCTCTCTCAGAAGAGAGGGCTGGTAAATGACCAGAGCACTGAAGTTTTGTCTCTGAAATACGTTTTTTTAAAAAACATTAAAAGGCAGGTTGAAAGGGAAGAGAGCAAGGAAAGCATATAACTAAAAGGAATGCATATCTTTGAGCTAGCTTTTCCGGGTAGACAGACACACTTGATTTGTGAAAGGCACCAGTCATGTGCTAATGCTGTCTTTATGTGCCGTTCATGCTCATGATATAAAGTTTGATGTCTAATATAAAAGTCATAATCTAGGATCTTGACGGATTCCTCGCAAGATATATACTATTGTATTACCCTGTTGTACGCAAGAGATAAGCATTGTTAATTAACATGATACAGTTAGAATAACCCTCAGACATTACTAGCCCTTTTGTCTAGTCAGACTGAACATATGAAGCAGATGGAAACCCACATGGCAACGCTCACCTTTGCGTTTCTGATTTTTAAAACGAGTCTAATTCTTAATGTGTTCTGAAGCTTGCTCTTACATATATTTTTTCAGTTGTTCTTAAAATGGCTAAGATCATGTTAAGATTTTCTAATACCTTAGTTTGTGGTTTACGAAGCTCTTTTACAGAGTGATGCCAAAAGTGATACTAGTTCAGAATATGGAAATTAATTCAACCCCAAAGTAAGGCTGTATTATTAAAGCATCTTGGTGGTTGAACTTCCTAGTTAACTAGAAGAGGCAGGTAAAGGAATGATTTTTGTAGCGCTGTTTGTCAGTCATGCATAACCAAATTGAACTAGAAGCGGCAAGCCACATTTAAAGATTCCAGTGTGGTAAGCCTCTATTTACCTATTTATTAAAGAACTTCACAAAAATAGTTAGAATTTTAAACAATGTTTTAATATGATTTAAGTTATTCGCAGTCATACTTATTAAAATTGATCATGTCAGGTACTTATTTTTTTAACTGTAAAATTTGTGCACTTGAATAACATTACAGAAATCTAAAATCTATATAACATCTTGCTCTAGAAGATTTTGTTATGTATTTGTTTTCCATGAGATATGTGGTACAATCTTGGCCGTGTTGAATTCAATGCCAAAACTCCTATTGACTTCAGTAGGGCCCGGTTTTCACTCTTATTATTTGTTTAAGAATAAACAGTCCTCTACCTACTGCTGATAATACCAGCAGAATTTGCATGACAAACTTGGGGGCTTTGAAAATGGCTTGTATGTATAGAACCTCTGCTTTGTTATTAAACATATGAAAGCTGGCTGTCTAAGAACTTGATTTATTAAAGTTTTTAATGCCGCAGAACCCTGCATAGGAACGTAAAAGCAGCATGTGAGCAAATAAATTGCTTTGGCAGTTCTTGTGGCCTCAGTGTGAAAATCAGTGCATATATAGACTTGCCAATTCAAACCTAAAATATTGCAATTGCCCCCCAAGTAAATACCATGATGATCTTCCATACAAAGTGGCCCATAAACGTATTGTGAACATCCCTATGATGGGACAGGCTTAAGACTAGAAACTGGTTGACACGACTGGATGCAAGTGACCTGATGAAATGCAGTTCTAATAATGTGTGTGTTAAAGAAGGAGAAACCCAATTCTCTCATTCTCTCGTTGGGTCCTTTTGGAGCATTGTATTAGGGTTCGTTTGTTTCTTACATATTCTTCTTACAAAGGCCTAAATAGTATTTTTCTGTTGTGAAACAGCCCCCTGAAAGCCATGTCAGGAAAATAATCAGAAGCTGCTTGTTTATCAGTTACCGTATTTTTCGCTCCATAAGACGCACCTGACCATAAGACGCACCTAGGGTTTTAAGGAGGAAAATAAGAAAAAAATATTCTGAACCAAATGGTGTGCTAAAATATTTAATAAAATATACCACAATAATATTTCAACAATGTCAGCAGCTGGGGAGGGGGTATATGTGAGGGGTTTGGGTCGGGGCTGGGGGTTAGGTGAGGGGGTTAATGTCAGAAGCTAGGGAGAGGGGTTAGGTGAGGGGTTTGGGTCAGCGGCTGGGGAGGTGTCGGTAAGTTGCAGCGCCAATCCGGCAGGGACTGGATCAGCAGCTGCAGAGGGAACTTGAAACACAGCAGTTCCGCACGCCGCCGTGGCAGGTATGATTACGCTTCCGCTGGCGCTTATTCTGCACATGTTTACACATGTTTAAACATATGTTTACCGGCGCCGCCCCCCCCCACCCGCGCCCCGCAGCAGCTAAAAAAATGAACATTCGCTCCATAAGACGCACGGGCATTTTCCCCCCACTTTTGGGGGGAAAAAAGTGCGTCTTATGGAGCGAAAAATACGGTAACTATGCATCTCATAATCTTCATAGAAGGACTGGGGGGAGAGAGAGATTTCGTGCTACAAACAAAAAACAAGGGAACTTTAAAGTTAACACTCATTCCTTATCTTAATACTTATACCATTCCTCTTCAGAGTGACTTACAGTTATGGTCTTAACTTCGAAGCCCTTGGACTTGCTGTTTTTTCCATTTGAGAGAACCATAGTATTCCTTGCATATACAGCAAAAACAATGAGAGTCCTGTAGCACCTTAAAGACTAACAAATTTCTGCGGGCATTAGCTTTCATGGGCTGCAACCCACTTCATCAGATGCATGAAGTGGAAATCACAGATAGAAAGTATGTATGTGTATACATCCAAGGGTAAGAAACAACAATTGGGAGGGCAAATGCTAACAAAGTCAATTCAGTTAGAGTAGATGAGGCCTATTCTACAGTTGTGAATGACTTCCCGGTGCTATGTGTTGTCATAGTTGATTATGAAAATCTGACACTGATAAACCATTACATGGATAAATTGGGGATATTTCACCTACATTTGACATGGTCAACAAAACTTGTTCCATGTACTTTTATCAGTCTCTCAATTTTTGTCTGGAATTACAGTGGAAATTAGCACACACATGACATCTCACCTCAAACATCCAAAGGCTCTACTGTCCTAAGAAGTCACTTGATCGGTGATTTGGTACTTATTTTGTTTGAAAGTGAAATCCGGATTTTTCCTGAATTGCATTTTCTAACCTTTTGGATTGGATGTCCTCCAAATCCGTATGATGAGTATTAGTGTACCTCCTTGGATGTCCGGATTTTTGAGAATCTTCAGAAGTCTGTGTGGGAATGTCAAATGGGGAAACTTACTTTGTTTTTGTCTAACTAGAAATTTGCAAAACCACTAAAATTAAACTGAAAATGTTATTTCCGATCTATTTCATATAGAAAACTATAAACTGATGAATAGATCATAGAAGCTTTTCTTTGGTTCTCTGAGCTAATGGTTATCTGTTATATCAATGTTTCATACTGTAAGAGATCATTAAACAAAAAGTAGTTTTTCAGATCTGTAAACAAAACTAGTGTGCAGCAAATACTCTAGCATTCCCAAGATTTACACTGCATTTATAATGCGATCTCTGTTTATAGCATTCTGCCGCTAGGCTGCTGCATTTTAATGTACAGTGGTGTCTCTGGCGGTTTGCTAAAATGTCCATTCACTGAGATGTCTGTCACGGCTCTAGGGAAGGGTTAAAATCAGTAAGTACACGTGACATATGCAAACTATGAATCATTCCAACAGATCTGCTCAACTCTCTCCTCCCTGCCCAGGCAGCAGGCAGATGCTGTTCCCTTGGTTGCCATGGTAATCTTGCCTGTACTGTAATAAAGCCCAGCCCAGATCCTTCCTTAGGCAGACCTCTGCGGCTGTTTCACCTAGCTCATTGTTTTTTCTCTAGAGGAGGAGGAGAGGAAGGGAAGGGAAGGAGTGAACAGAATAGGATACCAAAGGCAGCAGCAGTTTTTCATCTGGTTATAGCCTTTTGAGCCTCATTCAGGGAGAATTCAGAGTGCGGCAAGCTCTTGCTTTGTAAGATTCAGATGGGCTTGCCGGCAGCCGTGCTAGCCCACAGCATCTTCAGAGTGTATTCCCAGTGGTGTAGAGAGAGGAACGATTGTGTGTAGCAACTTGTGATGGAGTGGAGAAAGTCGCTCTGCTGACTACTTGCACAGCAGTTTATCATTGCCTGCTACATTCCTCCGTTCTGAAGCCCCCTTCCAAGAGGAGGGCTGATGTCATTCAGAAGATCTTTTGGCAGGCTCTGAGCAACCAGCAAGTCCAGTCTTGAAGGCAGCAGTTCCCCTTCAGCTTCATTTTTCCTGACTGTCTTGGGATTTATGTGCCTCCGGAAATGAAAATCTTCTAAAATGGTTCTGAGGATTAAGTGTGACCTGTGAGAAGGGGATTCTGTGATCACTGACACCTGGCTTCAGGGTAAAAGACCTGGATTTATTGGTCAGAAGACCTCCTCACTTTGTCCTGTGAATGGATTGTATGAAAGTATCGCAATTCCATGAGATGTACTGTTGCCTGAAAACCTGCCAGGCCAGAAGAATACAATTCTTTCTAGAATTCTAATATTAAAAATATACATATATCCTGGCTTTAAAAGGAGCTGCATTTTTTCCTGTTCTGCAGTGAGAAAGTAAGAGACCAATTCTATGCTTATAAATAGACTGTTTTCAAGTAACTGTGTTCAGGAGTTAAACCTTAATTTTTTTTTTTTTACGTAGCTGATAATTATCAAATTTATTTTGGTGAGGCTCTTTGGTAATTGGAAATCTGAGTTGCAAGCAAGAAGAAATTCCATTTTATTTCTTTTTTACATGAGAAATAGCAACCTCCACCTCACATACCTTCTGTTATTTAAAAATACTGACGTCAATGTTTTAGTCTAGTGCTATTTATTTACACTAGACTCAGTCCAAAATATTTTATAGACAGACTGTTTTTCTGCAAAACAATCAGGGCTGAAGGGAAGTTAGAGAATTAAAAAAAATAAATTGACATTGAATATTGATTCCCTCTTGTTTTTTTTCCTGGAACAATGGATTACCTTGGAGACAAACTGACAGTGGCACAAACTCACATGACCCAATGGATGGGGACAGTGCGTAGATCCTTACAGGAGGCACTAAATTTAGTCACAACTGCAGTTGCTCATGAACGGACTAGCGGGGAGGGTGGAAGCAGAACTCCCTTCAAGAGAACCTCTTCCTTCAGGCACTTCGCATCCCGAAGCAGAGAATCATTTCGAAGGTTTTCAGTGCGGAGTCAGCAGAGGTTCTCCTCCCTGAGGAAGAGGCAAGCCAGTTCAGAGCCACCAGACCTTGTAAGCAATGCCCTCTTTTTAGCTCTCCAAAGGTATATAACTTACGATAGAAACTGAGGTATTTCAATGCAGCATCGTGGCCAGGAACACTGATCTGTGTCATGTCAGCTTTTCAGTCTATAAATATCTTCCAAAACATTTCTAATGCTGCCTCTTTGTAAATGAGCTGGAATTTTTCTCTAGTGCAAATAGAAATTTCCATTAACTTTCATTGGTCAAAGTTAATTGACACAAGGTTTTGACAAAAACTAACTTTGGTGTTCTTTTAAAATTAACACAAGACAAAACTATTCTGTAATGGACAAAAGTTAGTCTGACACTGCTTTATATTTGGTATTGTGTTGCAGAACACATTGGCCCAATGAAACTTTTTACTTTATCTGTACAATTGTTCGTTTCATTTTTAATGATGTTTTTGTGGAAATTATTAATGTAGACGGTTAAAAAGAATCAAGATGCTGTCACCTTGCAGCTAATTGTAAGCTGGTAATATTGTCCTTTAAAGGACTAAAAGCGTGTTTATTCTTACAAAGTAATTAATACTGGAGTATTACGAAATACAGAATTTATGACCCACACTAGAATCTGCAGGCCTGGTGGAGCTGTAAGCAGCACATAATTTAATGAGGGCGTGTGAGGATGGTCTGCCTTGCTCTATATACACTCTAACTTCGTGCGACGTGGAACAGTTTTTTGATTAAATGTCTTTTTTTTTCTGGGGGTTATCTTCAGAAGAACACATACTTTCTTGTTAAATAACTAGTGTGATAAAGTGATAAAAGAAATGCACACTGCATAGGGAAGAATTTTTTATGCGTATGAGGGGGTAAGAATTCCTCAGGCCAAATAAAAGCCCAGTTGGCGTACATTCTGAAGAGGTCTGAGGATTGGGGACCCTGCTCTTGTTCCTGCCTGACCGCTTTCTGCCAAGCTTACTTGACAAATCCCTATAAAATCTTTGGGCAAAAGGTAAACCTCTGTAGTCCTTAATTTGTATCTATTGAAAGGCATTGTAAAGCCACAATTTTGCAGGTAGTTCCAACTGCAGTTCTCCTGAAAGGAAAGGTAATACATACAGCTCATTATGACAGCTAAATGAGCCAAGTCTCTCTCAAACATTTTTGTCATTGGGAAGGAATTCAATAAATGGCTACAAACATTTAAAGAATAGTTCAACACAGGGTAAAGCAGACTTCTAATTGAGGGCTTCCTTTTGCAGCATTGAAAGCCCAATGTTTGCCCTTGACTTCAATGGGAGCAGGATCAAGCCTTTGATTTCTAGTTACTCAATTAACCATGAATGGCCCTTTCATGTGAACTTGTTTGGAATTTTTTTTACAAAGCAATATACCTTCATAAACCTAGAAGCATGGATGGATTTGATGGGCGCTAATTAGGATTTGTTCATTGTGTGCTTTAGGTAAAGCATGTATTCCTCAGAAAGGTGTGGCATCTGCACACAAAATATTTCTAATATTTCATCAGCAGTAAAACTTAAAACACTTGCTTGGCTTGACTTGCTGTTCATGTATGGTTTGGCAGCTCAGCTAAAAAAGCTGAAAAAAATATTGTTAAAGATGCACAAAGACAGGAAGAGGCAAGTTTATTTGGAAACAAATGTCATTGGAGGGGTGGAGGGAGGAACCCTATGAGAATTGGTGACACTACACATTGATTAGGGTTGTCAAAATGACAAACAGTTTAAAATTTTTATCATGCAAAAGTGATAGAAATATATTATTTCAGAAATAGAAAGGAATGAATGGAGTCTGTCTCTTGCTTATTGGGTCATTCAGAAGTGACACATCAAAACTTCCCACTGCATACAGTGTAGAAAATCTTCTTGATAAGCAGGGTGGCCTCTGAACCTACTGCTCATGCAGGCGCCAGAGCCACTTTCGTTCTGAATCATGCAAACATTTATGTATGCATTTAACTCCTGTGAATAGTGTAACTGAAATCACATTTATTCGCCAAGTTAAGAGTTTGCTCAGTGGTTAAGGAATGAGACCTTAACGTTGTACTATGGTGCAATTTAACCATAAAAGCCTAGGAATATAGGGTCTTAGAACTACTGTAGAAACTTTGTTTTGTTTGTCGTTATCATCCTAAAACAATTTTGAAGAAGAAACATCCCTACGTAATGGAGTTTATATTCAGTATGGTTCAGTATCTGGCAGTATTTTCACGGCAATGTTACCTTTCTGATTTGGACTGAAATTGGAGTTTGTTTTTAGTTAGTCCATGGGATCATGTATAGATTTTTATTAAATACTAATGTAGTTAAAATTGTATGTAATCCATTGTAAATGGGTTGGCTGTTCATCATTTTTACAATGTAGTGTAAGTTTGCTGTTGATACTTTTTGTGGAGTATTTCAAATGACAATGAATTTAAGCTTTTGCTTACTTGCTTGTAAGTTGTCTACTAGTGAGTTACACCTAATTCTTTCTAGGTGGAGTTGATTTCTTGTGTTCCATTGAAGTACAGTGCTGCTTATATTCTGGGTTGAACAAGACACTAAGATACTTGAAAAACTCAAGGTGAGCTGCACTGCTACAATTACAATTGATCTAAGCATAGCCTGTTCTGAATGCTCCAAAAAGTACTCTGGGTAAAGTGGAAGACAATGCAGTAGTAATTTTTTAACTTGTATGCACTCCTTCCCCTTTTGCCAACTCCTTCAATGAAATTCTCTGAAACTTCCTAACAGAAAATGTATTAAAATATACTACAGTGCATTAGGGGATGACACACGTGCTTTTTCTTGCTGAGAGTTGCCTCGTTGCCACTTTGAAGAATTTTAATATTTAGTGATCTTTCAAGTGCATCATACTTAAAGCATTAGATTGCTTGTTTTCCATTGTTTTTATTTGCCATATTTGCTAATTATTTTGTACTGAAATCAGTGATTTCTCTTTTATCTCCTATGTAGCCCTACAGGAGTGCTTTCCATGCAGAGTTTGTAACACAAATTCCATGGCCCACAGACTTATGTTACAAATACCTCATGATAGGCCAGATTCACCAGCCATAGGGCAGCTTCATGATACTCTAATGATCTAAAGTAGGCTTACTTGTCTCAAATTATTTTTTTTAGCCTAGGGCAATCCACAGGTGGGTCAGAGTCTCAGTAATATTTCCTGTACTACCCTCTTTGTGCAGTTGGTGTAGGCTACTTGGCCAGGCCAAGAGCTCATACGCGTATTATTGCAGTAGTGCTAAATTGCACTAGCGATCTAACCCCGCACAGAGGAGTTCCACAATCAGGGAGTGGAAGGGTCACTTAAAGTAACCTTCATCTCCTTGTCCTCCATGCTTCAGTTCTTGGCCTCAACTGAGGATCAGGGCCAGTAACTTCTTTCTGGATCTTGCAGAAGCAGCTATTGGGCTGTGAGGGTGAAAAATACACACCATGATCCACCAACAACATTGTTTTTGGTATAAATGTTAGGTTCTTTTATTGTGAAATCTCCCCCTACCCTCTTTTCACTCTTTGTTTACACCCCTTCAAAATTTCAGGGTTAGTATTTTTTGTCAGCACAAACTTCCTGACGTGAGCCAAACTCTTGACGTGCTTTGCTGTCTCTAGCTGCCCAGTGAAGAGGCTCCATTGCATGTTCCTCAGGAAGGAAGTCTGGAAGGAAACATCTAATTGAAAATGTAGTGTTTTAGTTTATGAGGGTACAAGACCTTACACATTGGAGTCCAGTTTGCACTTTACAGCAGTCACTTCTAACCTCAAGATGATATAATTTCAAACCTTTATTTCTAAAATAAAAACCAGAGGAATAGATGGCCTTATGTGAGACCACTTTTGGATAGCATAAATTTGAATCAACAGAATATATATAGATTTTAAAAATTTTTTATTTGTTTTGTATTTATTTTTATGAGCTCTTATTAGTGCCAGGTCAGTCAAGTGATATAAGGAGCCCATATATGTTTTTAATTTATTATTTATACATGCCACAGGTGTGGACTAGGACCCCGTTGTGGTAGGCACTGTACAAACATAGAACAGAAAGATGGCCCCTACATTCCAATCTAAGAATCCTTAAATTACTGTACTTTTATCATACCTAAGGCCGCACTATCAGAACCAGTTTATACCAGGCTATAAACAATGCAAACTGAAGTGCAAGATGATGGTTGTAAATATACGGTTTTGGTTTTATTCAGCAGAAATCATTTTTAAGACTTTGAGAGACTTTTTTTCTGTAATATTTTTATTATTTGTTTGGTCTTTGTTTATAACAAAACAAGCAGTCACAAATGTATTGTTTCCCTTCTTTCCAAGCCTCTCCCACTGGGGGGAAAACACATCAGGTTGTTCCATTCTTTCACAAAAATCTTGGTAGAAATACTGCCAATGTTTCTGAGCCTAAACTGTGTTGTTTATAAAATGTTCCTTGGAATGTCAAAAGACAGGTTCCCCTTTTGGAGGGATAAACAAAGCTGAGAGTGTAAACAAGAAGTATCTCTTGGAAATCTCTTCTTGAAGAATTGCATTGTCTTAATTTTATATGAGATAATTTTCAAACAAAAAATAGAAGCTGCAAAACTTGGCTGTAGTCAACTTGGATCTTAAATCATTGTTTTGTTAATGCAATGTTTTTTGTCTGTAGACATAAAAATTATCCCTAGATACCCACAAGTTAGCGATAATCAGCAAGTTAATTTCCTGGAGGCATCATGGTAGTAATAAAAGGACAAAATTACATTTTGCGTGCGTGTGTGAAATTGTATGTATGTATGTATGTTTTGTTGGCTTGGCAGCAGATCCTGGCAAAAGTGAATAGAATTGCACTTCAGTGACTACCTTTCCTCCATGAGAGGTTCTGAAGATGAGTGTTGCTCTTGCCTGCTGCAGTGTGTCTTTCATATGGTGTGCCATCTTCTCACTCAGTGTGTACGTGAGGTCATAAGGGGAGATGGAGGGTTAGGTTCCATTGCCAGATGTGACGTTACTCGATTCTTAATTCTTTTCTACATTCGTACATTTCAGTTTCTCTGCTTTTCCTGGTACTTGGCTCAAATTGAGACTTGAATGAGAGCAAATATAGCTGCTGCTATGTTTGTACTAGTATGTGGAAACATCTTGAGGTTGTTGCAAGGATTATACTCCCACAGGTTAGCAGTGTACAGATGCTTCTTCAACACCACCTGCTCTTGGATTTGTAGGCTGTTGTGGTGACTAGCAGCATTTTAGTTAACCGTGTCCTGCTAGGCAGTTTATGGCTGGGTGCATTTCAAGGTTTGTTTGGTCTGTATGATTTGTGTCTAGGCAACCTTTAAAGCAACTGTTCAGTATCCCTGCGTGCCACTTCAAAAGTTGATTGACTGGTGGGCTTCAGCTAACAGCTCTTAGGTGTGAATCCATGGGTCAGGGTATACTTCTTGGCAGTGACATGTCTCTGGAATTTGCTCCTCTCCTGGGTATGTCAAAGGCAGATTGTGTTGAACCTTTGGAGCATAAAAGCACATCTTTTTACCTCTGTCTCCAGCCTTAGGAAAGGATAATGGTGGGATATGTTAAGGTTTTTTTAAGAAGTTGTTTGACAGTGGTAAATATGTTTTGTTCAGTATGTATGGGATTCCTTAGCCTTAGTGATATTTTAGCACATACACCGGTGAACTTTCATAGATTAAGGCCAGAAGGGACCAATGTGACAATATAGTCTGATTTTCTGGATAACACAGGCCATGGCATTTTCCCAAAATAATTTCTAGAGCAGATCTTTCATAAAAAAAACAACCAATCTTGATTTTAAAAATTGCCAGTGATGGACGAATCCACCCGTTGGACCGTATCTGCTTTCATTTGTTACCGATCTGAGCAGGATTTGTATGGGTGACTTAAAAGTAAAAGCATTACAATTACATGTCGCATTACAAAACTCTTGAACAATCCAGTCACCCTGTGATCCATTTTGTTAAAAAATGGGTGCTAGATATGTAAATGCACATTTGCTCTTGAATGAATGGTCATATTTTGGCCATGTATGGTGGTTGGGCCACACCTGCTAGAAGACTGATGTCTGTGATGTTCTTCAGTTGGATCTTTTTTTCCAGGGAGCCCTTTCGTTACAAAATGGATAACCTATTTCCATTTGATCCTTTACTTTCTCGTGTGTTGTAAAACCCAATGGATTTTTAACTTCTGAATTGCTATTGCAGTTTTCAAATGTCATGCTTCAAAGTGTGTTTTTTCCTCTGCTTTGTACTTGAAGTATTCCAGGCCCCACACAAAGCAGATGGTGTCTGAATGCTCACCAGGAGCACCTGGATTTAGTATATTCATTATATAATACTTTTTATATGGTGCTACGATGGAAAACTAGGTGTTAAAGCAAACACTGCTATGGAGTTGTCTTTGGTTGTGGTTACTTCATGAAAATGGAGTTCAGAAAATAATAGGTTTTAAAAATACAACAGAAGTAAGTATGGGGCCGGGGGGGGAGTGTGCGCGTGCGTGTGTGTACACACTACTGTTCAGATATTAATTTACTGAGATGTAACTGTGTCCCATGTTATCTTCTGGTTACGGCAGTATCTTTCCTAACTACCTCTGCCAAACTTTTTAAGATTGAAGCATTAGAAGCAAATGTGTTTATCACATGTTAAATGTTTGCCAAATCTTTATGGAATATATGTTTAGAGACACTTCATGTATTTGTTTACAATGTGAAAAAGTCTTTTACGTCTAAATGTGCTTAAATCTTTAATAATTAATAGGTGGATTTATACCTTTGTGAAAATGGCAAACTTAACTAGCTGTTCAACACATTCCCAAAATATTGTTGAGTGGGAGCGGCTGAGTTACAGAGATTTGCTATAGTGGTGCAGTTTAAGGTGTTTCTGTTTACACAAGTACATATCATGGCCATAAAGCCACCCCTTAGTCAAACATGGGCTCCTTTTAAAACCTCAGAGGCATCCTGGACAAAATAAATCACTGGCAAAGAGAACATTTGTATGGATTCTGTTTGGCTGAAAAGAATTAAATGCCTAAATCTCTTATCCTTTCTTATTTATTTTGTTACTAGTTCAGAATATGCTAAACTTGTAAGATACATGTGTATGGCCTCATGCAGTGGAATCTGAAATGAAAAGGGACCTTCTGACAACTGCATACGAGAAAAAGATTCAAACTGGGTATTTTAACCCTGCCTCAGAAGTGGCGAAGGTGGTAGGGGAATGTCCTCAACCCTGGAAGAGGCCCTTGCTGATTAGCTTCTGATTAGTACGTGGTGATGGTGGAGGCAATAAGAAGCGAGGTGGAAATTTCAGCCTCCAAGGCTGGGAAAAATCAATTCACCAATGGAAACGTATGCTTCCTTCTCCTCCACTTGAAAAAAAACAAAAACAAAAAAAAGTTGTAAGTGGAGCACCAGCTCTTCCTCTTTCTGTATGAAGTCTGTCTGGCACCATGGGTCTTCTGTGCTGAGCTAGCGATGGGCAGGAACATCACAGTTAAAGCAGCGTCCCTAGAGAGGGTGCTTGATATAGGTCTCAGCAGAACACCCTTTGGGGCCAGTGATGTGCAGTGTGCAGTTTGGAGCGTGTATGTAGCACCCCTGCACTATTCCCTTTGAGTTGCTAATACTTATTAAGTACATGGTTTGGTTTTCCAGGGACATTAGCCTCGTGTTCTGTACTGTATGATTAAAACAAGGTACACCAACTTGCTATGATTTAACTCAAGGGAGCAAAAGAAATATTTGAACCCTTTTATGTCCTCTGCTGGGAGACTCTCAATTTCATGTACTAGTTTACCCTTTTTAGGGGGGAGTATTTTTTTCTTGTTCCCAAAAATAAACTATCCTAAGTTGTTTGTTCTGTGCATAATTACTTTATTATGGAATTATTGCTCACCTATAGTAATTGTCTACTTACAATATTGTATTTAATGAATTTGCTTATTCACCCAAAGACCAGCAATGAATCATTCTTGAGTTTAAAATATTTTCTTTCACTCTTGTTAATGAGTGCAACTTAATTTCTAAATTTGCAGAGAAATGTTGCAAGGCAAAGAGTATAACGCAGCTGTAGAAAGTGTGCTTTTTAGAATGAGTCAGTTTTCGGGCTTTTCTATGAAAACAAATGGACCTTTACAATGAAAAAGTAAATTTGTTGAGTTTAATTAATGGGGGGTGCACAAGAGCCAACACACAAGCAATTCGGGGTTTTTCATTCTTAATAACTTCTTTCTTCTGTTTATCAGGCCATGAACATAGCTGGCAGAGTAAAGCTGGCAAGGCCCTAAGAAAAGTAGTACCCTAGGACTTTTTTCTTAGACTTTGTCTTTCTAGCTCTGTTAACAAGAAGAATCAGTTGGAAGATGTTTTCTGTTTTTTTGAGAGCAAATGAGTCTAGGACAGTAGTAAATATTCTTAGTAATTTTAATAGGTTCTTATTACAGCATAAATACCTAATGACACTCGAACAAAAATGCATTTACACTTAGTTTTCTAGCACTCATTCCTCTTGTATTTTGGGGGAAAAAAAACATAATTAGGTATGGTTAGCTGGGAGACCTAAATAAGTAAAATTAAGCATTAATTGAAATACATTTTATTCTGACTGCAGTAATATTTTTACAATAAAAATAATTTTATTTCTTGTTTCATTGAATATTTGTGCATATTTCATCTGCTTATATCCTCTGCATGGATTAAGACATTTGTTTCTGTTTCCTCAAATTGGTGTACTTTTAGAATTTCTTTCAAGATGTTTAATTTTTGTGTGTGTGTAATTTTGAAAGAAGGAACATGCAATTTATTAAGTCTAAGCATTTGATATTTCGTTGGTGTCAGGAACTTTCACTAATGACACACTTGTCAAACTTAATCCTATTTTAAGCATAAAGAGATCTGTCGGGGAAAAGATTTTGATCAATTAGTGTGTCTAATTTGAGACATTTAACTTTATACTTGAATATTTAATGTAAAATACCATAACTTGAAGATGTTGCTACCAAGCATGTGGGTGTTCAGTTCAAGTAAACTTATTTCCTTCCTAATGTTACAGTATAAAATAAGACTGCTTAATCCAGTTAAGAGAGTAAGGGGGAGTCTGCTCTCCTCCTTTATGCCAACTCCTATTAGTGTTAATGAGAGCTGCACGTGCACGGCAGGGAGAATAGACCTCTGAATCTTCCGTGAAGGGATAATATAGTGCTATTCTGTTTAAATGCCTTTGAGATGGACACTGTGCTGCTCGCCCAGTTTCACACAATGTTCCAGTCCTGCTGGACTTGTGCTTTTTTCTTCACATGTGTATTTCCCTCATCCTCTACCTAGTAATGAGAGTTAGGAACTTCTGGGAGGCTGTTACTATAACTCCTAGGGTAAAACTCGGGGGTCAGTGATAAGGGTTTTCTCAACTGAGTTTCGTTCACTTTTGGAATTCACTCCCTTTGAGTTCAGCAGAGTACTAGTGCATTAATAATATCACTTGTATTGTGGTAGCCAGTAAAGGCCCCAGTTGGGGATCAGAGCCTATTGTGCTAGGCGTTGCACTTATTGAATGACCCATTTTTGTTTTTTCATAGTTTTATGTAATTAATGTGCTTCAACTCTGTAAATAAGTTGAGCTGCAATGACAATAGGGGCTACATAAATGAATAACCTTTTGCAAAACTGGCTGGCAATTGCAATCTACCTTCCATCACTTTCTGTTCTCTGTCGCATGTTTGTTTGAACTGGTCGTTTCAGTTTATTAGCAAAGTTTGCTTGCTAGTGATATCTCTGTGGTGTTTGTGTATGAGAATTCACATCCCGCTCCTAAGCTATGTACAGTTGGAGCCGAAGTGCAGGCTCCATTCTTTAAAATATTAAAGGCTGATCACTCAAAATATAATGCAGCCAAATTCATCTTTACTGATTCTGCCACTTTACTCATGTTGAGGCTTGCCTTATTCTTGATTTTTGACAGGACTTCTTCCTGTCTAAGGTACCAGTCAACATAAGTAAAAGTGACAGAATCTGTTGCAAAGAACATATCTTCACACCAGCATTTACGAACTAAAAATGGTTTCTGAGATTCCATTCAGAACTCCCTTGAATGTTTCTTCTTCTTCTTACGTAGCATCTCTGTTAGTGGAGGTTTGCAATCATGGTAGCCCATGCTGTACAATCCCCTGCTAATCTCTTTGTGGATGAACAGTCCTTTTGATCCATCCAGGATATCACATCATCAATCCAATATATTCTTTTTCTGCTTCACATTCTTCTGCCATCGACGTTCCATTCCAGTGCCCGTAAACATGCATCACCCCCTGAAACTCTTAAAATGTGTCCTGCAAATAGAATAATTCATTTCATAAGATCTCTGACTAGCATTTGCTAAGTTCCAGGCTTACCAGTACATTATCATTAGTTATGTAGTCCATCCATGATATTTTCAGAATTATTCTGTAATACCATAATTAAAAGACTGTAGTTTCTTTATTATCGATTGTTTGAATGTCCATGTTTCACAGCTGTACTTTAACACAGACCAAATGTAAGTTTTCGAAAGTCAAAATTTAGCCTTCAGATTTATGTCCTTTCTCATCAAATGTTTATTCTTCTGGAATCTCTCTTTCACTCTGGCTATACTCTGGTGCTGACTTCAGTATCCAGTTTTCCATCTTCTGTAATAATGCTTCGTAAATAGCAATAATTTCTCACTTGCTATATGTCTTGGTCGTTCACTGGACTTTTGCATATTTTCCTAGTATCCTTTCATAAAACCATAGTTTTTGTCTTGTCCATATTGTTTACCATATTCATATATAATCTCCACTAACTTCATCAGACCTTTTGAATTAGCCAACAGCACTGTGTCAGCTGCATAGCAAATGTTATTCACCCTTTTCCATTCATCTTTAATATTTAAAACTAGTAAAACATGAATGTTTTGAAATGCAGGTGATTCCTTTTATTTATTCGTTTTATGGATTCCTTTTATTTATGGTGCCTTTAAGAAATCCAAGTAAGTCTATGCTATTTATATAACTTCCCCAAGAATAGCCATTTCCTCCCATTGCAAGGAATTATGATAAACTGTAGAGGAATATTCTGATTTATAGCAATGGACTGTTAAATTCTCTCAGGTGTCAAACATTTCCTACTGTTCCCAATATTCTGCTCAGTTTTCCTATTCATAATTGATTTGGGGAAGTATTATAGTACTCTGTTAACTTGGTTCAGACAGTGTTTCTCTTTAGAATTGGATTCTATTTTCTCATCACTCTCGGTATCAGCCTTTACTTCTGTCTCAGCCCAGCACTAAAATCACGTGATTTTTCTATTAAAATGTAGGGAATTTTCTTTGCAGGTCTAAGCAACTTCTTTTTCAGGATATAGCAGTCGAAGATGACAGTCTATATGAAGCCTTTGAAATTTATACTGCAATGGAAAGGCACAATTATAAGCACAATTGCAAAGATGTTCATTGGGTCCAATGCCATTGAATTAACCAGCTTCTTGATAAACCTAAGTTCCCATGGATTCATTTGGCCAGAGCTTCTGCTATAGCCAAGATCAGCTTGGCACAGTAACCAACTCCCTGATTCTCTTCTTGGCCCTGCTGTAGGTTACAGCAGCAGACTCCCAAGGAACTCTCCACCCACTGATCTTATACCAGGTCTAGGACGAACATGGCATAGGAAAAACAGGGCTACACAGGTTGGGGCTTCCCCAACACAAGGGAAGTGCTCAGCAAAAGAAGTGCAGGTAGTTTCTACTCTGTTTGTATCACCCGAGCATTATAAAAGGAGTGTGTGTGGTGGGTGGAGTGAGGAATCTGCCTCACTGTTCCTAAAGGGTTCAACAGTGCTGAGCACCTTGCAGAATCAAGCCCAAATTAGAAAGGTAGTGTGGGATAATGGAGAAGGCATTGAACTGGGAAACAGGAAATCTGAATTCTGTTCCCAGCTCTGCCATTAACTGCTGTTTAAACTTGGGCAAGTCACTTCACTTCTCTGTCTGTTTGATTTGTAAGCTCTTTGGGGTAGGGACTGTCTTTCTCTTATGTATTTAGACTGCCTAGAACAGTGGGGCATTGATCATAGCTAGGGTCTTTGGGCACTGTTTTAATACAAATAAATAATACAGTGAAGTTTGTTAACCAGGTTTTGTTTAGGGCCTTGGCACAGCTGGATTTTCAGTTAAGGCATTGTATTGTATCTTTAGGTTTTCTTCAGTTATATATTAGTGTTCTACAGAGCAATGTGCCTAGTTTCTAAGGCCCGGTCTACACTTACCTTGGCGATTCGGCAGCAGTCGACAGGAGATACGCAAGTGATGCAAATCACTTGCGTATCTCCTGTCAACTTTGCAGCATCTCCTCCGCGCCGCGTCCATACTGCGCTGTGTCGAAGGGAACAGCGCTCCCTTCGACGCAGCACTACTCCACTTACCGGGGTGGTTTTCCTGCGTCGCTTCCTGGATCGACTGAGCGCGTCTACACAGACCGCTAACTTGATCCAGAGCTATCAATCTGACGGTGGCGAATTTGCCGCCGTCAGCGTAGACCCAGCCCAAGACTATCTAAATAGGCTAGTGAGTTAAATATTTTCAACCTTAACTTTCATTGTATTGCTTTCCGTAATTTAAGGTCTGTCACTAATTTTACTTAAATGTGTTTTTCATTTTAATTCCAATCAACTTATTTTAATATAGTGACTTTCAAATTAAATAAATACCAACCAGAAAGCTATGTACTACAGACAACTGGAGTGGCTTATAGATCTTCTATCAAAATCCTTACAACATTTCAACAGTGTTCACTAGGCAATGTTCTTCCAGCATCCACTGCTACATTGTTTGTTTTTTAAAGTTTCTACACAACATTGCCAGGAGTGTGTGCAAATTAATGTTGAATACAATGCCCCATTTATGTGAATGGCGCAAATGCCTTGTTTAGCACAGTTGGAATATGTAGGGAAACTGTGAGGGGTACACAGTGGTCAATACTGCTCTTTTCACATACTGAAAGGTGCAATCAAATGTAGTTCCAGTTTTTTGCTTTGGCTCAATTTTTCTTTTGCTACTGCTATAATAAAGTCAAGTCCCATTGAAATCACTGGGTGCAAGGGCATATCAATTTCAGCTGGATTTATTATGAAACACAGTGCTGAAGCACAATACATTTTATCCTGATTAAAGTTGGTTTTCACATTAACAAGATTTTAGGAAGGCTAATAAACAGCTTAATGTGTGTATTATGATTTTTGTTTAAAATCCAAAGGAGCAATAACACTAACAGTACAGTGGTTTGAGATCATTTGATTTAAAATGTTGAGTTAGAGCGTATATCCCACACAATTAGATAAACCGTCCACCGTTTTAAAGGGACACTAATGCAAACAAAAGTCCTTGCAATGAACAATAGCTATAGTGTATGTCCATTGTCTAGATTTTGCAACATTGTCAATCTAGGTAGTTTCTCCTGAAATCAATTAATTGGTTGGCAGACCACAGAAGGTTTTGCTAATTAGCCAGACTTCTCCATCTGACTGTCTTCTCTCTTTGTTTCTGATCAACTCTGGGCATCCAGTGGTGCAGGAGACGGCCTTCTCCCTCCCTTTTTATGACCTATTCTAGCTTCCCTCTTTCCTCCCCACTTCCCAGAAAAGGGGATCTAGCAACCCCAAGGGCCTATTGTTTTTACACATTTTAAGTGTCAGAAGCACTGAGATCACGCCTTCCTGACTGAAATTTTTCAGATTGTGTTTTGCGGTTGGGGAAAAGTTTAGAGTTCTTTGCTTTACTCAGTCCAGGTAGCCCCAAGTGCTAGCTGTTCTCACCATTTCATTTTACAATCAAGTCATTTGGATCTAGTGGCTGAGACAAAACCTGTGACACCATGGTTATTTTGTCTATAAATATAAGTCCGCTGTATTTTGATTTTACCGTTACTTTTTTGAGAAAAAATATTAGAATTCAGGCTCATGCTTGAAACTGTACCCGATATTCAGCACAAGATCATTTGAAAGGACTGAGACACTAAACCGGTTACCGCTAAAAATAACTCCCATGCTTTATAAAGGAAACGTTGGCAGACCTTTAACACTAGCGACTCCACTGGTTGCTGCTTATCATATGCCAGTGGGTGGAGAGAAAACATGTGTATAGCTCTGACAGTCTTTTGGTTGCATAGCAACAGTGGAACTGTAACGGTTGATATTCTAATTTGTCAGAATGCTTTACACCATGGGATTTGGCGGAGATTCGGTAGCATGTGGAAAAATTAGCTGTTTACAGATCTAGGGGTATTTCAGTTTAATACCATATCTTTAGGGTTTGTAATAGTTCACCACCAATGCATACAAAGAAATAAAACCATAAATCTTGATATTCTAAGACAGAAGTCTGGCAATTGTAATATGCCAATATTTTCACACATTCATATCCCAAAGGTGCCCCTGAAATAGCAGTTTCCATTTACCACGTCAAAACTGCTAGTTCTCTGAAGTTTAGCTCCAACTCAGCAGGGGACTGAGTTGGATGGAAAGCTTTACAGTACTAAATAAATCTGTTTCTGTTTCTGTGGTGGAGAGGGTCTGCATCCAGCAGGTTTTTAAGTTGTTATAGGGGTGTGATTAAATGAAATTGTTTTTGTCATTGGCCTTGGTGTTGCAGTTTTGTTTAAAATTACAGTATTGTACCAGCCTACTAAATCTTTGATCTGTCAGATTTTAATCATACCTAATCTTTAGTCTACAATTAATCACCTTTTGAAGATGAACTGTAAGAATGAAAAGGACACCGTAAAATATAGTTGCCCAATTTATTTGTTCTTCCTGGTTTGTAAAATCTTTGTAAGACTTGAAAAGTTACTGTGCCAAATAGAGGAGGTCAGTGTGGTCAGGAAAATGCTGCATCTTCCTGAGTATCTAGTGCTGTAGGAGCCAATATGGAAGCCTTTTAATTTTTGTCATCAAATGAGGTCAGCAAGAATATGCACAGTTCTAGGAATTGTTTATCTGCTGCTGCAGTGTCAGGGGTGTGGTGGAGAGTGTGTGCGCACGAATGGGGTGGGCTGGGAGCTTGCATACATGTGGAATGTTGCCCTAGAACAGCCACTATTTTTCAGATTTAATTTTAACACTGGGTTGGTGGATTTTCTTGCCAGATCTCTAGGAAACCATTGAAACAGCGGTGATAAATTATGATAAATTCCTTTTGCACAGTACTAGCCCGTCAAATAGTGAGTATATGTAAAAAATCAGAGAATTTCTGATTCCTTGAGAATTTGACCTTCAACTTACTGTATATATGTTTAGTGTGTATGTACAAAATTATCCGGGTTGTAATATTTAATATAGATTGTAAGGCTCTTCTGTTTTATACAGCTATTCTCTTGGCATTTCAACTAATAGTTTTGCTACTGATCCAAAAATACAATTACATTTCAGTCCTAAATAACTATGTCCCTCTCTTTCCCTCCTCCCACCAACTCAAGGGATACCTAAACAAAAAGAGATTCAAGCCTTAGTGGATCATCATGGAAAATTCATGGGTGTTTTGTGTACATAGGGGCTAACAAAAGTGTGTGTTAGAAGGTTTTAAAAATCTGGATTTTTCAAGAGAAAGTGAACGGAAATGAACTCTGTTCCCATGGAACACCTGTGTTGCTGTTCTGAGATTGTCATGGATCCTGCCATATATACTTTTGCTATGGCTAATGAAAATTTCTTCTTGACCACACATGTACTGAGCAAGACAGATTCAACTATGCACTCAACTGGTTCAGGATTGTGGTAGAGTTTGCCTTTGGGAAAATGAAAGCAAGGTGACCATTCAGTGACTAATGTAGCAAGTGTCATATGTGCCTGCTGCATTTTTCATAAGAAAGTAAAGGGGAAGCTTTCAGTGAACAGTGGTAAATGCAAACTATGTACAGATAAACTTTGCTTATCAGGTACACAGATGAACACAGTTTGTTGGGGAAGAGTCAACATGGCTTTTGTAAAGGAAATCAAACTTCACCAATCTATTAGAATTCTTTGAGGGGATCAACAACATTAGGAGAAGTGTTATCCAGTGGATATAGTGTACTTAGAATTTCAGTAGGCCTTTCGCAAGGTCCCTCACCAAAGGCACTTAAGCAAAGTAAGCAATCACGGGATAAGAGAGATGGTCCTCACATGGATTAGTAACCAGTTAAAAGACAGGAAACAAAGGGTAGGAATAAATGGTCAGTTTTCAGAATGGAGAGAGGAAAATAGTGGTGTGCCCCAAAGGGTCTGTCCTAGGACCAGCACTGTTCAACATACTCATAAATGATCTAGAAAAAGAGGTAAACAATGAGGTGGTAAAATTTGCAGAGGATACAAAATTACTCCAGATAGTTAAGTCCAAAGCAGACTGGGAAGAATTACAAAAGCATCTCTCAAAACTGGGTAACAAGGTAAAAAATGACAGATGAAATGCAATATTGATAAATGAAAAGCAGTGGCCTTGGACAACACAATTCCAACTATACATACAAAACTATGGGTCTAAATTAGCTGTCACCACTCAAGAAAGATCTTCAAGTCATTGTGGATAGTTCTCTGAAAACATCCACTCAGTGGTCAGAGGCAGTCAAAAAAGCTAACAAAGTTCAGGGATAGATAACCAGACAGAAAATATCATAATGTCTCTATAGAAATCCAGGGTACACCCACATCTTAAATACTGTGTGCAAATCCGGCTGCCCCATCTCAAAAAAGATACATTGGAATTGGAAAAGAAGGACAGAGAAGGACAACAAAAATGATTAGCGGAATGGAAAAGCTTCCATTTGAGCAGAAATTAAAAAGACTGGGACTTTTCAGTTTGGAAAAGAAAAGACTAAGGGGGGATGTCATAGAGATCTATAAAATCTTGACTGGTGTGCAGAAAGTGAGTAAGGAAGTGTTATTTACTCCACATAACACAAGAACTAGGGGTGACCAAATGAAATTAATAGGTGGTATCTTTGAAACAAACAAAAGGAAGTACTTCTTTACACAGTGCACAGTCAACCTATGGAACTCATTGACAGTGGCCAAAACTATAACAGGGTTAAAAAAAGAACTAGATACACTCATGAATGATATAGGTCCATCAGTGGTTATTAGCCAGGATGGACAGGCATGTTAAACACCATACTCTGAGGCCCGATCTACACAATTTAGTGGGAGTCAACAGGAGATATGCAAGCTACATAAAGTAGCTTGTGCGTATTCCGTTGACTTCCTAATGCTGCATCCCGTTGACACAGTGTTAATCTTTTTGTGGGGGTGGAGTAAAGCTGTCAATTTCTGGATAGATTGAGTAGGTCTCCACTGCCACTCAATTGATCCTGAAGAATCGATCCGGTGGCGCCGACTGTGCTGCCGTAAATGAAGACGTACCCTGAATATCTCTAGCTGCTGTTGGCCAAAAGTGGGGAGTGGACAAGAGGATGGATCACCATTCCCTCTGAGGCACCTGGCATTGGCCACTGTTGGAAGCCAGGATACTGGGCTAGATGGACCATTGGTCTGACCCAGCGTGGCCATCCTAATGTTATATTCTTAAGGAGGGATGTGCCATAAATGAGGGATGTGCCACATGTACCCTTCAAACTGTTAGTGGGGTATTGAGTCTGATGCAGTGAACTGAATGATATTGTAGTTTGCAGTTTGTCATTTAATGTTGTGATTCTGGCTTTTTTATGTATTAAAATATCCTATATTAATTATGCAGTTCTCTTTGTATGATGAGGAAGTTTAAGGAGTGAATTATTGTGGTGGTAGGCTTTTCAGAAGATGCATTTGTACTCTGGATAGTTTTACAGTGCACACAGCTTTTGTTTTCAAGAATAAATGTTACACACACACACAAACAAGGATAGCAGCAGGGGTGGTCATAGGTTGTTTTCTCACTCTAGCTGCCCTTTGAGAAGCGTATGTAAATTTTGTGTGACACCAGAAAGTAGAACATTGAGTACTAAGGAAAATGATATACCTAAATAACACTGGTAAAATGTTAGTGCGCACTGTTGTTGTAACTGTGTTGGTTCCAGGATATTAGAGAGACAAGGTAGGGGAAGCACTATGTTTTATTGAACCATCTGCTGTTGGTGAGAGAGACAAGCTTTCGAGCTGCTCAGAGATCTTCCTCAGGTCGCTGGTAAAATGATACATAATATTGTTTGTGAGTTTAGTAAATATACATTGTTGCATCTAGTTTGACATTATCCTTATTCATTTGGGTCAGGATTTCTCTTCTTGAATTCCTGATCTGAACCTCAGTTCCACGGTTGCAATTGTGTGCTGGAGACACAGCCAGCTCTCCATTTTCACTGTAACTTTTCATAGGGGCAGAGAATGTATATGCATCCTGTGCTGTAAAATAAGTTCCTTCGGTTTATACTGTATGCTAACAGGTTGATTTAAGGGTGGGGAGTCCACTCCAGTAAAACTGTGAGAGTCCTGTGGCACCTTAAAGACTAACAAATCTATTTGGGCATAAGCTTATGCTCTTTAAGGTGCCACAGGACTCTCGCTGTTTTGCTAAAAACAGACGAACATGGCTACCTCTCTGGAACTCTAATAAAACTGACCCTAAATAGGGAATTTACTTCTCCATTTAGACTCTTGGATAACAGTGATTTTATATATTTTTAGGATACTTTCTTTCTCCATCTCTTTGGTCTTTTGCAGGCATGTAAATCAAAAGGGCAAACGTGCAATTGACACATCTCTTTTGATTTGTAAATAAGACACATCAAGTTGCCTGCACTAAATAAGGATTTTCCCGTCTTTTACGGTACCACCAGCAGCGTTCCATACGGCGTGTGGTTTTTCTGAATACAAATGATGGCCAGCAGAACTTTTGCCACAGTATGCAGCAGCTAGCTCCTGATTTCTGAGTACCTTAAAAGGCTTTCCAATGATTCATTGATATTTCATTCTGCATATATAATTCCAGTCATAAGGCAGATTGAGTTGCTCGTCTCTGGACTGATGACAAAAAGCCCATTCCGTGTGTGTACTTAATTGCTCCCATTAATTTTATGCTAGCAGGTTTTTGTTTTTAATTTTTGCTGGTATTGCATGCTGTGGCTGTCACTTTGGCTGTTTTGTTGTGTGTTGGTCCCTTCTGCAGTCAGATGTTTTTGCAACTAACTACAGATTCTGACTCATGAGATCCATTTCTATCAATATTTCATTTATGCTATGTCTTTATTCCACATCAGTGCAACAAGGAGTTTTGGCTTTATTGTGCTTATTTAGAACACTGTCTCTTTTTCCTCCAGATAGTGTCTGCTTTAGTGGGTACAGAAGAGAATTTCTTTCTGTTCCAGATTGTCAAGAGATAGTCTGTGCATCACTTTCAAGGATTAGAAATGACAATGATGATAAATCCTGGACTAATGCCCAAAACAGCACTCTTAGATGGAAGTAATAAAAGAAACATCAGAATTAGAAACAAATGCAAGTCTTCTGATTACTACCTACCTTTATTTACTTACATTTTGAAATGGTTTTCATGATCATTGTCATGAAAATATGTGGAGCTATAAACCAAAGCTTGGAGAACTCCAGAATCAAAATGCTGTGTAGAGCATTATGTCAAGCTCCACTGGTAGAGGGAGATTGTTAAAATCATGTGGAGAAAAAACCTCTGAAAGCTATGACCAAGATGTTTAGTTGGGGAGACATTTCTTAGGGTGACCAGATAGAAAGTGTGAAAAATTGAGATGGGGGTGGGAGGTAATAGGTGCTTGCATAAGAAAAGGCTTTCGATATAGGGGCTGTGCCTGTAAAATTGTGACGTCTGGTCACCCTAACTTTTCTTGACCAGCAAACTTTTATAAGCACTGATTTTGGACTGTCAGTCAGAAAATCCTTAATCCCTGTTAATTTCTCTTACGTATGGAAGAGAAGTTAGAACCTTCTGTTGTGCTTTTCTTCTACATTTCAGTTTTCTCTCCATCGTGAGTACCCTGTCTGCATAGGGAATGACTGCACCTGATCTCTCTCTGCATGTGTTATCTGCAGTCCTTTAATTCTCCTTTCTGAAATGTAGACTTGAGTTCTTTAATACAAGGATGTATAGGAAGAAAAGTGGACCTTAGTTTTGTTGATAATTCCTAACACACTCTTCAGTGAGGAGCTTTCTAATGGCAATTTCTAATGTCAGTAGATACAACTTTTGCAGCTGTCAATAATGTGAGTGGGAGGGTTGTTCTGTGACTTGCAGGAAATCCTCTTCATCAGCGGAGTTCATATACATAAAGTAATATAACAGTTATTTCTCTCATTTGGAGCAAGCTTTCACTCCTTTTGAGAGATTTATGCACCATTTGGAAGTGGGGTAAGGAAGTCATACTTTCAGTTAGGCTTATTGAGAATAGAGGATGAAAACTTCATTTACTGCCTGTATTAGTCTGTAACTGCTACAAACATGTATACATATATTTTATAGGCTAGTTACATTCTCTTTCTCCCCATGCATGGTATAAGTCAGCTTGTGAACAGGAGAGTTTTTCTGGCATGCCTTCCTTTTGCATTAGGGGTGTACTCTAAGCATTTCTTACATAATAGAGTTAGCGCTCTTTTGGTTTATTGATGTCTTAATATGGTTTTTTCTCCAAAAAAAGATTACTGCTGCAGAAAGTTATAATGCTGAACTATGTTGTGACATTGGCCTCCAGGGGAGCCATGCTGAGATAGTTTAAACAGGGCAAACTGCGAAGAACTAGTCAGGCAAAGCCCAAATACTGGTGGTTTTTCTTCCATAAAATAGACCAAGCCAGCAACCAACAGCTTCTGATGACCTCACTGGTCATCCACTAGACAAAAACACAGTTTCCTTTAAAGCTGTCCAGCCCTTTGGCTAGCACCCAGACAGCCAAGTCTGAATTACTGAATTGCTGAAAATCTTTATCCATCATATGTAAAAAAGTTCTACTAATCCCAAAGGATCGGACACGTTACCAAACAGGTCAATGAATAGTTCAGATCTTACTCAAACACACACTTAAAGCCAGTGCTTATTAACTAAACTAACATTTATATTAAGAAAAGGAAAGCGAGCAATGGTTAAAAGGTCAGTATACATTCACAGATGAAAATAAAGCTCTTAGGTCTGTTTCAAAGTAGAGCTGATAACTGAGTTGCGAAGTTCTTAAATTGCAAAGTCTTTGAACTTACCCAAACAGCTTGGGGGTCATCAGTCCTTGTTTAGAGTTTCTTTGTGAGAAATCCAGTCCAGTGAAATGAAGACTAAATAATGAATGTGCAGAGTTTGGTCTAATTCTCCCATGAGAACTAGCAGAGTGATTCTAGGCTAGTGCTGGGATCCCAATTTTGTGATCCAAAACTTGGACAGATTTGAGATAAGGGTCAGTCCACTAGTGTTTTGTAGATCCATGCAAGCTGACGGACACCGTCTTGAAAGCAGGTCCCTTGAACAATTAATAGATGATTGCTTGTAGCTTTTGAAGTATCATCGCCTATGTTCTGAGCACATTGGTAACTAGTTACATTAGCACAAGGTAATTGGTCATTTACAACCATTCACAGGTATTTACTATTTAAACTTCAAAGAGAAATAAAAACAGTAATATTGTTACATTCAAATTCCATCTAAATGTTCATATGTTCCTTTTGAACTCTGAATCAATAGAACAGTGATAGACCCAAAAGCAGTTTATCCATATTGCTAACCTCTAACGAGATATGTAAACCACATCAAATAACTATCAACAATATAATTGCATATCAAAGCTCTAGCTACTTATGAGGAAAAACATGAAGGTCGGGAAAAATACAGAATTAAGTATATTGTCTACTCATTTTATACAGTATTCATGCCTGAGGCGTCTGAGCAATTAACTGAAATGTATGCATCTGTAGTTTTAAGGGAATTAGTATGGTGTTTGGCTGGTATTAGAATGATGGTTATTAAAGTCAGCATTTGCCAGCAGATTCCATATAGTGTGGCAGTTGAGAGAAAATAGTGTTTAACTTAACTCCACACTGGTATCTAAGAATAATGGCATTTTCTTCTAAATTTAAAATAAGGAGAGATCGGTGATAACTGTTGTCAAATATTGAATTTTTAATGGCTTCTTCTGTGTGTCATTTATTGTGTGTAAATGAAACTGGGGGAGTCAGAAAAAGCAAACACTAGAAACAATCGGTGGGATTCTCAAAGATACCCAAGGACTCGGATGTCCAATTCTGAATGAGGCCTAACTACTTCAGTCTCCCTTGGCAAATCTGAAACACAGCTGGATCTTTCTAGGGAGGGGAAGATGGCAGAGAGTGACACAGATGATGTGCATGGTGAAATATTCACACCGTACATTACTTTCTTCTGGGATTTTGGTACTTCCTGCTTCCAGATCTGCCTAGACTCTGGGTGTGCCAGAGGCTCATAAAATGAATTATAATGACATTGAGCTTTTTCAAACATAAAAACAAAGTTTATTGGTTTTTGTTTATCTGTGTTGTTTGGAACCTCCTTAATTTTCAGAACAATATAATATTCTATGTGCTGCCCTCTATATTTGAACTTTGATGCTTGGTTTTTAAAGGAAATGTCTTTATTTGTAATCTTTTCTGTCAGGAATTCATTGCACTGTAATTGGCACACCTGGTTTCAATGGGGATTACTCACATGAGTCAGCATTTACCAAATAAGGGCTCCGCAGTCTGGCCCTAAACACGTGTATAACATGTAACCTTACTCTGAGATGTTAGTCAATTTGAATTGTTATCATTTCCCCATAGATAAGATGTAGAAATGTTTCAGGATTTAGCTACTGTAGGACACTTTACTGTTACATTAGCTTGAATATTAGTAATCCACTACCATTTCACTTCTCTGTACCACCAGATTCTCAGAGTTTAGATGGATGTTATGGAGGGGGAAAAAAATTCAAGAGAACCACTAAAATTGTTCTCTATGTAATCCAAGTTAAAACTAAAACCAAACATTATCTTAAAGTCTGACACACATTTTTGTTACCATGGGAAAGTCTATAAAACTTCAGGAACATCAAAGAGCAGTTAAAATTTTAACCCAAACTGGCAAATGTGTGTCTGTCAGTATGTTGGAGCTAGAAACCTGGTAAGAATTATTGAACCTTCAGTAGATTAACAAATTCAGTGGACTGACCTCATCATGTGTTGCCATTTAAATATTTGGTTGTTTTTAACTGTTCTGAACAAATATTTCCTGCTAGAAGAACCTCTTAAATATTAGATATACTGACATGCCATTTCCTTTCTCCTTTGCATTTCCCATTTTGTTTCCTGAACTTCTTTGCATGTACCATTCTGCTAAGGGCACACAGGAGCTTAGAAGAAACTTGAAACATGAGGGCAGTAAGGGAAGAAAAACTATAGGCAATATAATGCACCCAAGTATATAGAGAATATATATTTCACTCTTACTGAATGAAAAACATTATCTGCTTCATCACAAATAAGATAAACTCATCCAGTGTTTATCTGACCACTTTCTTTTATACTATTCTGGCTGTACATGAAGCTAGATTTTGAAATAAACTTATACGAGCTATTTTATTAAAAGGTTAGGGTCCTTTTTGTTCCTATAAAATGAAAAATTACTGTCAGTCGTGTAGTTCAAAAAAGTCTTCATTTGACATGCTAAATATTTGTAAGTTGATGCACACTTTATAAATACAGTGCTTTCTAGATTTGTCTCTTTAACTGAGATCTGCTTTCTGAAAAAGGAAAATATTAGAGTACCTCACTTATTCTGGATGTTGATTTGCAAATAGGTTCACCAGAAAGAAGGTATGTGAAAGAAATACCACATAGAGAATGGTTTTGCTCATTTCTCCAGCTCTAGCACTTTCTCTCTATTTGCTATATAAACTTTATTAGCAAAGGTTATACTTGGTTCTGTGACAGGGAGGTTTGTTTAGTGTAAGATGCTCCTTTATACTGAATCCCGTGACGGTTTTACTACTCTGTTCTCCTGTAAAATCTGTGGAACTACATGGTGGGCTGGTAAGATTGCCATATACTGTAGCTCTCGGTCTTAATACAACTGCAACTATCCTCATGAACTCTACATAGTCTTGTGTAGAAAACAGTATACAGTGATAAAAAATCTCTGAGTATTGATTACATAAGTGTTTTGTTTTAACATGTAATATGAGAACACAATTAGATTTATATAGCAAACAGCAAGCAGAAAAACAGCTGAGCTGGCAGGAGAAGTGGGGAGGAAAGTAAGAAGAGGACTTTGCATTGTAAACTGCTTTGAAAGCACCACGATAAAGATGATGATAGCATTTTACAGCTGGTCAAACACAGGAAAAGAGAGGTGACCTGACTTGCCCAAGGTTACAGAGCTAGTGAGTGACGGCAGAGAACAGAACCCAGAAGTCTTAACTCAGCCCCCTTGTTCTGATTAGAACATGAAGCTACAAAGATAATGTTGTAACTGAAACATGGTTAGCCAGATTAAGAGGAAATACCCCTTGGCTTCTGTGAAACTGCTGCTGAAGTGCCTGATATAGGACAGGAGAAAAACATTCCCTATTATTAAATTTGAAAAATGAATACATTCCTGAAGACTGAATACTTGCAGTGTGGGCTGAAAAGGTGTAAAGCTCAAGATCTTAATCTACTTCATACAGCAAGGAAAGTAATTGCTATCATAATGTTATTGAATAGGCTGTGGGGCACCTGAACAAAGAGGAGCAGGAAGCTGTTCGGTTTCATACCACTACGTACTGTATGTGTGTACTGTAGACCAAAACCAGACGTTTGACTCGGTATCTTGGGATGGTGTATTAAAATAATTGAAACTTGAGAGCCAACTGTACAACCTTTTTCAACTCCTGTCATGAGCGTGTTGAGCGTGAGTTGGTTGTGACTAGGAATAGAGAGAAGTTGAATTATTTGCATGTGGCAGGCTAGGAGGAGATTGATGGCTTCCATAGAAAGTGACTGATGAATTATGGAAGCCCTGTTTAAGGAGTTGTGAGATGTTAGAATGCAGAATGAACCTAGTCTGTAGATGCTGCAGATTTCTGGTGAGACAGAGCTGGCTGTTAACATGGAAGAATGATTGGGGCATGTTCTGTGGAAAGGCAGCAGCTGGAGAGAAACTAACTTCAACATGGAAGTAGAGAGAGTAGTTATTGTGTAATATCCCTTTGCAGAGCGAAAACAATCCTGTGTAATGTGTATGTGGGGGAATCTCCTCAACAGAGGAAAAATCAGACCAATATAGAAACAGCCACACACCCTCCACAAAATGGAAAATAGCAGAATGCAAGTGAATTCTTGGGAGACAAAACAGATGATCAGAAAACTGGAAATATGACATGGCATTTATCTGAAGAAATCTGAATGCTATGCAGAGGAGATTCTGAAACTGTGGTCCATGGAGCACTTGCTGGTTGCTGCTGGCTCTCCCTCTTATTTCTGGCTGCTAAATTGTGTTAAGATAGCTAAAAGTATGTAGTATTTTTGTGTAGCAGGGGCATTTAGCAATCTCAATTTGCTCACATGGAGTGAGCATGCTCAGTAACATTTGCTGAGACCGCTGCACTCTCTGCCTCTCCTTCGATTCCCTCCACCCCCAACTATCGGCAGGTACGGGTCATCTCTAGCTGTGGCTCCGCAAATACACAAGAATTAGTTGCCCTGTCTTCAAAATAGACAAGAGAGCTCCAGTAATTTGTGTAGCATCCGTTTATTTGGTGGTCCGATGGCAGAGAAAGTGAAAAATAGTGCCAAAAAGTACATTATGGGATGGAGCAGAGAGAATTGTGAGAGTTTGGGGTCAAATTCCCACAATCTCTCACCAGAGTGATGGTATCCCACAATGTGCTGCAAAAATTTCCCACAATGTCATGTGCCATCTGATGCAGCTGGGATGCCAATACATGGCACCACACATCTTTTGTTGATACAGCTGAGCGCTGTGAGGACATGCAGCACTGGCAAAGGCAACCAAATGTGAGCATACTGTGCCAAAGTAGCTATGTTGGCAGCGGTAGGAACTTTTGCTGGTCCGATTTTCCAGTATAGACCCGTCCGAAGAGGCAGAAAATGATGCAGGTTCCCTCTTCAGAGCTTACATACTGAAGCAAATGGCATGGAACCAAACACTACCCTACTGAGAAAATGTGTGTGCTTGACGCTTGGGATAATGAATGCAAGAAGGAGCCAATATGTCTGTACATGATACATAATTTCTAGCTTCAATGGATGACTCAGTCCCACCGGGAAACAGAAGGTACTAGAGTGCTGTACTTTGGAGTAGGATGTTATGGTTGTGAATTTACATCTGTCTGCTGCAATTCCAGGATATCAGCAACATCAAATATGACCCATTTCTCCCCTCCAAAAAAGAGGATTGATTCCTCCATAATTTGTCATTTATATCTATCTGTAATACAACCTGCTAGCTCCACTAGATAGTAGTTTGAAAATGAAAGATGAGAAATACAATGCAAAAAGGCAAAGATATTCAAAGGTATAGCTACTATTACCCTTCTAATGCATTCCTTTGTATCTAGGCTTTAATCTGATTTTCTTTTTATCAAAGACCTTCTACTCTCTGGCTTTGTCTATACTACTATTACTGGGGAAAGGTTCTGCCCTTAATTCTGATGTGGGAATTCTCCATTATACATCCCCATTGTGTTGCTCAAATGGTGCAAAGGGACAAAACTGGAGCTGAGAATCCAACCCAGTGTGTTTTTACACAGTTGCTGAATAATAAGGACTTGTCTTCCATGTAACTAAACAAATGGTAGGCATGGTTGAGGTTAAGACTCTGATTCCTGCTTCCACCTTGGAGAAAATATTTGTTTGTGTTTCTTTTGTTTGTTTTTACCATCTAAAGAAAAGAGATGGGAGGCAGTGAAGTAGGAAGCTTCAGTTATGAATGTCTGCTTTTTCCATCGTGAATATTAAGTTTAAGCACATTTGTTTTGTTTTTTTATAGCATTACAAGTATCATAGACTTAGCAAATAGATGAAATGTAAAAGCAAAGCAAATATTTGCCAGTGTTGTGACTTCAGCTGAAAAATAACTGGGATATCTGACAATTTTATAGAAATGTTTATAGGAATTCCAAGAAATGCTTACTGAAAATGAATGTAAGACTATTTTTATGCTCCTTCTGCTTTCCATAATAAACCATTCAAAGCACCTCACAAGACTAGCTTTAAGGTGGGTACTGATAGCAAGCTAATCAGATGTTAAAATAACTCTTTGCTGTCATTTAGTCCATTTAGTATGGAGAATAACATTCAGTTTATACTATATAGCTTATATAACCTTTGGCAAGTCACTTCACCTCTGTGCCTTAGCTTTTATAAGATATTTCTAATTATTATTATTTATTACAAGCACAACTGTTAAAATACATTATTAAGGTTGCAACGTCAAGCCCTCAGAAGTTAGGAAATGCCAGACTTAAGGTTGTCCATGCAACCATAATTCAGTTGTCTTGTGTGCATGCATTGTGCTTTATGTAATCTTTAATGACATGAACACATACTATTTACTTCACCTTATTCAGTGCATTGGATGGATGGTGCTCACTTAACGAGCAGCTTGTCAATATTCTAATTGTTCACTGTATGACACCATACTATTCAAACCCTGCTCTGAACCGAGAATTATTCATTTCCTTATGAGATTTTTTTATGGGGCTCAGCACTAGAGCATCTGAGTACTTTACAAACAGTAATGTAATGGATTTATTTTCACAACATCCCTGAGGCAGACACCCAGCATGGAAAACTTCAACTTGAATGGTTAAAGTTTGTCAAAGTTATAAGCAAGTGAAAACAGAGTCCTGGAAAGGTAATTGTCAGGCAGACTTGAATGGATGGTGTTGCTGGCCCTGTGTATTATATTGCATTCATTATATTATATAGCATAGCTTCCAAGGACGTCCGCAAGAATCTTCTGCCACACCAAGGGCACAAACCATTTTCTGTGTATGGCACTGAGTGTATAGCTCACACACAAGTGCATCTTGGTGTGTTGAGTTTTACAGTTTTCATTATGGCCATTGACTAGTTCCTCTATGTTGATTCCTGCAGTGCAAACTACATTCTTTTAATGAGAAAGATCCAGCCGCTCACAGCTGGTTTTGCATTCCCACCGCTGCTTTTCTTTTCATGCCTACTGTGTTCTTGACTCTTCGGCAAGCAGTTATAAAACTCCTTTCCCCTTCTGTCTCATCACTTACACATAGTACATTTCAAAATTTTCTGTGGGCATAGTTGTGACTAGACAACCATGCTTTCTGTATAAGTGAACCAGTGAGCCATACATCTTCATAAAAGTTGTCACCTGTAACATTATTTTTTCTGCCTTATTCAACGCACTATATTATTTTTACCTGGTATTTGGTGAGCATGCTCAAAAAGTAGTGTGTGTTTGCAGGCTGTGTTCAGCAGCGACCTGTCCAAGTGACAGAGTTCAGTTCTTTCTGGGGATTGGTAAGGGCAGGGTGGGCCCTTCACTTCTACTCGCTGGTTTGAATCCTGCCAAGACGTTTGGTAACTGAAAATCATAATCTTCATCTGGCTTTTTGTTGGCCCATGTAAAATGAGTTGGGGGGTCTTTATCCAGCTCATTCCGAACAGGTGTCCGCCACACAGCCGCCATGCCCCCATGCTTGGCATTGGCTGGCAGCTTTCATGGAGAATGAATTGTCCTTCTGCTCCTCAGGATTGCCTGTGCACATCAAGCTGCAGTGATCTTAGTGAGGCTGTGTCAAGAAACTGTTCCTGCTGCTCGCTGTGCTCTATCGGTTCTGTTGCCAGACAGTGTTTGGGGCTCCAGAGCTGTCACACCAATACCTTTCACTGATAGTAGTTTGCTGTGAAGTTTAAAAAAGGAAAAAAAAAAGACAGCTGTTTCACAGCTATAACACTGTGAGCCTGGTCCACGCTGGAGCCTGCAAAACTTAACATATTAGAGTGAGTCCATTCGCCTCCTTTGTAGCTTTGTGAACACTATAGAACAGTGTTAACTATGTTTTTGTTTTAAAAACATTTACGTTCTGTGTCTCAGGTGGGATGGGTCATTCACATGACTCCTGCCTGAGTTTTGGGTGGATAGTGCTGGATCTCTTATGAATCACTGATTTAATAGTGTCAGAGGGGTAGCTGTGTTAGTCTCTATACAGCAAAAACAACGGCAGTCCTGTAACACTTTAAAGACTAACAAATTTAATTTCTGCAGGCATAAGCTTTCGTGGGCTGCAACCCACTTTGTCAGATGCAAATAGAAATCAGATAGGGGTGTGTGCGTGTGTGCGTGTGCACACACACACACATCTAAGGGTAAGGAACAACAATGGGGAGGGTAGGTATTAGCAAGTAGATGAGGCCTGATTTAGTAGGATGCTGCTGAATAATTTCTCACCCTATGGAGCATCCATATCATTTTCCTCCTAAGGCACTGCTCCGCTCACTTGAACAAGATAAAACACTCACCTATACTTTAGGGCATTTTCTGCACTGATGGAGGGAGGAGAAAAATGAGTGTCTTAGGTCTCTTGTTTCTAATTTCTGTGATCAAACATTGTAGGAACAATAAATGGAAAATATGACTAAGAAACAATATTCTCACCACTTTTATAACTACAAATTGAAAATTAACCACTTAGAGATGAGACATAATGTCACAATGCAGATGTAAAATGTCAGGGTGTAATGACTTCTGACACCAGGAGTTCGTGCTGAAATGAAAAGGAGAAAAAGTGGTTGGAGTGACTTTTGAGGCTCCATTGGAAATGTCATTTCACATTAGATACTATTGCTGTGTTTCACATAGTTAAAAATGACACTTTAAAAGAAAACGGCAGTTTGTTTTTAATGGCATATGGAACGAGAGTATAAAGGCTGAAGAAAACTCACTCCTGTGTGATATTGTGTACTGTACATTTTCTCTCCCTCAGAGGATTGTTAGCTTTAAGTGTTCTTGTGGATTTATAACGAAAAAGTTAAAAGATAATAAAATAGCAATCCAATGTTTAAAAGGCGTACACTCAAGTAAATTACACTCCAAATATAACCTATTGAAATAGTTATAATCGTATGGGGGAAAGGCTGTGGATTCAGAGTACCAAAAAAGTACTCTGTAAAAACAATAGGCTCTTGTGGGGACCTACATGGTAAGCTTTTTGCTTCCTTTTTTGGCTTTGCTGCAGCAGTTAATTAACAAACATCATTTTCTAAGCTGTGCACATTCCTACTGACCTAATCATGATGCTCCTGTAGAAACAAGGAGGTGGATCAAATGGAGCTCCATGAAATGATTCTGCTGCATTATAAACAGAAGTGAGGAATGAGTGACGAGGAAAGCAATGTTTGCCAAACGTGCAATTATCAGGCCAAGAGAATTTTGTTTTGAGGAGCTTCCATAATGCTTTCCTATGGCCAGAATACTTCCATAGAAAGACCTGGAAGTGAGGACAAACGAGACAATGTCTGTTATTCCCTCACTAGAGTTATGTGTGTTTACATGATGCCCTCCCTCCAAAAAGTATTTGCTAACTAACGTTAAAAGAAAAGAGGTATTAACTGTAACCGTCTATCCTCGAATTAAACAAACTAAATAATCATTTCCTGCTTCAGGCCCCAGTGATTTGCCTATGAAAATGAAGCATCTCTTTCCTAAAGACCCTACTAGTTTTGTGTGTTTATAGATTAAAGTCATTTTATTACAGTAGTTAAAACTCTGTTTCTGTGCATACGTTTACTCCCCTTCAGCTTCCAACTTTTATGGATTTGAAAGCTACTGGCATAAATTAATTTAGTAACTGTTTAAGCAAACTGATAAAGGACTAATGTTAAACTTTTACTATATTGTGTTGCAGGATCAACTGAGACAGTGTTTTGCCAGACAACCGCCAGAGGCCAAGGACACAGACACACTTGTGCAGGAGGCTGACAGTCAATATGGTACCTGGAATGAGCAGCGCCATAGTGGGGACAGGTAGGACTGAGGAAAGCTGACTGTGTTGTCCCCAGCGGTTTGGCTGGGTCCTGTATGTTATACTTTCCCTTTTTGATATGTTTTCCTCTGACTTACAATGCAGTAGACTCTTTCTGAGGTTATGTCTACACCAGTGCTTGAAGGTGTCATTTCCAGCTCAAGTAGACATACTGCACTCACTCTGATTGAGCTGGCACACTAAAAATAGATGTGTAGCCGCAGCAGGAGAGATTAGCCATCTGAGTGCATATCTGTGGTCTCAGATGGGATCGTACATGGTGGCTGGACCATCCTGCCATGTGTGCCACTGCAGTTATGGTTCTGCCTTTAGCAGTGATAGCTAGCATGGGGATGTCTGCTTGAGCTGGAAATTACACCTTGTAGACGTGTCCTGAGATATTTTGAGAAATCCAATTATTTCTTTTTCCTTAAAATGCTGTGAACTGTTACTGTAAAAATAACGTGATGGAGTTCCATGTTTGTCTGAATGACGTATCTATCATACGTGCATAGTTTCTGAAAAGAGGTTTTTCTGCTTATATCGCAGCAAGCTGCAGCTGGGGTCAGAAATTTGAGCTGTGTTGCTTCTTGCTCATGCACAATCCTTAGTTGTATAGTTAATGAATAGTAAAGATCCTGCAATTGGTACTAAATGACCAATTCTGTTGGTGCATAAGCCAGGATAGATCCTAGTTTATACTAGTTTATACTCTTTGGTGCTAAGGCTGGGTAGCTTTATGGATAATTGGCTTGAAGGCCTGATGAGCTGACAAAATGATAGGCCAACATCTAAATCCCTTCAGTAAGTTACACTTTAATTAAGTATTTTACAGCTGCCTTCTCTGGGAAATCAGTTTCCAACAATAAAGGCACCTTCCTTTCAAATTCAGAAGCAAGGCCATTTGAACATTTATTTCAAAGCTGGATTGTGGCTGTGTTTAACCTATGATAGAAAAGGAGGCCACCTTAAAAATGCCAATTTATTTAGGTGTTGAACTGTCAAGCCTTGAATGCTGGGGTGTTTCCCCCCTACGGCAAATGTTGAGGTCACACCCTTAAGGAGAGCAAGAAGTGAAGGGAAATGACTTAATGGGGGCCTAGGCACTTCAGGCATCTTGCTGCCGTCCTGTAGGGTGAGTCCATCATTCATTGCAGGGGGAACACTGATGGCTGAACTCAGAACTCAGCAGGTAAATGGAGCAGTTGATTGTTCAAATACCTAATTTGCTTAGAAGATGTAAAGCTACATGTGTATTCTGTTCATGATTTAGATCTTATTGGTGTGCAACAGAGCTAGGGGGAGGTTTGTGGTGGGGAAGCAATGGTAGAAACTTTTGCTGTTGATCTTTTCATAGAAACATGCAGTACTATGGAACCTGAGCATTAAAAATATTCTAAACATAGAGTGCAATTAAGAAACGAGGTTTCCTAGTCTTGTGGCGGTAATCTGCTTCACTCTTAATAGTAAAGCTTGTGTATCTTAACTATGAGCCTTCTCTGCTCTTAAAGGCAAAGTGTTTCAGCTTTAAACCATTAGCTTGCCTCACTGTTCACTATTTTCTCTCAAATCACTCTCAGCTAGTTGATTTGGACCTTGGCCTGTTTACAGCCTTCCTTACATGTTCAGATTGTTTATGTTCCTGATGAAGACCTGCTCTCTTGGGGCTTGTTCTGTCCGTTTTTCTTGGCTGTGTTTTATTTCAAACGTCCTTTGCACGCCCTCCCAAATGTTCAAGCTGAATTTGTATAAAACCTTCCTTTACACCTTACTGTGCTGTGCAAAAATGTGTTGTGCGTCATGAGTCACAAGCTAACGTGGTCTTCTCTGTTTGGGATTTAATGGCTTTATTTAAATCCTTGGCTAGTTCCCTGCCCCTACTACGCCTCTTCTAGACCCTGCTTTCTGCGTACAGGGGGAGAATGCCCCGGGGAGCTGCTTAGTGCCGGGGCAGCATATTGCTGCTGGGAGCAGGGAAACTGGCCTCAACTGCAGAGCAGCCTTTGATGGCTGTGTGGGCAAAGCTGCTGCAGTGTACACTGGGGACTGGCCTCCAGAGCAGCCCAGGGCCTGGGAGACAGATGGAGAAAAGGCCGTCTGTGTGCATCCACCGCCCTGCTGCCTCCTGTGCTACACCTGTGGATGTGCTTAGATACCCAGTGTGCCCACAGAGGGAGATTCTTAAATCATATCCGGTGTGAGACTGAGGGCCGAAAAATTATGGAGTGCTTGTTAAAGGGCATCACATTTCATAGGGGCTGATGAATGGAGCTAGAAGGCTTGCCTTGTTGGCTCCTTGCAGTTAGAAGGTCTCTGCATTTGAGCTCTGCATTTGTAGGATGGTGTGTGACTCCCCACCTGGCCTAGTTCAGTAACGTGCTGCATGTTTAGTTGCAGCTTGTTTATTTTTGAGGTGGGTAAGTGTTCAGGACTGGAGGGTTTTGCATTAAGGTGTATAGATGAGTTACCTGGGTAGCTGCATTGCACACCAAGCATTTGCCTATAGAGAGCTGCTATAGTTATTTGGGATGTAGATTATGGCCTGGGGCTGTATATTCAATGGCACAATAGGACCAAATTCCGCAGCAAGAAACCCTAAATTCCTCAGCACTGCTAACTTACTCTGGCCCAGTAGCAACCCTTTCATTCCCAGGCCCCTACCTCAAATACATCCTGTGACACAGTTTAAAATACTCATTAATTATCTGAACACTGATTATTTTTGAGACTAGGATTTTTACTGTATTCTCTGGGAAGCCTGGCTTCCCAGGCCTTGGCTACCCCAGTGTTGTCCAGGTGGGCCAACTTGGAACATTTAATTTAGGCAGCCAGTTTCAACAGCTCATCTCCCCGGCTCCCAGGACCTCAGCTGCCGTGGTCTTCTCCAGGTAGACCAGCTTGGCAGCCTACACTTCTGGTCCCCCCCCATCTTGTCTGCAGACTGAGCTCCAGCTGTCCGGCCCTGAGGAACAGTGCAGGAATCATACAGTGTAATCGAATGACCTCCTCCTAGTGGGGAGTGTCAGAGAGCAAGAGGCCGCTGCTTCAGGTGGGTCCTGGCAAGGCAGGAAGACCGAAAATAAAATGGTGGGGTGCCTGGCTGCAGCAAAATGGTTAATTCTGTGTCAATAATGCTGAAATTCGTGGTATCTTCAGGAAAAGCTAGTTTCTGCGGCTACTGAATCATGGCGTCCATGGCTATGTTTACACTGCAGTGTAACACCCCAGCTGACTGGGGCTCGTGGGACTTGGATTGCGGGGCTACGATTGCAGTGTAGATGTTCGAGCTCAGGCTGGAGCCTTGGCTTTGGGTCCCAAAGTCCAGTTCCAGCCCAAGTCTCAACATCGACACTGCAATTTAATAGCCATGCAGGCCATTGCAGTCTAGACATGCCCCATGGAGCGCTGATTCACATGAATGAGGCAGAGTCCTGAAAGAGCTATTGTTTTAGTCCTTTTCACTGCATTGATTTATGCTCTGTTCCTGTTTTCAAGGTTCTCGCCCCAAACTTAAGAATTAGGAACATAATTTTTTTAATGAAAGCGGAGATTCTGAAGCACAATTCTGAGGCAAGAGGGGAGTTCCAGGCTAAATCAGTTATTGTGGAATAACAGATACACAGGGGCCATGTTTATGGGTACTCTTCACCAGGAGAGAGGAAGCAGAGATCCTCTCCCAGCAGAGTTTAGGCACTGCTTGAGCTAGCATAAGAATCTCATTTGTAATGCAGTTTAGCAGACAGTGAATTAAAATGGGTAGTGATGGTTCAATTTGGGGGTAGTAGTCAGGTTTGTATAAGCCTTTCCAAGTTCTTCAGCGAGCTATCCTTATGTTTCTTCACAGTCATTATTTTAAGTGATAATAGCCTTCAGAGAGGCAAATTCAGTCTCTTCTATAGAAGAGTACATAGTAGTTACATAATGGAATTGTAACGTTCTGATTTTATACTAGCTGACATTTTGATATTTTAGCCATTTCCTTGGACTACTGGAGAGGTTTAGAAAATAAACTGACTGTAATCCAGTATCAGTAAGCTACAAGGGCCATGAATTTGCCTTTTATATCCTGTAACTGAAATCTTTAAATGGGAATTATTTTCCATCGTATATGGCTATTTATTTGCAGCATGTAGATACAGAGAGTTGACTCTGGCCTTTTAATAGAGTTCAGAGATATTCAAGTTAAAACAGTGCAGGATTACACTTCAGACTCTGGTATTATACCATCTCCCACACTGAGTAAAGCAGCATATTCTCTGCAGCAATTTAGCGCTGCCTTGCTGGGACCGTTTACATTAACGCTGAAAATAAAACGTTGAACTTTATTGTTCGCATTTATATGGTGCCTGTTATGCCTATATTTGGGTGCACTTTGTGTGACTTAACGTTGGGTTTATTCTTTAAAGGAACAGACATTCTTTGTGAAGGGCATATATTGAGCACTGACGGTATTGTAATAATTGTGTGATGTACAAAATATCCAAACATACGGGATATTAGCCCAAAGGAGTTGCAGTCTATTCGAAATGATATGGTAGACCAGATGCACTGGGAGGCTGAGAGGATTCGGTTGAGGGGATGGCTTAGATTTTAATTTCTGATTTGGCTCCTTTACCTCATGTGTTGGGGAGGAAAGAATCTATTTGGCATAATAGATCCTTGTGCTCCAGTTCTCTTTGTCATTTTCTTATTGATTAGCTATGCCACAACATTGAGAATGCAATGATGTTGTAACTGTGTAGGAGCTCTAACAGGGACTCCATTCAAAAGTTTGTGATGAGGAAGCCATCTATTAGTATCAATTGTGGTAAAGTCAAGCCAGAGGGCTACGGCAGGGTACTTCAGGGCCAATATGTAAGCCCTAGAATGATCAAAGCCCTCTTCCCTACAGGCAGGAGAGAGGTTACAGCTGGGCAATCAGGGGCAACTGGAACCAATTAAGAACCAACCCAGGTGTGCTTAAGCCCACACTGGCCAATCAGGAGCACCTGGAACCAATTAAGAACCACACCAGGTGTACTTAAACCCTGCCCTGCACTAAAGACAGGGAGGAGGAGAGGAAGGAGCTGCTGGAGGTTTGGAGAGAGAGGTTTGGGAGATAGAGGTTGCTAAGGTTGGGGAGACAGTCCCTCAGGCCTACGGAAAGGCCTGCACCCGCTTGCCCTATAGGGAAGGGCCAAAGAGAGGGAAAGGTCCTAGAAATTTACCCGGACTGGGCTGGGACTACCTTAGGCCCCTGGCCTACAGAGACTGTTGCCAGGGGGTGAGTGCCAGAAAAGGGGGGCTGGCGTACCACACAATCCAAAGGGAGCAGCTGTTGACTCAAAATATTTTCACTTTTAAAAGCTGCACACTCCTACATCAGTTTGTACAAGGGTGTGGTAAGGGAGAGCCTTTCCAAAGACTTACAAATCAGAAAGGATTTTTAAAGATATAGCTTAAATTTCACAAAAAGTGCTATGTCCCAAAATTCTCTAAGCACATTTCTGCATTCTTCCACACACTGACTGAATCTAGAAGTCCTAAAGTTGCAGATACCAACCATCTTTCCCAATAAAGAATAGCAGACAAAGGTCCCTTTGGAGCTCATTAGCACCACTTCTTAATTGGCTGGGAGGAGGACCACTGTTGAGGGAAACAAGAAACATTTCTTCTGCTTATCTGCAGGAAATTGCCTGTGCAGTATTACCAGTCGCTGCCAACCTGGAAATTAACACATTTGCTGTTGCTTGATTAAAAAAAAAAACCCATTTTTTCCAACAATACATTCTTGAGTGTTTTCCTTTCAAGATTATCACTGTCAATCACACCAAGTACTGAGTGCTGCTCTTCAAAAATGTGCGTGTGTGTGTGTAAAATACACATGCGCGCACACGTTTTAAGATTTGTGTTTCTTAAAATAAGTTTAGCTAGAAACTTCTGAAAAGCAGGTACTTAATCATAAAAGACTCTTAGCAGAAATGAGTCTGAGCCATGAGTGCTTTATTAACAAAAACACCAAAACCACCACACAAGCCTTGCCAGGGCATGAAACTGCTTTATTTCCATTTTTGTCCTCCCTTTCCCATCAAATGCTGCACCAAGCCGGCCTCCCACAGTGGTTATGCAGAGTAACTGACCAATCAATGTAAGTCCGTTTGTCTGGACGTAGAGTGAATCCTGGGATAGCTGAGACAGGGGTTGGAGTTGAGAGAGGTTTTCCAGGACTGAATGGCTACTGCAAATGATCACCTACTAGTCTTCAAAACCCCAGTATTTATTATTAAAGGATATCTCTCTCTCTTTTTTTTTTAATTTGCCTTTAAAGACTTTCCTATTCCAATTCTAGGTTATGATGCCATCTGCTGTGCAATATGAGTAACTTCATCCCATTTGTTTTAAAAAATAATTGCTGGGGGGGCTGGGGTGAGGGGAATGATTGACTGAAATACCCCAGAATGAAGTGGAGAGGCTTTTCTTTAGTGGAATGGTTGGAAAGGCAAACTGTTCCTCATGTTAAAACTGGAGTGAAAGCCATTTGAAAACACAGTGAAAGCAAAGTAAATTGAAACTCTGTTTGTGAAACTGTGTAATTAGCATGGAATGCCACAGCATGTGATTGTAGCATATTGCCACAGTGAATGTGCACAGCTTGAAGTCTGTGGCCCTTCCTCCCTGATGCAGACCTCCTGATAGTGATCCACAGCTTTTAAAACTTGAGGCTAGTTCTTTGTGTGCTGTGTTTCGGGGCTACATTTTAAAAGAATCCAGAATCTGAGCTAGCGCAGAACCTGTCAGCACATATCCTAAGTAGAGTGAACTGTGAGGGGTATAGATTACACTGGCATGCTGTGCCCTGCACTGCCTATCTGCCAATCCTGGGTGTAGTTCAAATTGTTCCTTACAATTGCTTAATTCCCCCAGATTTTAGGATTTATTTAATCTAGTGATTCCCCTTTGTCCCACCATGGCAACTGCAGGCTGATACTGCTTTCATTTTCCTGAGTGGCTAAACTTTTGATGGTTGCCTATACAGGGATCGACCCTTAAATATTTCTCTGCCCAGGTTGAACCTTAAGTAACAAATATAATTGCAGATAAGAAAGACAAAATATAAATCCTAATTTAAGATGTTTAAGCTTCGTCCCCCCAATCACAGAATAGCATCTTCTGTGACACTCCCATCAGGGCAGGTGGGAAGTGCTGACTTTTGGTCAGGCCAGTGGTTCAAGCAGTTAAGAATCAGAGAATGTTTAATTCCACTTTACTGCTGGCAATATTTCACTTTCTTCTGAGTCAGGAATAGCTGAACTCCTCACAGTCCAACTCTTCACTGCCCCTTCAAAGAGCCTTCTAAGTACCGAGGAAATGTAATTCAAAGGGCTGGCCCACCTGAGCTAAGGATCATCGCAAATCTCACCATCTGCTCTAAGTGCAAGGCACATTTCTTTGACCATATCTTCTGTACCATAGGGGGTGAGGGTGTAAAAATTGCCAAACAAAACACTCCTCCTCTTCACACACTTCTCACCTTGGGGAGAAGATGAGAGAACAAACACATGACATGTTAGGGACATCATTTAATGAACCTCTGGAAGGCACTCAGATACTGCAGTTAGGAGGGCAATATAACAGACTAGGGCGTACTGCTGTGTTTGTATGCACACAGTTACGTCATACTCAAAGGAATAAAGAAAATAATGTTTTTGACAGCTTCATTGCTCCTGAGGTCTATAGACAGGTGTGAGCCTTCTGACTGTTTCCTTTTCAAATGTGCTGCAGTTCTAATCCATCTGGTCTGTCCCTTTTGTGCATCTAATGTGGAACCTGGTTTAGAATCTCCAGAGATTTTGCTTAATTCCACAGAATCTATTAACAGATATTTGTTTAAGGTGAACATTTGCTATAAACAAATTATGCTTTGAGCTGCAATTTTACATTTACCTGCATGTATTCTATCTGTCCAGTTCTAATACTTAAAGGATATGTCTATATTGCAAAAAAAAAGTGTGTTCTTAACTCAGATGAGCCTACCTGTATTAGCCGACTTGGGTTAAAATAGCAGTCAAGACCAGGCAACTTGGCTTGTAGCTCTGATCAGCAGGTCAAGTGTAACTGGGCAGCCTGGGGTTGAACTTGAGCTGCTAATCCAAGATAAAAGCAGAGTTGCTGTGTCTTTACTGCTGTTTTAAGTTAAGAACACACGTTTATGCAGTGTAGACAAATCCTAAGTGAAGCCATTGGTGGTGAAAAAGTATTTACAATGAAAATGGTTCACCCCTTGCTGGTATGTAGTGTCTCTAAAGGATACATTTGTTACATCTAGATGTGGTTTCAGCTTTTGATCTGAATGATTAAAGGCCACATCCTGTCTGTCATCTGTGACTGTGCAGAGACCTGGCCCAGTGGGACTGTTGCAGCTCCTTTACAGAAAGCATGGCAGGATTTGGAGGTCAACAACCTCTGTATCCTGTGATGCTTTGCAAAGTTTTATTACAGTGCAGAACTCTGGGCGGTTATAGCCCTGAGGTGGGACCAGGGCCAGTGGATCTATGGTCTATGGATCCATTTGCCATTCTTCTCCACTGCCATTGGGGCTGGTACAAATTTGGGGCTGCAGTCGTCGCCATAATAGTTGCTCTGGGACCCATGGAAGAGAACTTCTCACTTCAGCATCCGTGCATTATCCCTGTGACTCAGGCCACACACAGGACTGTATAGTCTGTACTGCTGCATATCCCAGCCTGTGTGTGTGGTGCATCATGATTGCATTCTATGTATGTATGATATAAAATACACTTGCATATATTTTGTTCATGCAGCCTGCTGCCTCAGACTTCGTTCTCTTGTGTTGCAGCTTTGTGCCAGAGTCTCCTTCCTCAGAAAGCAATGTTATTTCAACAAGAAAGCAGCCACCAGATAGCCGACTGTCTTCTCTCTCTTCTCAAACGGAACCTGCCTCCATGATCGATCAGCATGATTCCTCCAGAGACCAAAGGAGCACAAGTTTGGACCGTTCCAGCACTGATATGGATTCAAATGAGGGTATTGAGGTCCCCCCTACATCAGATAACTACCTTGAGGAGAAAACCACTGACTTCTCCTTCATTGATGTAAGTCACCATAGAGGGAAAGTGGTTTGTTTGTAAGTACCTTACCTGTACTGTTGGCATAGCATTTCACTATGTCTTCGCCCAGATTTATGTTCAATCTTGAGTTATGCTTCTTTATCTATTAAGGCTTCCTCGCTGACTTCTTGTGTGAAAAGTTCGAGATAAATTACAATGAAAGGTCTTCTGACTTCCCTTCTCATTAGGTCTGTGTAAATTCCATTAAAAGAGTCCAAAGGAATGATGGTCATGAATAAGCCCTGCTGTTGGTTTGTTATAGCTTCACTTCAGTTGGTCATTTTTCACTCTGCTCCTAGGTGATGTGCTGTGAAAAAAAGTTTAATGGCTCTAGAAAATGGAAACCGTGCGTTTCAAAGACAACATAGTTAAGTGATACAAATCGCTAGTGCTCACCATGCTGTGAGAAATGCAAATTTAAGCCACAGATATTGGGGTTTAATACTACTTTTCTAATTTACAGTGAGACCGTCTTTCTGCAGTCTTTTTATGATCATATTACTAAAATGATTTTAGTTTAAAGAGAACAGAAATTGAATTACACAGGAATGTTGGTAATATAGTTCCTAGTCATGCCCAATGTGCTCAGCTTTAGTACTATGCCAGAGCATACCTACAGATAATGTGGATGTCAGTTTTCAGGTGCAGTCTCTGGGAAATAAAAATGTATCTTGAATAAGAGTTGCTCTTCTTTTATGATTTGTCAGCTAGTGGCAGGGCTTGTTGCATTCTCTTCCCCCAGCCTCCCCCCCCCACACAGTACCCCCCTTGTTCTGTAGTAGAATTTACAGCTAAGGGGAAGGTGGAATGTAGTGTTGTTAGAAGCTGCTACAATGCATTTGTTTATGCATTAGTGTAGCTGACCTGAATGCCAGTAGTACGTCATGACAGCAGACTGTAAAATGCATGAAGGAGGCAAGCGCTTTCTCTTCCCGTAACTGAACACAGGAGTCTGTATCCTGGGCTGCAATGCAGCTGTTTCACACTTTACTGCTAGTGGATTCTGGATACAGGATACCTTATAGTGGCCTCGGATAGGACCATAGCTGGTAGCTGCAAGGCCATTTCAAAACCATGATGGCTTCAAGCACAGCGGTAGAAGTGTAGAAGGTCCCAATGTTGTTTTGGTGAATGGTTCGTTTCTGAACTGAGACCTTCTAAAATATTTGTTTTAAAATAGAATCATTCAGTGGGGAAAGACTGCATCAGCAATGAACAACTGCAGGGATCTTTGCTCTGCAGTAATCCAATCACTTTTCCTTTGTGCATGGAGATGGCATTGTTTTAAATAATAGATCATTTGCCGAAGGCCAGGATATTTAACTTTCAGTCTTTTTGTTGCTGGCAAATGGCTCGACATGTCTGAGGATGGGAACCAATCAACTGGGAAATGATAGCAGATTGTCAGAGAGGGAGAGAGTTTCATATCACTTCATGATTTTGTAAATCCCTGCCTTCTGATTGTCTGATGGCCCTTATTACCTAGTAAGAGCACCCAGATTACCAGAGTTTGGTTACTGAAGAATAACTCAGGCGCTCAGAACCAAGCAGAGTTCAGAGAACTGTTCAGATAGGAAACCACTGTAGTTCCATGCCTGTTATTGCGCAGCATCTCAGCGCTCTGAACACATTTGATGTAGTTAAAATCTAAGATAAGCATGATGATGATACAAGCAAAAATAGTCTTAATTAAACTGAAATAAGGTCATGCTTAAAAACAAGTCATTTAAAAAAAAAATGAACTGCTCATTTTCAGGCTAATTGAAATTCCCACATCTGATGGTAACATTTTTCTTTTTAAAAGCAAACCTCTGTCCTGGATTCCAGTGCCCTGAAAACCCGTGTTCAGCTCAGCAAAAGGATTCGCCACCGGGCACCGAGCTCCCATTCTCTCAGGAGGAGCAGACGGATAGAGTCTGACAACAAACTTTCTGTGATGGAGAGTACTGACAGCGCCTGGATGTTTAAAGACTCCACAGGTATCCCTCTCTGTCCAATGAAATCATTAGTCATGGTACAGCTGGGTTGGAGATACATTATGTCCTCTAGAGAATCTTGTCTCCTTTTCTTGGCGTTATTGTCTCTATGGGTACTCCACTTTAGGTGTCCACGTGCCTGCGCATCTTCAATCAGAGACTTTTGTCAGCAGTGTGTGCCGATCCATGCTTGTGCCCTACACATCCTTGTGCTCCAGTCTGAGGGGATATAGGGAGGGATGAACCCACCACCACTCTAGTTCCTTCTCAACCGCCTGTGGCTAGAGATGTCCACTACCTTTAGGATACCTACCTTGGTTTTTTCTTCTTCTTCCTATTATTTCATTAATGTTGTTCATTTATTTTAGTCTGTTGTTTTATATCTTCCTTCCCCAGCACAAGTTCTATGCCTTAATGAGTCCCCTCCTTTGTTTTGCAGTCAGGGCCCCCCGCCCTTGGCTCCTGCTTGTCTACAGTCTTGGGTGTGCCCCAAACCCTGGGTTCCAAATCCTGACACAGGTCCTTTCTCCTCAACAGTGGGCATTCCAGTTGTCTCGGAGAATCTCACATCCCATCAAAGTGCAAGTCTGCTTTGGCTTCAAGAGCAGATCCGGGAAGTTGAGGTGGCTGCAGTTGCTCCTTATCGAGCGTTCTGTTTGAGACCCGCCACCACTTCAGAGTCCAAATGTTCCCCTACACCTTCCCCTCCCCCACCCTTACCCCCATACACTGGGGTCAGCCTCGCAGGCTACTCCAGTGATTTTTTCCAGCTCTGGTGAGCAGAGATCAAGTGGCAGCTTTGAAACCTTCTTAAAAGAAAAAAGACCTCGATCCCCTCATGGAGGTTCGAAGAGAAGGAAGAAGTTGCCCTAGAGACCAGGAAATAAGGTGACCCTGCCTTCTCCCAGTGTGGGTAATGCTGAGGGCTATAGTTCCTCCAGTACCGAGATGTTGGAACCTCTAAAAAAGACTCTAGCACGTTGTGTACCAAGAAATCCCTCAGCAAGCAGCCCTTTCCAGCACTGTCATTGGTACCCTCATTGGAGCACTACAGTCAGAGGGACTCCTTGAAGAAAGCATCTTTGACCTCTTCCTCAGACCATCCCATCTGTGCCATCTCCAGTACCACTCGCCACATCTCAACCTGAGGATCAGTGCCTAAGACCTCTGGTTCTGATTAGATTCCTCTCTCAAGAGGCTGTCGAAGGGTCAGTAGAGCCCAAATTCCCTCTGTGACCCATCCATGCCTAGGGTGGCCCACCTGAAAACGCCAAGTCATGGGTCAGCCACGTTACCAAGTCAATGTGAATTTCGATCTTACCCAAAATACCAGTTACGTGCCCCCTCCAAACCTGTTAATTGTGCTCCCCCTCGCCCCCAACATTTGTGTGTCACCTCTGGGTCCACCCTTCCCTATATACTCTTGGACCAGAGCACGACGATGTGTAGGGAACAGGCATGAACGCTGCTGACAGAAATCTCTGGTCTAAGGTGGGCGGGCGTGCTCACACTGAAGTGGAGCACCCATACGGACAAACCTTCTCAAAAAACTCAATTTACTGTACCTCTAAGTAACCTCTCCTTATGCTACTAGTGAATCATGAATGTGGCTACTTCCTCTTTTCCCCTCTGAACTACATCAGTTCTTCCCCTCCGTACAGCAGTGGGGAGGGGGAGTTTCTGAGATGTGTGCTATTGGTTGGGGAGCCCTGGAAAGCCACGCTGTTCAGGGGGTACAGTCGGCCAGGGGCAAAGAGGGCAGCAGTGCAGATTCCTTTTGCCTCTGGCAGGTCATGCGAGTTATGAAGGCTTCACAATTCAACTTCCAGCTTGTTCCATGAGAGGATGGGAGCAACTCCTCCTCCCGTCTCCTGATGGAAGGGTTGATGGGTGGGGTTTTCAAAAGCAGCTAAATGACTGAGGAGCACAAGTCTCACTGACAATTAGTGGGACCTCTCATGCTATGTTCCTGAGGCACCTTTGAAAATCTCTCCCTAAAGAGCACTGTGTGCATTAAACCGTGGACTCTGCTCCCCTGAGTAAGGTTTGCCTCCATATGTTAGTGAGGTCCAGACCTTGAGCATTATGCCAATTTGGTTTAATAACAGAGGCCTTTGTTCTGTAAATTAAATTAGCTTTTTGACTGAGTGCACAAAAAACACTTTAAGCCACTACACTCCCATGTTATTTAGTCAAAAAATCTCATGGGTAGCAAATGCACAATTTCCCACTTACAGCAAAACAATTAGCTCTTCTACCAGATAGGCTAAAATCAACATTCAGCCCATGGTAAATAAATTCTGGGTGCTGAGTTATTGCTTTGTTTTAAAAGAGAAAAAGCTATAATAAAAATATTGGAATTACAGCAAGGCACACAGTGACGACAGTATTGCAAGTTCTCATTTCTTAGAGTTAAAATAACTGAACTACTAAGATCTGCTGTTTCATCCATCTTGCGTTTCCTACAGAGTTATCAGTTTACAAATCCTTTTAAAGGTAAGAGGCCAAGCCTGTAAATGATTGATTGCTCTGAGCCACACATTGTAGGATTATTCAAACATTACTGTTGCAGTAATATGTATATTTTAGTGTTGTACTTTCAAACGCCTTTCTAAAATATTTCATTAGCTTAAAATAGCACAGACACGTAAGTCAGTGTTTCTGTGGGTGCCTTCCCTCGCATATTATAGCTATAACCATCTGTGTGAGTTGATCAGAGCAATTATAATTATTCAGGTTCTGTGAATACATTATAGATGTCTTTCCGTAGAACATTATATAGCTGCCAAAAGAGACTAAAGGGTTAAAGAGAACCCATTAAGGTTAACTCAACTGTTCTAAGTCCACCCCATAGAAGTGTTTATAAAATGTCCCCTTCCAAGCCCACTAAATCAGTTCTTGGCCCTTTGAGTTCACCAGAGTAGAAAATGAAATGTACTGAGTTCTGAAAACTCAGCTTCCTCACAGAACTGCCTAAACAGCTCACCACAGATACCTGTAGCAAAAACTCTGTTCTGGGCTGGTCATAGTTAGGCACCGTGGTGAGAAGTGCGGTGTCTGCCTTTGTTAGTTACTGATATTCCCCAATGAGGAATTAGTAGTGTTGCGACTGGCATGTTGAGCTGCTGCCTGGCTTCTCATTTTCATGGAGACACATTAAAGAGAAGCAGTTTTGGGGCCTGCCCTCACTGCACTGTCTTAAGGCTCAATGGAGGGGAGAAAAGAGTGTACAGTCAAACCTTCTGCTGACTTCTCTTTAAAGGCAACGAAGAGCAAGTGGTCCCAGCTAATTGCATGTTTGAGTGGGCTGGCTGCTCTGTGCTCATGTTAGTAGTAACTAGCTGCACTTGCGTGCCTTATTAATGATCTGACTAAATAAAAAATTACGTGTTTTTTAAGCCATTGAATCAGAAATGTTAACATTACAAGGCTACGGCTGCTTTTGTTTCAAGCTGAGACCTATGATGATCATTGTGTAAAGCCAAAATGTAGTAAAGAATTTCCAAGAGGCTAGTGAATGTGAGTGAACTGTGCTGTTGTAAACTTAACCGTAACACGTGCATGTGTGCTTTTATGCTTTAATGTATAAACTGAGCAATTCAGAATCAATAGGTGAATTAATTCCAGGATACAATTCCGCCCTTTTATAGTCCTAATAAACAGTCTCTTTACCATTCGGTATTTATAATGTTCCCATCACCATGGTATCAGTACTAAATCATGTCAAATGACTTCCACTGAGTCTTCATGATTCTACTGCATTGCATTGTTGCTCTATGTATACTGCTACATAGGAAGAGGGAGATGAGGTCAAGGAATGGACAAAAAATTTGCTGACCAACTTGCTTTGTTTCTGTTTGGATGTGTCTGGTGTGAAATAACATCTGGTTATTGTAATTTTTTGTTAGAAGAGAAATCTACAAAACAGGAAGAGTCTGACGAGGAAGAAAAAATACATCAAACTGAGAGATCCTCAGGTGCACAACCTCAGAGGCTTCCTGTTTTTCCAGGCATGGACCACTCTGTTCTCAAGGTGAAGATTGGCAGATCATACTAGATCAGATCATGGGGTTTATCTCATCCAGTATTTTATGATATACAGTGGCCACCATCAGATGATCTCCAGAGGAAGATGCAAGAATCCAGAAAGAGAAATTTATGCAATAACCTTTTAATAGAATCATAGAATATTAGAGTTGGAAGGGACCTCAGGAGGTCATCTAGTCCAACCCCCTGCTCAAAGCAGGACATCAGAGGAGATACATTGATGATCTGTTAGATGGCCTAAGAAACTCACAGAAATGTTGTAAATGGCTTTTTCACGCACTGACCCGATATTAATAGAAATATCGGCAGTGGTTTAAAAGGAGATTTAACTTCATAAGAGTTTTTTTTTTTTAAACATCTCAGATTTATGGTAAAGTCCATTATTAATGTATACAGTTTATGGATTTCAAACTTGTGCTTTCTGCTGCTTTATAAACCAGTGAAGTCATTTGAGTGATCTGATTGTCCTCCAAGCAAATCTAAAAGCTGCTTTTTCAAAAAAAAAAACCTTTTTTCTAGGCTCAGCTTCGGAAAAGACAAGAGCCAGAGATACCCAGTGAAACACGTTCTGCACAGCTGTCTAAATCTCAATTCCAGCAAGGAGCATCTGGTGACAGGGTACTGCCCTCTAGTGCCGAGAAGGAGAACAGGTGAGAGAGCTTTTTAAATATCAGGAAGGAAATGGCTTATTTTGCTTTTGTTTCTGTAATGAGGTATTGTTATTGTAGGGTAAGGTTTATTTTTCTGTGTCCTTAGGTCAGACGAAATGTCTCCTCAATGGCTGAAAGAGCTGAGATCGAAGAAAAGGCAGAGCCAGTACGAGAATCAGGTTTGAGGAGGTACAGTACAGCAAAAATAGAGGTGTTACCATGTAGAATTTGGGTCTGCCTGCTTTGCTGTAAAAACTCTTGTTTTTTCATCCAAAGGAGAATTTTAACTGAAGGAGAAAAAATAACATGCTGTTACGTTTAGCCCTTGTTGCCTGGTAGAAAGTGTATGTTTGGGTATTCCCGCCCTCTTCCTACAGGACTTGGGTAAGCTGTTGCTGTGACTGGTACAGCCATGTGGCTGGACATGCAGCAAATACATATTTGCAGTGCTCAAGCCCCTTAAAGCTGATGCGAATGATCTGAAGCTGTGAGTGGAAAATCTATTCTGAATGTGCCTGTACACTTGCTCTGCAAGCATAGAGTATAAACACATTGTGTGCAACTGTGCAATCCATGAGCCAGACCGTGACATATTTTCATAATGAAACAAATCAGATTTCATTGGAGTTTACTGTACAGTTTATTCAGTTTCCCACCCTTTATTGTTTTCTGGCCTTATTTACCAGCCCAGATGAAGGCTCTGTTAACTTCTTGGCAGGCAGTTCTTTTGTAACACTCACCATCCTGCCAACTTTATAACTATATAGAGCCCTTCCACTAAGCAACAGTGGTTTTGTCATTGCTTAACTCGTATGTCCTGCACGTGGATATTTAAACTATTGGAGCGCTTAGTTTCAGTGATGCTCTTAATAGTTCATATAAAATTTAATAACACAGAATAATTTACGTCTGCTGCTACACCAGCAGCATGCAGAGAGCGTGACTGATGGTGCACACGTGTCACAGAGACTTGAGTCCCAAGGGTCATGAACAATGTCATACTGCAGCTATTCAAACAGCTTCTGCTTTTTTTTTTTTCCTTTCCAGATACTGCTTATGAATAGGAGAAGATACAGAAGTAGAACAGAAGCCTTAACTCATCTGGACTTAAAATTCACACATTATGCTGCTGCTGCTGTTTGCTTCCTGCCTCGACTGCTACGTGCATGGTGCCTTTCTGTTTTGTGGAGAAATCTGCTTAATATTCATAGACAAGTACAAAGCTGTATCTTCTCAGACAGAGAAGAATATAGTCACTTGAGAACTACTTGAAGTAAGAGATGGCGTGGTATAGTTAGCGCTTCAGAAGGTCTTGCCAGATGGCAGGAAATACTGCGCGTCAGAAAAGTCCTTTTGCCTTCGAACAAAGACGACATCTCTGCAGAATTAAGCTATGTTTAGCAACTGAAGCATCCGAATGCTGGTAATGTGTGTCAGGCGTAAAGGCTGGGGTTTGTATTTGTTTATGAAAATAACAAAATTTTAAAACAAATTCATCTTTCTTGTGAATATTTAGAATGAAGTTTGTGGAAGGGAGAGTGGAAGTACAAATCATGTTTACTGCCATATTGAAAAAGGAAATGTGACTGATATTTTTAAAGGTATTTTCAATTGGCTAATGCTTACACATGATCCTCTGATCAGGCAGATCAGTATGATTTTTAGATTGAGCATAATATCAATTTTTCATTCTTTAAATGGGATTGTATGGACTGTCAGCATGTAGTGTAATTACATTGTTAGAACGTCATGTTCTTAGGAAGATAAAGCAATAATGTCAACCAATTATCTTTAAAAAGAGATGTAAATATTGTTTTTATTACTATAAAGGAAGAGACAAGGAAGGATGTATAGTCTTGTCAATGTGGGGGTTCCAGGTAATTGTTGAATGTCATTCTAGAAGCACCTCAGATTGTCCCTATTGATATTTTTATTAGTTACTCTGTAAATATTAGTTTTAAGTGTTTATTTTTATGCTGATTTTGTGGGATAAGCGAAATGCAATCTCTAACTTCTCAAATGTTTATCAAATGATCTATACATTATACTTTAAGACTAAATGGTGGTATGTTAGCCATGTAGATAATACTAACATCGCAACACAAGCGTGTCAGTCAACTTAGAAAAGTTTTGGTGTTTTTGGATACAGATTCTGAAATCTGTAAGATATTTTTTTAACCAAGATGTCCATTTATAAGTAAATTGTGAATTTAAAATATGTATTAGTTACTTTCTTTTCCCCAGATAAGTGCTCTTTTCAGAAAATCTTTAAAAATGTACACTAGGATTGTATGGCAGGCACCCCCGTGGCTCCGATCGAGAGAGTAAGTGACATGGAAAAGAGGACTGAATCCAAGTTGCTGAGCTCTGTCTATTCTGCTGTTCTTGTAACCTTCTGAGGCAAACTGAGCCCGCACAGCTGCATTGTGGGGGCAGAACGCAGAGTTCGCTGTCTACAGCACTGCACTTCTTGTCTCCTGCTGAAAGTTCATTTAAATTCAATATTAAAAATCAAGCACCAGCACTTGGCTTTCATTTTCCCTTTTTCTGATCAGCGTTTCAGAAGGCTCGATTTATGTGGTACGACCACAGCAGCGCGCCTGCTAACCAAAGGGCCACGCCCAGTCTGCCCCCCATCAAGTTTTTAGCTGCCATAAACCATGTGCCAATACTTGTCATAAAGACGTCACGGGTGAGATGATTTCACTCCCAGCCCATACTTGAATAAATAACTGCAATAGGTCAAGAGGGGAGTCCAGTATGCCCTTCTCCCTTTTGATGTCAGAGTTCTAGCAGCAGCACCCCTTATTTTATAGAACTACAAATGAATGTTTTTCCACTTCAGAATAAAAATCTGTGCTCAATTCTTCGCCCTGCTCCACGTAAGAAAGGTGGCAATGCCAGAGACACTGCTTTCAGAGTTTCTTCTGCCATCAGACAGTGAATTCACACTTCTGCCCTCTTCCATGTGGAGAAACCGCACCTCTCCTCTCCTTGTAAGGGGAGGGGGAGAAGCTTCCAGATGAGTGCAGTTGTCTGAAGTATTAAAGAGACACTGTTGACTAATTTTTAAAACCAGTTGTATATATTTTCTGTCCATTGTTTATGTGGTGTGGGATCTGTTTTTATTTTGGAAATGTAATTTTATGCAAGCCTTGTATTTTCTGCATTTGTAATACATCATCCAGCTTGTCTTGTCAGTTGTGCACCAGATGTTCTTGGTGGTATTGACATGTCCAATTTGAACAGTATGTTATTAGCTACAGGGTTTTTAGGTATGACAGAAGAATGTTGGTCACTTTTAATTTCCCTTGATAAGTATGTGGGTGGCTTTTCTTTTCTTTTCTCTTTTCTTTTCTTTTCTTTTCTTTAAGTTACTTGGAAATCAGATAAATTTCCCTGTGACCATAAGAATACTTAGAGAGGTTTAATTGTAGGATTGTGCAACTTGACAGTGTCTCTTTAATGACAGTAAGAGTGTTTTGTTCCTGACGCAACAAAATAAAAGCCACAGACTCTTTAGATTGTTAGCTACAGTGTTTTTGCTGAGTATTCTGGTAAACTGAGGGGTTTGGTTTTGCATATTGGTAAAACCCTTTGAATGAGTAAGTGTTTCCACTTCTGTTTGGACAATGCACTGAAATTTACTGTATTTAGTAGTTTTATTGCTACTGAGAAATGTTTAATCTTAAATATAGCTGATTAAATATATCTTTAGAATGAGGTTGAGTGGGATAGTGTTTTTCCTGAACTTTTATTTCTTTGTATTATATGTGAATTAAATATCTATTTCCTCTTGGGATTCCAGGGTCCCACCATGTAATTATTGACACATCTATAAATATTTATTACATATATGATAACATGCTGTAAAACTCCTTTCTTTAGAATAATTTCAGTTTAATTTCAAATAATTCTTATGAAACTTTTTACTATTTTACTTTAACAATCACATATTATAATTTGCTGTTAAGATGAGCCAGGAATGAGCTCTTAGCTGCAGCATGTTCTTCATGTATGATTTGTTTGCATTAATAACTATTAGAAGCTGTTCTAAGAGTAAGTTTTAACTCTGAACTGACTTTTACTTGACCTCTCTTTGTAAGTGTGATAGATGGAGATAGCTGATTGGCGTTCGCCATTGAATACAAGGTGCTTTTGCAGAAGGATTTTGATCTTTTCATTTAAGTTCATCAGAGTTTTATCTGCTTTTCATCCCACAGCTGCGTTAGTAGATCAATATTTTCAAAAAACAAATGTAAATCAGGCTGTGCCTGGAACTTGGAAATACATTGCTAAGGCCCCTTTTTTCACTGAAATTAGGAAACTCCTCCCCTAGAACTTTAATCCATTTGTATTTTAGGATCAGTAGAAGCCTCTAAATTTAATATTCCCTGGAATCTCCAATTGGTGTTTTCTTCTGCTTTATTCATTTTGCAAATTCATCTTGTTTATGGCTGTGTGTCTTGAGTTTACTACATGCTAAGTCAGTGTTTTTATTCGTTTTGGATTACCTGCTGTATTCTAAGATGCTAAATATCTGCTTTTCATTTGAAACTTTTTAACATGGTCGTGCAAGATTTAAAAAATTGCTTCTTGAGTCCACAGATATTTAGCTTTCCACTCTCTGATGTTTTCATTTTGATCACCTAGTATTTGCTCGCAAACTACCAGAAGCATTGCATGTCAGAGACTGCCAGCTACTGATTCACGAATGTTTGTTTGCAAATGTTTGTTCAACCATACCATCCAGAGCAGCATTATCAGTTAGTTTGTAATTAATTTTACATGTTTGCACATGTACTTTATATGCCTGCAATGTGTAGGGCAGTAAATTGTGGATGCAGTTTGGCGTAAAGATGCTATGTGGAGAGCCCTGCTGTCCCAAAAGATCACAGTAGACATCTGAACAGTTCTAGGGTAAGTTTGTTATAAAGAGTTTGGAATCCTTTAAAAATCTAGGCACTCAGTGACGTTAGCCGTCTTCCTTACACTTTGCATCCTGGCTACAGGGCTATGCCCAATATGATCAAAGGATGTAGTGTAATCTGAGCGTAATTGACTTTTAAAGGGTCTGGAAACAAAAGAGTTGATCAATCCAAACTGCCATTGGTCCAAATGTCGAAGATGTTACTGTTCTGTGATGCTAGAAATGTGTTTTAGAATGAATACATTGCTTGCGTAAAGAGCATAAGAGAAGAAGTTCTGTGAGGGTCTCCTGTGTAGAATAATTGGCATGAATTAGGCATGATCTGTTTTGTAAAATATAGTGGAAGCCAATGAAATATAATTATTTGGGAGAGGCAAATATGTTCAATATGGCTGTTCTGTGGGTTATAAAGGGTCACTGCTAACTTACTAAAATTTGTCTTTCTTGGGATAGGCCAAATGGGTCAGTTCCATAGAACGTTAAATCTCTGTCAATCTGGTTTGGCCCAGTGTCTCTTCCTACCATAAAAATACCTTTCTGTGTCAGTGACGTACTAAAAGTTGTTCAGTCAGGCTAAACTGTAACTGAACAGTTGATCCAGACTTCTGCAATTGTACAGTTCAGGGAGGTTAAACCGTAAGGGATAACACCCACAACCTCAGGAGGAAAAGAATGTAGTTGACAATGCTGAGAATCTTTGCATTCTTTTGCACAGATTCATGTTTAAAATATGAAACCATTTCAGTTTTGGAGGTAAATTTTCGTTTCCAATATTCTCAAATTTAAGTAATCCAGTAAGCGGTATAAAACAAGCCAAGGTGTCTTTGTGGGGCAGGGTGTATTTATATGCTAACATGTTCAGCCAGGAATGATCTCAGTGCAGAGTTCCACATTCAATCTTGAAAATTCCTTCACCTCCTATTTGCCCTTCATACAAACCATTCCTTGCTGGTTGCCCTGCAGCCTCTGTTACACTGAAGAGGCAGTTTTGTTCACAGTTACCTTTCGGTACATGGTGTTAGCAGCTCACCTCCTCAGACCCATGTCAGTGGCACTCAGCTGCTACAGTCATGAAGCTCATATAAGTACCTGGGCAGGTAAGGCAAATTCTGTCCTCTGGTACATGTGTGATGCTCTCACTGAGTTGGTGAGGTTTAGGCCAATATCTGAAGGCAGTGTTAGAAAGGATCTCAGCTGTTCCTACATGTTAATTCTGGGCCCCTATTTTCTGTAAAATATATTCTCTTCTCTTAGCAGCTGACAGCCCACCCCAGCAGTTAAGATGCTAACAGTGCATTGCTAGTTGATGCTCCTTGCCCTTGGACAAAGGTCCACGTCCAGATTTGGTGTAAGGTTTTGTCTTCACTAGGAAACAAGGTATGTTCTGAACTCAAGTTAGCTAACTTGCAGTACAGCCCCAGTAAAGACAAGGCAGTTTGCTGTTTTTCATGTGAATCGACTTGCTGGCTACAAACTGCCTGGTCTTCAAGTTACCTAGATTTTTCACTGGAGCTAAGAACATGCCCCCCCCCAATTTCCCCCCTCCGAAGTGAAGACCAAGCTGTTGTGGCTGCAACCACATTGACATCTGTGGAGCGATAGCCTTCTGCAGTAGGTCTGAATTTGAACCAATGAGCAAAATGTTCTGAGTGCTCTGTCATCCAGAACACCAGAATCTAAGGGTATGTGATCAATTGGAGTTTCTTGATTTCAATGACACAGGGCAGGGAGAATGTGTGGTGAGCCACATGTGAAATGTTTCAGTTCCAGGGTGTGATTGGAAAGACTTTCTCCTATCTGTGTGCTTTCCTTGAAGCACTTCAAGCCACTGTTTGGTCTGTCGTCGTTCTCTTCCCCCCCCCCAAGTGATCTCATCCCTGAATTGAAAGTATTTTTACCAAAATACCTGTTGAAATGATTTTTTCATCCTATTGATGAGATTTGGAGAGAAGGGGGAAGGGGAAGGTCATTTGAGTTATGGATTTTCTTCTTACCATATTGAACATGCTGACTGTATCAAGCCTGTTTAAAGGAGCTATTGTACAGATACCAACTTTTATATCGTTCCACATAGCCTTATACAACATGTAAATATGGATCACAAAATGAATAAATATGTTGTGCTATAGGAAATATTTTATACTACATAGTTTCCTAAGTAATACAGATATTCTGTCTGTTGTGTATCTACTTGTATGACTGAAGAGTTGCCAGATATTTACAAAAGATTGTATTTTCTGACAGTGTGCTGTGAGCATTTCTCAAAGGGATTTAAGAAGCTGACAGCAAGAGGAAATTGAGTTCTGTTAGGAAAAAAAATCAATATTTGATCCCTACCCTCCGGGATGTTTTGCGACTGCCTTATCTATGTGCATGTTCCATGAACTTGGAAAATGAAGCAGGATTTTTGGGCACTTTAACCATTGCAAAAATAAATGTAAGTGAAGATGTTACCAAGAAAATGAACATATGGGAATATACCTCTATTTTTAAAGTAAAAAAGATAAAATTACAGCATCTTGTTTGGTAAAAGATACAAACAAACCCATTCCAGTCCCTCCCAAGTACCTGTTCTGCACGGAAATAATTTTATATTTTACAAGTAAGAGTTTTCGTATTAATAGAAAAGCAGATGAAGATGTGAAAAGGAACTGCAATAAAAGTGAACTACAGTAAACTGCTGTCTATGGTGGATCTTTGCATGTACAAAATGTGTTGCTTTGAAACAAGGACAATAAATTAGAGTACAAAACTTGGGTGCCAGTTGTATTTAATGGATGGTTTTGCTTTGTTAAGACATTTTAACTACCCCAGCGTATCACAATTCCCATCATAGCAGTTCTCCCATGAAATCTGGTCATGGAGTAACCTCACACGCAACCCAATTTTATCCTTGCCTGTGGCTGCCGGTTGCCTGGTGTGCATTGATATTGAAAATAGAAATGACCGAAGCACCTTGGAAATCACCTTCCCCTCCTGCTTTTAGGTGCCACGACACCATGGTGACGGGCAGCAAAAATTCTAAGAGTTGTCAGTGCCTGCTAGACGGCGTGTGGAGTATAGTCCCATAGAAATTCTCCATGTTGTGTTTAACCAGCTTGCTTCATGACCACTCTTCCCGGCTGCCTGCCTTGACCATGCGTGTTGCCTTGGTATCTTAGTCTCATACAGTTTACTAGTCCAGAGGTACATTAGTGGTGTCGTCGTGACCACGATGCTTTCCACTAACAGTGGAGATGCTTGAGAGAGATGCAGCAGTAGCGGCAGACGGTGTCTTGTTCCAATGCTTTTGTGTTTCCCTCTCCTGTCTGACACCCTGCTTCATGTGCAGGGTGGGGTGACAAGGAAGTGGCCAGCTTTCATGCCAACTCTTCAAGCAAACAAACAAAAATTAAACCAAAAACCCACCACTCCAGATCAGGGCCAATGAGTGACTTCAGTGGTTCCTTTTGTTACATTCATCTCATGAGTTGTTTTGCTGTGACACTTGTCCAGCACGAAGGCCGATAACTGTGTGAGCCCAACCGGTACCTGTGGCAGAACTGCTGCTATCAAAAGTCCTGGCAGCCTCACAGACCCCAGAGGAGACCCCTGGCTGGGGAAGGGTGTAAGGTAACGTTCTGTCAACGCTGGGTAACGGGACGGGTCTCTTTGGCACCATGAAGCCCTGTGTCCTTGCAGCCATGCTGGGCTTTGCTGTTTTAGCTGGGCTCAGGCCAGCCAGAGCGATACGCCGTATTAGCCTGTGAATCGGAACATGAACCAAAGCTGCTTAGATGGAGAGTGCTGGACATGTGTGGCCATAGGACTCCAGGCATCGAAATGAGGCTGTTCTAGATCTGTAGCAACACCTCATATAATGCTGTAGCCGTGCTTTGCAGACAGGCTCCAGAACCCTTCTGCGCCTTCAGGTAGTGCCCCAAGACCCCTCATGAGAGTGGGGCCCCCGTGCGCCAGGCATCACGCAGGCATGTAGGTAGACAGCCTCTTTCTTGAGGAGCCTGTGATCTAAATAGGCAGGAAGGAGAACAGGCGTAGAGGAGGAAAGTGACTGACCCAAGACCACCCTGCAGATCAGTGTCAAAGCAAGGAACAGCAACCTGGTCTCCTGAGTCCCAATCCAGTGCCCTATCCACTGGACAACGCTGCTTCAAAATACCCTGCCATGCTTTGTGTTAAAGAGCCAGAGTTACAACGGAGCCGACAAGGGCTGGAGTCCCTGGGATCGTAGTGTAACTGTTGCATGATTTTTGCCTTATACCGTTGAATAAATTGCAGAAGAGGAGTTTTCCGGAGAACCGGGCAGGAGCAACGGGAACATGCTGATGTGACGTTCAGTATTAATCTTCTGTAAATTGAGTGGGACGTTTCTGAGAGAAACCGGAAAGAAATTTGAATAATGTTTCCATAGTCCGCTGCAAGCCCTTGCTATTGAAGAGAAATCTAATGGATGGAATTCAGTAGACGTATCTGCTGCATCAGCATTAAAATAATGTGCTGCTCTGTTCAGAAACCACCCATAAATAGTGCTGGCTCCTAATCTTGCTCTGTCGCAACCGAAACACGGCAGAAGAGGTAGTGGAAGCATGTCTGCTTGCATTGGAATGGGTTTTAGTAGTTAGCACGGGAGTTTTAAAAAAGGTCTTTTTAGCGTCCAGGATATTTTGTTACAATTTGGGAGAAGTGATACCATCGGGTTTTAATTAACCAGGACGCTAGTTGAACTTGTTCTCCCTGCTCAGTGGCCCCTCTATGCCCTGCTAAATCAAAACTACTCAGCAAAGGGGGCAGTGGGGGAAGCAGGTGAGAGGAATAGTTAGCCAGCTGCGTCACACTCGGATCTGAAGCTGTGACTTGAGATGCTCAGAAAAGTCAATGAATGCACCTGTCTGGGTTCTTATCACCGAGTGCCAGTTGGGGTTGCTGTTTGCACAAGCAGAGAGAAGCGTTAACCAGAGCCAATGGCTGGAAGCAGCTAGGTAAATTCGAACTGGAAATAAGAGGAGGAGTGGTAACAGTGAGTTTACCCAGCAGAACGGCTTCCCAGGGGCTGTGGTGACAGATTCTCCCTTTTAAATCTTGGTTGAGGAGATCGTTTTAATTCAGTCACAGGCTGTCGGCTCGATGCAGGGATCACTGGGCGCGGGTCTCTGGCCTGTGTTACGCAGGGGGCTGGATGGGATGGTCCGAATGGGCCCCTCTGGTCTTGCTATCAGTGGGTTTATGAATCCAGTGCCCAGATAGGCTCTAGTCAGAATTGTTTCCCACACCCTAGATGTTTGTTTCCCACATGAAAGCCAAGAGACGCACCAGCGCCTGAATTAGTCCTAAAATAATCGTACGGCTTTTGTTGGAGTGCCCTGTTAACGTTTTCCCTTTGGGATCTTTCAGGCACAATGACCGAACTGCAGAGTCCCCCTGAGAAGTTGGTGGCTGAGGAGAGCCTTGCCGAAATAGGTGGCAATTACAAGGTATAAAAGCGGTGGCCAGGCACAGGCTAACGTTACGTCTTGCCCCAGATCACCCTGGAAGCGTAATGGGCACCCGAGTGGACTCTCACTTACTGACTGTGAACGCTGTAGCTTGTGTGGGGAAACAGTGAGCACCTGGAGCCTTAGCAGCCTGGCGCGTTGTAGCGTTGCCCAGCTCTCTGCTCAGTCTGTTCCTGGTTTGCCAGAGCTGAACTTTCCAGCCTCTGAGTGTCCCAGAGAGCTGCCTTGTTTTGATGCGTCACTAGCCCCTCTGCCAGTAAAGGGGAGATGCTTCCTTTGGTGTCCGTCATGTCCAGAGAATCCCCGGGTAATGTACTGACCGGTGCAGCTGCTTGGCTCTTTGATCTGATCTTGTCTAGCTTGTCTGTGCCGGTGTGACCTCTGTTACCGCTCCCTTTCCCTAGCGCCCGGGCCAGCCCAGGCTCTGCCAGCAATGGGGTGATAGCGTCACCTCTCCTTTCAGATCACCGTCTACGAGCTGGAGAATTTCCAGGGCAAGAAGTGCGAGTTGACCAAGGAAAGTCCAAATGTGACGGAGGAAGCGCTGGAGAAAGTGGGATCGATCCAGGTAGAATCGGGCCCGTAAGTCCAGAGAGCAGGCGGCTGAGCCCCACAGAGGTGGGGGGCAGAGGGCACGGTCAGCCCCGCACAGAGGAGGAGCAGGGTGTCTCTTGCTAACAGGGCCCTTGTCCTTCTCCCTTGAGAAGAGTCTGGGAAACACAACCCGGTTGCGGTGGGTGACGGAGCAGGTGGCGGGGCTGCCCCGGGCGGCAGGAGGCTCGGCTGGGCTGTGAAGTCCCCGCTGCCAGCCCTGTGCCAGGGGCCAACCCTAGGGGGCAGAAAGGCCGTGCAGGCGTGGGATGCTCTGTTCACGTTATCCCTCTCTCCGCTGCACAGGCTGTGCTGCCAGGAGAATCCCCCATGGGTGGGGGGACGTGCTACGCGCCCTTTGAAGGACCCGGCCCCTGCCAGCGGCCTTGGGGGGTCCGTAGCCTGCGCAGCGCCCGGCGCTGACTGCCCTTTCCATGCAGGTGGCTGGGGTTCGAGTGCCAGGCCTTCCGCGGCGAGCAGTTCGTGCTGGAGAAGGGAGCCTACCCGCGCTGGGACTCCTGGTCCAACAGCCACAGCAGCGACAGCTTGATGTCCGTCCGCCCACTGCCGATCGTGAGTGCCCTGCGGCACAGCTGGGGGGGGCACCACGTGTCGCAGTGAGGGGTGCGCTCCCGCCCCAGGGCTGCTTCGTGTTCACTCAAACCATCCCCTCTTCTCCCCCATTTCCCCACGCTGTTCCTCCAGACGGCGCAGCCCGGTGTGAGCGAAGGGGGCTGGGACCTGCCCTCTGCACGGGCACCCACGTCACCTGGAAGGGGTCAATGAGGGGAGGGGAAGTGTCCATCGCTCCCCTGCATTTCTTTGCCCCTATCAGCAAGCAAGTGTGAAAAATCAGGACTTTTTTTTTCCCAGGTGGAGGGGGTGGGTAATAGCTGCGTATATAAGACAAAGCCCCTGCTATGGGCACGTCTGGTCCCCCTAACGCTGGGTCAGGCGGGGTCACTTGGACACTGCAGCTCCCAGTGATGTCAGCACACGGTGAGCATGGAGTGGCGTGGTCCACTTCTCCACGTGGCCTGGGCCTGTCTCCACGTCAGGGCCTGGGACAGGTTCCTCTCGCTGGAGAGGGCTGGCAGGGCAGCGGGAAGAGAGCTTGTTTGCGGGATATTCCCACTGCAGGACAGCCCCGACCACAAGATCCAGCTGTTCGAAAATGCCGGCTACCAGGGGAGGAAGATGGAGATTGTCGATGACGACGTGCCAAGCCTCTGGGCTCACGGGTTCCAGGACCGTGTGGCCAGCATCAAAGCGCTGAGCGGAACGTAAGGACAGAGCCCTCCCGGCCAGCCCCCAGCTCCTAGGCAGTGTGCGTGTGGTGCTGGCAGCGTGGTAGGATGTCACCCGGCTGGTTGCCGGATGTACAATACTAAGACACCCCGTCCCAGACATGATACAGCAGGCGGAGTGGGGGGCCACGGGGGAGAGGAACATGTGGTTACACAGACGAGTGCTCAGGAACGTGGGCCGGTTTCAATAAACAGCGAAATAAAGGCCTGCAGCCCGTGTGAGGCCGCGGGCGCCTGATACAGACAGGAACCAACTCAGTGAGCAGGGGCTGAAAACACTCCCCAGAACGCCGGAAATCAGCCGTCCAGCGGGAGCAGAGCTTGGCCCTGGGCCCAGGCCCGGCAGCCCGCAGGAGCCGGGGAACAGGAGGCTTGATAGAGCGTCTCTTTCATGTCCTTGTCTACACCCGGGTTTGGCAGGGCAATTCCTGTCCCTGAGGGTGGGGTTTTCTAGCCAACACCCCAGAGCATGGGCGCAGGGACGCAGGCCCCGGGTGCCTTCGCCCCAAGGCTCATTCCGCATCGGGGGGTTCGTACAGTGGTGCTTGTTTCTGCGCCGGTTGAGGGTATGAGCCCGGGAAAGCAGGACCCTGTGCATTGGGCAGGGCCTTGGCTTGGTCTCCCCCAGCCGCTAGAAGGGGTGTTCGGTACTGGGCTGTTTCACTGTGGGCACCCAGACTTCGGCTGCAGCGTCACCAGCCTTCCCCGCACAGGCCGGCCCCCAAACCCTCCGGACTGGAGTGGGGGGGAGAGCTCGTCACTTGGTGGGGTTACATCCACTGGGGGCCCTGGGGTGTTGGGGAGGGTGGGGTGTGAAAGCCAGGGTCAGCGCCTTGCTGAAGCCTGCGCTGGGACGGGGAACTCCCTGAGGTTCTGGCCCATTGGGTGGGGCTGGGGCCTGTTCTCTGCTCCCTGCTGGTTTCTGGGGCAGCGTCTGTACCGCCGACCTCCCCCAGCCCTGCTGCCCCTCTGGGCCCCACGTACCATCCTCCCCTCTGGAGCTCGGTGCCCTGGTGGTGCCCGGCTCACTGCAGGGGTGCACGGGACAGCAGGAGGTGCATGTAGCCAGTGCCCCGCAGAGGGGGGAATATCTCTTGGGCTCCAGCTCTGCTGGGGCCGCAGCGGCTAGACGTGGATGCAAAGAGCAGACAGACCTGGTCTGGATTGCAGGTCCCTGTGGGGGTGGAGGGGCAGCCTCCCCTGGGGCCGATCTCGCTCCCTGTCGTCAGCGCCGGGATGGGGAACGGCGCCAGGCCGTCGGCGAGCGACCCTGCTACCCTAAACTGTCCCCTGGCGCGTGGACAGGTTCCCAGTGCTTGCTGCCTGGATCTTGCTCAGCCACTGGGTCTCCTAGACGATCCCTGGGGGCACCGGGCTGGCTTCGAGTGGGCTCAGGGAGCCGGGAGAAGGCCCAGCCACGCAGGGCTGCAGAAGGGGCTGGGGCAAGGCAGGCGCTGCCAGGCCTGGGCCCATGGTCTGCCTGGGGTGACAGGCGAGCAGGGAGTGGCCTGCGCCCCGGTGATGGGCTGTGAAATAACGGACTGGCCTGCGGCGACCCAGCCGCGGCAGCGCTGGAAGGAGGCAGCAGAGGAGACCATGTCGTCTGCCCTGGCCGCGCTCCAGTGTCCCCGTGGCTACCGTGGGGCGTTACAGACCCCGCTGGCCAGGCAGAGCTTGGCTAGGCCAGGCAGCTCGAGCCCCTTAGCAGGTTCGGGCCCCGGCATCCTGCTGCCATGTGAGGACTGGAGCAGCTCCGGCTCCGTGGCCAGGCAGAGCGCACAGCCCCGGGGAGGCACCGGCCATTCACCTGAAGCAGCAATGCCGGGAAACGGGGCTGCCCCACCCGTGCCCGCAGGAGCCTGCTGGGCGTTCCCGTCTGCTGTGCTGAGGTCTGTGTGTCCCTGCTCCCCGCAGGTGGGTGGGCTACGAGTTCCCTGGCTACCGGGGCCGCCAGTACGTCTTCGAGAAGGGCGAGTACCAGCACTGGAACGAGTGGGACGCCCGCCAGCCCCAGCTCCAGGCTGTTCGCCGTGTCCGGGACCAGCGCTGGCACCAACGCGGCTGCTTCGACAGCAGCTGAAGGAGACGCCAGCGGCTCCCTGCGGCTGCCCAGGGCCCCCGGAAGAGGAAGCTGAAGTGATTGAGTGCCTGGACGTTTGTGTAAAACCTTCTCAATAAAGCTCGGAGCTGATGGCTGCTGTGGCCTGGCTTGTCCCGGTGTCGTGTGCGCGTGCGAGGTGGCCAGCGGCCGCGTCCTGGGGGCATCGAGAGTGCGGTGCCATGTGCGGAGGGGGGCGGCCCTGCCAGGCTGGACCTCATGGCCCAGCCCGGGGGTTCCCGGCCCGCGGGCGCGACGGCCCTGCCCAAGTGGGACGGGGGCCTGGCTAGATGGGAGGGGCTCGGGTGACCAGATGTCCAATTTCATAGGGACAGTCCCAACGTTTGGGGCTTTTTTCTTATATAGGCACTTAGGACCTCCCTCCTCGTCTTGATTTTTCACACTTGCTGTCTGGCTCCTTAGAGGGGGTCCCCCTTGAATTGCCTTCTCCCCATGTGGGCCAGCCCCACAGCACCGGCTAACCAGGCTACGTGGCCAGCGTGGCCTTCCTGTGTTTCCATATGCAGCGGCCTGACGTGTCCTGCTGCTGCTTGTGTGAACTGGTGCTTGCCCCACAGTGGAGTCCCTGTGGCCCCAGACAAATCCCTGCCGCTTGGGCCCCGTCATTGAACGGAGTGGGAACCCCCTTCACGGCACTGCCCCAAACAGGCCTCTTATTCAGGGAGGCCAGGTAAGCAGAGACCTCCATTACGTCCTGCGGAAGGACAGAACAGCTGTCTGGGCTTCTAGACTCTGAGCGGCCCCCGCCCCACGCAGCGTGCCTAGCAAAAAGCTATGGAGTGAAAGGGAGAAAAGAGCCACCCCTGCACATAAAGGCTGCAGGACTCCAGACATAAACCCCCCTTCAACTGCTGCCTCGTGGCGCTCACGCTGCCTGCATGCGAAGCGGGCTGGCCAGGAGAGTGCCTGCCGTGTGCCATGCCTCCGCAAGGGCAGGCCGGCCGTGCCAGGGGCCGTGACTTGGGGCGTCTCCTTGCAGCGGCACGTCTGCCAGAGCATTGCCTGGACTGGGACGCTAGAGAGAGCTCTGGGCAAAACCTCAGACTACAGGGAACCAGGTTTGCAACACACCTCGCACAGACCCTGCCTAGTCCCTGAGGGAAGGGTGTGTTGTCACAGCCTCTCCAGGTGGGAAGTCGCTGCCCCGATTGCTGAGTGACACAGGTGGTGTTCGGGAGCGTAAACCACAGTGGAGCTGCCGGGGCTGACCATGAAACGACTGTGCTGACAGGCGACAGCGCGGTGGCGAAGGCAGGCGCTCTCGTCTGCTTTGCGGCGTTCATTAGTGATTCAACCTCCGTACCTCGGCGCAAGAACAGCAACGTCCCGACACTTCGGTCTCAGCTGCTTGCCTTTGAAACGATGCCAGGATGGTTTCGGGTTTGCCTGCCTCGCTGAAGCAGCTTGGCTTATGTGCGCAGCCTGGGGGACACCAGCTGGGCCAGAAAGGAGCTGGGCCAACGTACAGATGTTACTCCCTGAGCACAGGCAAGGGCCGCTAGAGCCCTCCGAAGGACTTGGCAGTGTGGTCGTGCCCCCGCTCCGCCCCAGAGCAGGGAGTGTCTTTTGTAGAGGTGTGCTGCCGGCTGGATGGCAGCGAGACCTCCAGAAGGAGCAATGGACGCAATTCCATGGGCCCTCTAGTCACCTGCCTTCACTGCTGCGCTGAGTCCCAAATTCTTAGCCCTGGCTTTGCAGGCGGACCCGCGATACCAAATGAGAAAGCTGAGTGCCTGCGCCGGAGAGACGCAGACAAGCAAATCACTACCTGGCGCCCTGGTTGAGGTGAAGGGAGAACACGCAGGGCAGAGGGGAAGAGAATGCGACTGTTTACAGAACAAAAGGCTCGCATGTGTTATGTGGCGTTGCGGTGCTTAGTGGACAAAGCTCTTGCACAAACCCCTGCTACGCCATCCGTGCCTTTATCCTGCATTTCCTCTGCCCCATGTCTGGTTCCCCACTTCCTACAGGCCGGTTAGTTATAAGTATTTAAAAACAAATCAGCTCTAATGCTGTAATCCACTGTCCCTGTTTACGCGTGGTGCGGCAGTGTTACGAACAGCCGCTGTTGGACCGTGCTGCTCTGTGAGGCCTTCAGTCATGAAGAATCCCGGTGTCCTCCTCCAACTCTACGTCTCTAGCGCTGGTGAGCTGTAGCCACCTCGCTGGCAGAGGGAAAAGCCACCTGTACGCTGCAGATCTGATTCTAATCTTCCTTGCATAGTGGGTCTGTAGCAGTGTGACTCAATGGCGCGACGCTGCATTTACACCAGTGTACGTGAGATCAGAATCTGGCCTGTGGTTTTGTTTTGCATCCTGGGCCAGAAGGCCCTGGGAAGCACACTTCAGTCTCCTCCTCGGCCAAACAGCCAGGACACTACAGCAATCTGTGCCTCGCTTGCAGGCGTTAAATGCGCCATGTTTAAAGCATTACTATACAGGTTTCCCTTCCTGCTGAAAGCAAGGCCTTTGGCAGAAGCAGCTGTTTACTGTTTATTGGAAAGGCCCAGCTTTTCATTGCACACACAGCCTGCCGACTTCAGCGGGTTGCGAACGGCGGGGCGGGGACAGAGGCCCTGGCTCCGAAAGCCCTGAAGCAAGGCTGGCTGTTGCATTATTTGAAAGTGCTAGTCTGGGTCCTGGCACGCATTCGGCTGATGCAGGCAAACTCCAAATCTCCTCACCAGCAAACCCAGCAAAGCAGGCCACTCGGAATGTGAAAGCTAATGAAATAATTCTGCAGCGGGGGGTTAGCGAGACAATGGCTGCGGGGAACAGCTGACCTTGGCTTTCGTCGGCCCTTTATCCAACATGCTTGCTTTGTAGCGTGCTTTAACCATTTTGTAAATAGTTTTGGCACCATTCTTCCGAGCTCAGTATAAATGCTGCCTCTCGGCCCTGGCCCCTTCACTGGCTCAAGTGGGGTCTGGTATTACTGGTAAGAATTTTCTATTTATTGTCCTTTGGTTTTAGGTTTGGTTTTTGTCTCCACTGCAATCCAAAGCCATGTGGCCTGAAGAGCCTGTGCCCATAGCATTCATGCAGTGAAGAGCTGGCCAGCAGTGTAGGCGGGTGTGTGCGTCCCCGGGTGAATGAGAGAGGATAGCGATGTTTTGGTAGCATACGGCGACTGATTTCATTTCGGCTGTAGAAGCACGTCAGCAGCCTGACCCTTGTTTCGTGGCGGTTTAGCAGGGATAACTTGTTTCGTGTCGTTTCGAACCTACTCAAATGGGATGGGCGTGAAAATTCCTCAGGTTTGCCCATTACTGGGTGCACGGTCCCTTGAGGGGAGACTGCAGAATGGTGCAGAGAAGGATGCTCTGCTACTCCATCCTGCACGGTGGTGCTGTGCGCAACTCCCCGTAAGCAGCAGGGGCAGCAGGGATTCATCTTTCCCTGCCACGCAGGTCAGGCTTCCTGGCAGGTTGGACTGGGTCACCCTTGGGTTGAAATTGCTGAGGTGGGTGGTGGAAAAAGCTTCACAAACGTAAACTGCTTAAACTTGAATTGCTTTAGCAAAGCCCTCGTGTAGGGAGACTCCGTGCAGCTCGCCCCTCCTGCGTTGTTGCGAATGCTGTTTGTGCCAGACTTCGGAGAGCCTCATGCAAGCTTTCCTCAGGCCAGTGGCAAGTAGATTCCCACTGATTTCACTGGGAGCTCTGCCTGTGGAAGGAGTGGCCAGCAGCTGTGAAGGGGCTTTGAGCAGAACTCCCCACTGAAACCAATGGAGACTTGGCCTAATGATTGATGCTGCATGATGGACCTGGAGAAGGATTGGGTCCCAAACCAGGAAAGTCAGTGTTGAGGTTGCCACCTTCGTTACTCGGCCCTAGAGCTGAAGACTCGTGTCTGAGGAATACAGGACTCTGGCCGATGTGATAAGAGGAACAGAGCGTCCCATAGGGTGAGGCCATTCCACTCCAGCCCACGCACCAGGGTCCCACGGCCCTTCCCGTGGGACTCTAAGGCACGGCTGGTTTGCACATTGTTGTGCAAGCTCTAATTCTGTTGCTACAGAACAAATGCTAGGAAAAGGCATTTGCCTCTCATGAGCACACAGGGAGCCACCGTTTGTAGTTCTCTCCTCCCACCGTAGTCCCTTTGCATCTGCTTTGTACCGTCTCTCCCCTTCGGATGAATCATTGTGCTCGACGCAAACCCCCCCAGCTTTAGTACAAATTCCAGCACTGGGGATTCATCCCATCACAGGGATAAGTTCAAATGGATGAAGGAGACACCTGCCCCACTTCTGGCCCTGCTCCACCCATGTCCAAGGGCAACGGTGCATAGGAAAAGCGTCGAGAAACCCCCCAATCTAGGTAATTTCACTGTCTGCTGCTTCTGCCTATTGGCCAATGAAGTGAAGGGAGAGGCGAGCCACAGAGTCCTTGGCTGGTTGCTATGGCCAGGGGGCAGGGTGACGTATATGGACCCAAATCGGATTCCAGTTAGAACGATCACCACGAATTTGTAACTGTTTGCGTTTCCTCCCCTCCAAGAGCCAGGCCCTCGGTTTCACAATGGCTTCCGACCACCAGATGCCAGCCTCGAAGCAACAGCAGAGCAGCTCCAAGGTCAGTCCGTGCGTCCCGTGAGGGCGGGGGGTGAGTGCACTTTGCGGGGGCTGGGTTTGCACAGGGATCGGCGACTAAGACATGCAAACAACTGTGCAAATGAACGTGCGTGTGTGCACGTTTTCCCAGCTCCGTGGGTGCGCGGAGCGTGCGTCTCTCTTTGAGGCAGTAGGCTGGGCTATGACTGACTGAGCTTAGAGCGCCTTTCCCTAATCAGCAGCCGCTTGCCCTGGTACCGGGGGGAAAAACCCCTTTGCCTTCCACAGAGCAGCTAGGAATGTTGTGGTGACTTTGCAGTGCCCCAGGGCCATTCCATAACCAGCTGCAAATACCCTCACCTTCTCCCATCCTGAGTATCTCCTCCAGGAGGCAAGAATCCAGAGGCTGTGGGACAAAATGAAGAGGCTTCCCCATGCCAGCTGCTTCCAGTTGAATATAAGCAGCTTCCCAAGCCCTTCCCAGTGTTGTTGGGTCCTTGCAATAAAGCATGAGAGCAAATGACCTATTAAGCAGCCATTCATAGGAGAGGGGAGAACCCTCAAGGGAAACTCCATTAATTCTGCAATTTATCCTAGAATCAGCCAAAGCACCGGTGTAAACAGCAGCAGCGCTGTGCAAAGAGTAATTTCTAAACCTGCCTGTCCCTAAGGAAATGAGAGAGTGCCCCACGATTAGCTGTCTTTGAGCTAGTTACTGTGGCACTGTTGGTCAGGCATTTCCTTTGGTGTGTACCGTGATGGATCTGACGTGTTGTCGCCAGGAGAAATACCAGGAAGGGGTATTTTCGGGAGAGTGGGGGAGTGAGGTGGTGTCCGAACTACTCAGCGTGGCTAATTCTTATGATTTTATTACGAGTCTCTCAGTGTTTGGCGTTTATCTTTAGGGCCCCAGCTCTTGGAGTCATGTTATTACGTGACACTCTCAGCTTCCAGTTAAAAACAAAGTTTCTGGCCCTCACTTTGTACAGAACGGGGAAAGTGTGACTCTGAAAAGCCCAGAACCCGGGAAGCCAAGAAAATGAACCCAAAGCTTTTCTTTTTCGAAACCTTATGATTTCTGGCATCTTAGGGCTGCCTGTGCTGACTCAGGGTACGTCTGCACTGCAATTCGACACCCGTGGCTGGCCTGTGCCAGCTGACTTGGGGCAAGAGGCTGTTTAGTTGTGGTGTAGACATTCGGGCTCAGGCTGGAAGCTGGGTTCTAGGGCCCTCCAACCTTATCGGGTCCTAGAGACAATTAACCAGCCCCTTAGCCCGAGACTGCTGACATGGGCCAGCCATGGGTGTCTAACTGCAGTGTAGACGTACCCTCAGAATAAAAGGTGGGAATTCACGCGTTAGAAAAGGGAACAAGCCCTGCATGTGGAAGGGGGGAAAACCCCAACTTCATATTACCCTCATCTTGGGACAAGGGGCGAAGTTTGGGAACGCTTTGACTTCCCTCAGAATCGGGGTGACAACCCTGCCCACTGGCTCAAATTGGCAGCATCTTCCCCTCACTTGGGGCCTGATCTGCCTCCTTTGGAAGTGGGTGGAAAGACTGTCCTTGACTTCAATGGCATCGGATCGGCCGTCATCTCATTCTGTGTGCAGACACACGAGATTTTCCTCCCTCTGCTCCACTGACCCACAAATCCGTGCTGAGCCGACAAAGCCTGGCTCGCTGGATGATGTGTTAATATGTGACAGCCAGCGCTAAGCCCCTGTTTGTTTTGCTAGGGCTCAAATAGCATTGGGAAGTAAAGGTTGCTATAATCGGAGCGATGTCGATCTGTGAGTTGAAAGCAAACTGCTGAGGTGGCACCGCCGAGTTTTAACGTACAGCCATGGCCGGGAGTTTCACTGTGAAATATGTGCTCGGGGCTGGGCAGCTGGGCGCTGGGAGGACATGGGTGAGTGGGGGAATTCAGAGAAACGCTGCAGAAATGACTAAGGCCCATGGTAAAGGGGCTGAGTTCACGAAGGAGAATGGAGCTGGACCAGGGCTGAATTTGGCCCCAAGTTTAGAGTTGGGGATAAATCGTGACCAAAGCTGCAGGGACCAGATGGGTCCCAAGCCTGAGGCGAGGGCTCTTCTGGGTCGTTCGGAAGGCAGAGAAATGGAAGAAACCAAAGGTCAGGATGGACATCCAGAGCCCACTTGCAGCCATGTCCCTCCCCACTCGGCCCCCCTCTTTTCTTCTACACACCCCTTTTCCCACTTGGCCTCCCCCCTCCCACTCAGCCCCCGTCCCAGTGTCCCTCGCCACGTGGGTCCCTCCTCTCCTGCCCTGCTCAGCCCCCTCCCAGCAGTCCCTTGCCACCTGGGGGAAGAGGGTGTGGAAGAGAGGAGTGGGACCGAGCGATGTGGGGAGAGGTGGGCCCTGGGCCTAGGGTGGGGTCGGGGAGTCACCTAGGACTTTCCACATAGCCTGGGCAAAACACTTGAAGCTGCAGGGAAGACTCTTGCCCTGGCCAAGGGAGATCTCACCGGGCGCAAGCAGCAGCCATGTGACGGTGCCAGAGTCTCCCCTCTCTGGAGCCATTCGACACTGGACAAGAGAGAGTCCACAAAAGCAGCCCTGCACTGAGCCCTGTGCGTGGGGGAAGGATGGACGACAGGCCTTCAAGAAAGGCCTCCTTTCTAAGCTGCTGTTCTCTCTCTCTCTCACGCTAGATTGTCGTCTTCGAGCAAGAGAATTTCCAAGGTCGCTGCCACGAGCTTAATGCAGCTTGTTCCAATCTGAAGGAGGCCGGAATGGAGAAAGTTGGCTCCATCCTAGTGCACTCTGGACCGTACGTATCTTGCACGGGGGCTGCTGGGAATGAAAGCGATGGGGTGAGCCTGGGCCAGCGAGTGTGTCCGGCAGAGGTGCTTGTGTTGGTGACTTAGAAACAATTGTTTAGCTTTGGTGTGAAACCAGATAAAATGAAGATGTGAATCACTGCAATGGATGTTGGCTCCCCTTGTGTTTCCCCAACGTGGAAAGGTCCCAGCAGTTGAGCCTCTGCATGGCGTTATGGAAAGGGACCCCCTGAAAGCCTCCCAAACTGACGCACACTGAGCGGACTCTGCTCTCACTGATGCCCAAGTGGCTGCATTCACACCAGTGCTCTCACTCTGGTTTCGTGCCAGGGTACTTAAGAGCAGGATTTAGCTAATTGCCTCATACGGTATGTCTACACTGCAGCTGGGTGTGCGCTTCCTGAGCGGGTAGACAGAGTTGCTCCAGCGTCCCTCACCCCAACATGCTAAAACAGCAGCATAACCGGGGCAGCATGGGCTAGGTGCCTGCGTACATACCGCCACCCTTTGCCACACTGCTGGGTTTGGGGCGCTAGCGTGTGTCTTTCCAGATGTGCCGGGAAACTGCAGTGCAGACGTGGCCCTCTGGGACCCTGGAACGGACTTCCGTGGGTCACACAGCAGCTGATGGCCACTCAGTGAGGCATCTAGGCCCTGCTGGAGTGTGCACACGTGTGTGTGAGCGTGCACGCAATTCACTGTATTTATAGCAATCCGGCTTAGCTTTGTGCTGTAGTTGGCGAAATTTACTGTTTTTTGCAGTGAGTCGTTTTCGTGCCCTGATCGTTTTGTCATTTCCTGCCGTGATCGGTGGCCTAGGCACTGCCATGAGCTATGTGTGACATGTCCGAGTTCAGCATCCTTTGCCGGGCCACCCAGCCTGCTGCCAGCCATAGGGCGAGTGTGGATGTAGAGAGAGTGATGTACAGAGATGGGCTCGCCAGTGGGCAGGAGGTTCTGTAACCTGCTTAATAAAAATCCAGGTCACGGCACAACCACTGTGTAGCCTTCTTGACTGCTGCTCCGACAAGTTTAGTCCAGGGCTCAGGGCAGTTCCACAGCCTGGAGATCGCACCTTCGGATCTCCCGCCTTGCAGGGTGAACTCCACTAACCCCCTTGCTTCTTACAAGAGAGGGGGAATTTGAAGGCCCCATAACTAACACCACCATTAATCTTGCGCCATCAACTCGATTTCCTTCCCTTTCTGGGTAGGGAATGTGGTGTCGTCACTGCCCTGCTATTGCACAGCTCTTTGGAGCCCTTCAGCTTTCTGTGTTTATATACAAACCCCTCCGCACGCTCTGGGCAGCTATCGGCATCTCTGTCTCCGACCAGAATCAGCAAAGGCTTTGTGAAGAGAGGGGTCTCTTTGGAAAAACAACCTCACCAGGAGCCACACAGAGAGCGCCCCCCCTTGCTTTTTCCTGGTGATTCAGCCATCTCCCTCCCAAACAGGAGTGATGAAGCGGAGCCGCTTTCCTCCCAGGACAGGCTCCTTCTCTGGGTCATTGGGAGCCGGCTGCTGCCTGAATCCGGGGCTTGGGAACAGAATTCCTTTTCCAAAGTCACAGCCCTGAGGACAACTGATGGAAAAAAGTGAGATGGCTACAAGACAGGAACACACCCACTGCCGGTGGAGCTCTGCACGCAGGAGCTGCTGGCTGGCAGCTCTCGCGCGCTCTGCCAGGAACGCACACTGGGCTCGCTTGTGGGTCAAGGACAGCATCTCCATAAACCTGCAGCCAACACCCCCGTCCGTAGGTCCCCCTTCACAGGCTCTGTTGTTTGTGGGAGCCAGGATACAGTGGTCTGGCTGCCGTCACTGGCTCCCCCAGGTGGTGCTGGCTCTGGTGGATGCCTACGCACCGGGGCTGCCACAAGTTGGCTCGTGGAATCAAAGTAACGATCTGAAATGAACTACACCAATCAGCAGAGTCACAGGTGCCTGGCTTGCTTAAGAGGAGAGATCTGCAGGGTGTCTTGTGCCGAGACTTATCCCTGACGAGCATTTAACACAGAGAAGGGCACTTCCGTTTCTTCACAACTCTGCGACGTGTTTGGTCTTTCAAGGCCGTTATTTCTACGAAGCTGGAATAAGAGTCCCCGATGACAGGGAATGACGTCTTCTGAGTTTGCATTTATCAGCAGCTGGTCTCTGGTAGAGGTGTTTGTATATTGTATGGCTCAGCTTCCTCTTTGACGTTGATTTGGGTTCCCCAAGTCCAATATCCCCAAATATTCCATGGAGTTGTTCCACCTTTCTCAGGAGGCCTATCATGAGTGCCACTGAGAAGGCTGTTGGTCTTTGGCCCTCTGGCCCCATACTCTATGAATGCAAAGTTTCTGGTTTTGTACGTTTTTTCCATGGCGAACTGGCCCATGCAGTTCAGAATGCCTCCACGGCTAGTCAGAGCTGTGCCAGGTGACTAGCGCTGAGAGGGGTTGAAAGTGAGTCCCTTCTGAGATGCCTGTGACTTCAGCTCCTGAGTCAATAGTCTTGCCAGGAATATTCACTTTCGCTATCCAGGCAGGTTCTGTGTCATCAGAAGTGCTAGATCCCAGAAACAATGACTCTGGATTGTCTGTAATACAACTCAGCTCCCTGACTGTTTTTGCGTGGCTCTGGCTGACGTACATCATCTCTTGGGATGCGACTTTTTCCACACCTTGTGCATGTCAGCTGGAATTTGTTCCTCTTAGCCTGGGAATCCTCTGCTCACCTCAGGGGTCTTGTAATAATGACTTTTGGCAGTCAGGCCGCATCTGTAAACAACTTCTAAGATAGCTTCTTGTTTCTCAAACTTTGGTAAATTGCTCTTGGTTTTGTTGTCTCACACGTTCCGACGGCTTTGCTTTCTATATAGCTGTGACTAGGGTTAAAACTCTCTTCAATTGTAGCTGCTGTGAAAGGTTTTTATCTGTTAACTCAATAACCAGCCTATCTTTGATATTTTCACATTTTGCATTCCCCAAATCACAGTTTTCAGCCTACGTATGGAGAGCTCTTATTAAAACATTCCACATTTTCCCCTGGCTTTTGAATTCTCTGGTTAAAAACATGCTGTTTCATAAATCACATTTCTCCGAGGTATAATGTATGCATCAAACATAGCCAGAGCCCTTTCATAGTCATCTTTGTGACTGTCTACTTCCCTCTAGCATAAATTAAAGAAGATATCTGTACATCTCCACTTTCTTTGTGGAAGTTGGTAGCAATGCAAAATCTTGTTATCTCTGGTAATGTTGAAGGTTTGTCAAAGCTGAAGTTCTCTGGGGCACTGAAGAGTGGCATGTTAATGAGATCCTGCAACCTCTGTTGCTTTGTGTTTGCAACTATTGTAGCTGTTTTTCTTCTGTTTCTGTTCTTAGTTTACTTCTGACCCCATGTCATGTGCCTGTACCAGACATGGACTGGCTACAGAGCTTGTTTGTACGCACCAAATGTATTCATCATATGATCCTTAAATGGCCTGGTGGGTATAGTTAAGGTTAGCTTAAATAAGGTATTTTACACACATTGCCACTTGGTGGCAGAACAGTATAATACCAGTTAACATTTAATTTTGAGAATAGTGTGGCACACCCAGTACTGTAAATAAATACCCAGGAAGCCAATATGATTCCTCCATGCAAACAGCAAAAGAGGTGTCTGCTGAGGAGCTTGGGGATGGTTTGCAAATGGAGGTTTCTGGAACGTTCTCCAATGTTTGTACTTTGTTCTTTTCCAGCTGGGTTGGCTATGAACAGGCAAACTGCAAAGGGGAGCAGTTTGTGTTTGAAAAGGGCGAGTATCCCCGCTGGGATTCCTGGACCAACAGCCGGAGGAGTGACACCATAAGTGCCCTGAGACCCATCAAAGTGGTGAGAGCTCTTGTGTCAGACACCAGTCAGTCTAAACAGACCTGGCCATGAGCCTCTTCAGGGCTCCCCTCAGACTGAGAGCTAGAGGAGGAGCCAAAATCGTGGACAAAACCAGCTGTTCTGAACTTTTCAAACTGGCAAGTCCCTGTGTCTTCAAATGCCTGCAACTCCCTCGTTCTCCCGATTTGTAAATCTACCCGTCCACAGATGTCCACTGAAAAGTTGTATATCCATAGGAAAACAGGAAATGTCCTACCAGATCAGACCAGGGGCCATCTAGGCTAGCAGCCAGTGCCAGATGTTTCAGAGGAAGGTATGAGGGAACTGTAGAATGGACAGTTATGGGGCAACCTGCCACTACAGAAGTTCGTTGGTAAACAGCTAAGGGTGATTACTACAGACAGTCAGAATTCCACCCTCTTGCGAGCAGGCAAAGCTCCTCTTGACTAGGCTGACCTGGGCCCATTCTGCTCACTCAAGTTTTTTTTGGAGACTTGAGCCCTCTTTTCTTGAGCCGTCCCTGATGACTTCCTGGGAAGGTGCCCTGCCCCACTGCTAACCCTGACACAGCATCTCTCCTCTCTGCAGGATAGCCAGGAACACAAGATCGTCCTCTATGAAAACCCCAGCTTCACCGGCAAGAAGATTGAGATCATAGATGATGACGTGCCCAGCTTCCATGCTCATGGCTACCAGGAGAAAGTGTCATCTGTGCGGGTGCAAAGTGGCACGTAAGTACCTGGGATGGATCCACAAAACTCTGCTGGGATCTGGGCCCTGGAGTCTCCTTTTCCCTATGCTTGGAATCTAGGAAGTGAGGGACAAAATCAATGATTGCATCAAGTTCTGTCCCTACAGCCCAAATTGTTTCCAATTTAAGGCCTCACCCTAATAACACGCTAAGGCACAGGGTTAGACTCCAGGCACAACTGCTCGTCCTGCAGTCGCCATCTCTGCTGCTCACCCTCTGCTCTGGGCCTGGAGCGGATGGAGCTGGAGCCGAGCAGGAGAAAACATGCTAGATGGGGCTGGAAACAACCAACCATTTGCCCGGAAGCATGGAGCCTCCTGAGGCCAGGCAGGAGTGTGAGGAGGCGAGGATCAAGTGCTATAGCTGGACAGGCCGGAGGGAAGCACCCAAGGCAGTGTCTCCTCTGGGTTCAGGAAATCCTTTCACTCAGAGGCTTGGCATCAAACTTGAACGGCTCCAAAGCAGAAAGGGCAGTGCTGGCTGACACAGCGGCAATGGCGAGAGTCCTCGGGGCACATCCCTTTGCCCTGGCCAGGCCAGGGACAGAGTTCAGTTCTCCACTCGCAAGGCAGAGCAGTGCGGGGTTGCCTGTGCGGGAGGGGAGATGGGGTGTTGTCCGGGTGGATTTCCTTGCCGCATGGGATCTCCCGGTCTCTGACTTCGCTGCACGTTCCCTTTGTAGGTGGGTTGGGTACCAGTACCCTGGCTACAGGGGCTACCAGTACCTGTTTGAAAAGGGGGATTACAAGGACAGCTCAGAGTTTGGTGCCCAGCACCCGCAGATCCAATCCGTCAGGCGCATCCGGGATATGCAGTGGCATCAGCGAGGGGCCTTTCACCCCACCAACTGAGGCCCTTCTCACCTCCTGAGTACCTGGAGGAGGAAGGGAACCAGAGCCAGCTTTTATGTGACCTGCTGCTGTTTTCCAATGGCCTTGCTCTGCCGCCTGCCATGGAGTGACCACTGCTGCTCTGCTGCTGAAGCAAGCGAATAAAGCTTTGAGTTTCAAACGCTCGAGTCTGGTCCCTTTTTTCTCGGTTTTGTGTGTGTGTGTGTGTGTGTGTGTGAGTGTGAAGACACAGGAAGTAAATCTCTTTGGTTGTTCTATGGGAACGTGCCAGTTCTGAGCTCCACTGGGCCCATGTGCTCCTCTGAGCCTGCCACGGTTCCGGCCCAAAAGCCCTGAAATGGACCTGGCTCGGAGTGGTACAGGAGCATGGCTGCTTCTGCCTTTTTGTGCGTTTGAGTTGGGAAAGAATGTGACACTTCTAGATCCACCCTGGAGCATCTTCCTGCTAGTGAGGGCCATAGATCTGATGGCCAGGGTTGGAAGACAGGACAGATTCCACCCTCGGCCAGTGCCATCAGGGGCTGCCCCAGGGAGGAATTTTGCCCTACCGGTCGCATTGCATTAAAGAATGCGGTTAGGTCAAGAGAAGTAACCCCTTTAATGGTTCCGTCAGGCATTGAGACCAATGGCTTTTCTTGTGAATCACGTAGCATCACTCCTCCTTGCTTGTGTTGCACTGGGGTATTGTACGTCCTGGATGACGTCTCAGTTGAGTTTGTGCCTCACTGTCTCCGTGTGTGAATTATTATAGATCTGTTATCAAACGCAATTAAGCTTCTAAACAACCTACAGGGGAAAAAGGCCTTTTTTCAGATCTAACCGTGAGTCCAATTAAAGTGCACTGATTTGACTTCTGCAGCAGAGTTAATACCCACAAATCCATTCCGCGCTAGATCCAAGCAGCCCTTGGCGGATGTGCTAGCTAAAGCAAGGAGACTGGCCTAAGGACTCCTGGGTTTTGGTTCTGCCACTGACCTGCTATCTGACCTCAGGCAACTAACTTAATCTGTGTGGGCCTTTCTCATCTGCCGTCTGTAACAGGCCCAAAATAAAAATTACCTGCCTCCCAGAGGGGCTGAGAGACTTGGCTGAAGACTGTGGAGGCATCTGTAGATGTGCAGTACTTTTAAATATCTAAGAATATCTCAGTAGCTCCTCCTGGACAAAGTATCATCCCTGTATGTTTGAAATAACCCACGGGAGTTGTGCGGGACAAAGTGCTGGGATAGCCAGGCCCCTGCTAGCTGCATTCGAGTCTGATGCTTTACAATCTCTTCTTAGAGGAACGGTTCTGTGCAGCCTTTGCTCAGGAAAGCAGCTACGCTGGGTGGCCACTGTGTGTCACCACAGCCTCGCCCAGTGCTGTTTAAATTGCCATTGCCGTGTAGATGTTAGAGAGAGCCTGTCCCATTTCAGTGTCCCGTCACCAGCGACTGACGGCAGAGTCTGGGCTGGCGTTTTACTTGCTGCCGTCCCCCAGCTGAAGCGGAACCCCAGAGAGTTGGGGGTGAACTGGCCGAGCTGGCCTGGCTGTGGCGCAGGGCTCCCCCAAACCAGTGACAATTTCCACGCGAGCCCTGCGCTCTCGGAAGGGTGAAAGCGGGACCCCCGCAAGAAGGCACCGGGGTCTGAAAAGAATTAAGGCAACACATTGCCATAGCTTGAATCACTCTTAAAATACCAGAATATTCTTCCAGTGACTGGAACCAGCCGGCCCCATTCAGAGGTTGTGTGAGACCCCTTCCAACTCCAGCTATTTCTGCATTTTCTGTTACTGTTTTTTCCTCCCCCATTGAGTGACATGGTGATTGCTGGCTCACTCTTCCATTACCTGAAGATCTACAAGCATCACTGTGTGACAGGATGAGACCAGATGACTACTGGAGAGTGCTAGAAGGCCAATATATCAGCCCAAGGCCCAGCAAGTCCCTTTTCCCCGGTAGCTGAGCCGGGGTTACTCCAGGTTAATTCACACACCTGGTGCCAATCAAGGCCCTGCCTCGGACTTGTTAAAAGCCTCCCCTCCAGAGAAAGGGTGCGGCTGGAGATGTGGGAGTGAGGTGAGCTACCAGCATCTGTGAGCAGACAAGATGCTGTCGGAAACCAGGAGGGTTTTGGAGAAGGAGCAGGACGCTGGCAGGAGAGAACCCGGCAGGTACAAAGACGGGGGGAGGGAAAACCCTGCCTGAAGAGGGCAAAGGACCTTTCCCAGGCCTAAGGAAAGAGGCCTCAGGGAAGAGACCCTGCCAGAAGGGGAAGATAGACCTAGACATTTGATTTGGGCACTACCGTGCCCAGTGGGACTGTCAAGGGTCAAGAGCCTCCCTTGGCAAGGAGGCCAGGAAGGGGCCCTGTTCGAGCACGGTACAGACATTAAATCAAGGGGCACAGGGAAATAACCCAGGGAAGCTAGCAGCTTTCCTGAAGCCACAGCACGAGGCTGCTACTTGTAGGGTCCCTGGGTTGGGGCCCAGAGTTGAGGGTAAGACCGGGCCCTCTCCAGCCCCTACCAGCCATTCACTGGAGGGACAAGAGCCCCAGCGAAGCGGCAAGAGCTTGTGAGCACCAGAAACAGGACCAGGATCAGGACCCAGCAGGGAGCCGCCATCTTAGAGCGGTTGTATAACCCTCCCCCACCACTGGAGGGTGGAAGAACACGAAGGGGTGAAGCAGTTTCCCGACCTACCGCTAGAAGGAAGTACTGGACCCACCGTGGTAGAGGAAGAGCTTTGCCACACCTGGTACAGCCCAGATGGTGTCACGAGCACTGTTACCTTGTGTGTCTCTGTTAACAACCGTTGCTGGTCCACAGTCATTGATGTACAAGTTCGTAGACGTGCTGAACCTGACTCTGACCATTGGCTTTTGCTGACATAACTGCACTTCGTTAACAACCAGTTAATGGGCCCAAATTAGGTTGATTCAACTGAAATTTCTTATCAGCGCTGCGCTACCACACAGCGTTTTGCTCCAAACACTCAAGGCCACTGAAGCATTAGAGACTGAAGTCTAATTTTCTCTGTTCTCTGATGAGGAATGGCATTGTTAGGTCATTGGTCCTACCCACGACCAACTCAGTGCTGAGGTCAAAGCCCTTCCCATGTCAACCATGAATCAGTGAGAAGATGCTCACAGCAGTCTGAGGATTCAAATTGTAGCCCCCCCCTCTCTTTTTTTTAAAGCTCCAACATGTTTGTTGAGAGCATCAGCAAGGGCTGAATGGCTTCAGCTTTGGCATGTCATCAAGTCGTTGGGTGAGAAGCTGCAGAACTACATAACTATGGGTTGAAACGTGGCGATGGACGGAGGACGGCTGTAAAGCGGTGGATAGACTGTTTCGATTCTCATCATATTCGTTCTCTGCTTCATGTGAAGGGGCGGGAGAAGATCAGCCATGAGGATGCTGGGTAGGTTTTGATGGTTTGCTTGGGCTGGACGTATTACAAGGATGGAAGCTCAATGAGTTACAAAGCACGTTTACCAGGGGATGCCACTGCATAGTCAGGGATCATGTGAGCCAGCGAAAGCTCCAGTGGGGCAATGAGATCACCAGTGACGGACACAGACTGAGCCGCCAGCCAGACCGCGACAGGGATCGATCCGGGAAGCGTTTGATCTGTGAGGGGAGGCTATGTGCCGCTGGGATTTGCCGTGCCGACGACGATATCCTGGGCACGGTACGGTTCTGTTACGGTTCTTACCAGCCTGCTGTCTGCTTATCTGCATGTTGCTGAAGAGTCAGTTTAGTTGTTGCGGCCGTGCTGCCAGACACAGGAGGCTGTGACACGGGCGCCAGGCAGATGCAGCCAGTCATTAGCCAGCCGAGATTCCTCACCTCCGTTCCAGATGAAGTTTTCAGTTGTCCGGCCGCAGGAGAGAACTGTCACTTGCTGGCTGCCGTCGTCGGCTTGCTCAGGAAGAGCTGGCATGTACTGATCTCCACATCAAAACAGGCCGCTGGGCACAGCGAAGGCGTTTCTCCATTCATCTCAGACAAAAGCTTCGGCGAGGCTCCCCTCTGTTTGCTTCTGATCTCTCCTTTCCATGGCTTCTCCAGGCAGCTCCCTGGGAAAGGAATGACCCCCCAAGCCTAGGCCCTGTCCTGCCCTTCCTCAGCTCATGAGCCCAACACTCACGAACCCGCCTCAGCCCAGCGCCCTCCCTGGGCCAGCTTTTAGAAGGGATGAGATATGAAAGCCTTGAAAGGATCTAGGGCTGCTTTCAGCCTCAGGGCAGGGACCACCCAATACCCAGGCCCTGTGTGGCATCTAGCAGATTGCTGGCACTTTAGAAATACGAGTAATAACGAATCCACCCCAGGGGCTCTGTGGAGCTGGGAGAGACTGCAGTCAGAGTGTCCTGGGATGCCTCCTGCCTGGCTCGGACCAGGCGCACACAGCTGGACTAGATGAGCTGGGCAGACCGTGCAGTTTGGGCGGCTACCGGCAAGACCTGCCCGGGGTGGAGCTGGAAGTCAGGACTGAGGTGTAGCCTCCGGGTGGGGTAGGAGACGAACCGAGGAGGGATGAAAGGTTTCTCCCAAGAGCTGCCAGAAATGCCCTTGCGTTGGGAGAGTTGCACCTGCCTTCTGGGGCCCCAGAAAAACAACACTGTCACCATCTGCCCCGCCGGCATCGGCTCCAGGTATAGCCAAGTGTAATCAAGCAGCCGCCTGGCCGGGACGGGACTGCCCAGGTGTGGGAGGAGGGGAAGCGCAGGAGTCCCCCTCGCAGAGCCCAGCAGCGTGCAATGACCAGCAAAGTAAGATCTCGTGCAGGTGGCACCGCTGGGTATAGGGCAGGCAGGGGCCATCGCCTGGCTCATGCCTGACTGTCCTAGGCCTACTTCAGCTGTCGTTAAATGAAATGAACACCGCTCTGATTGCGGCACTGCAAATGGCTCACCAGAAACGACTCTTTCCTGCCATGTGGCTCAACAGGCTTCCCCAGCTGGACTCGATGCTCCCCGCGTTGGAGAGCAGACGGCCAGCACGCTACAGACGCGCCACTGTGGCGCTCAGCTGTTTGCTCCTTTACCGCATTTCTCAGCCATGCTCTTTAAGGGTAGGCTGTGCCGTTTGGGGGCGGGGGCTGGTTCTCTGCTCTTTGCATGTGTACGACAGACAGGGCCTGCTCAGAGACAGGGGGCTCGCGGGGGACTAAGCGAACGAAGGTGCTTTCCCGCTGGGATAAGAGGCACGTGAGCTGGAGGAAGGGGGAGGTGGGCGCCAAGGGAATGTGTAATGCTGTGTGTCCGGACAGCAGGAAAGTGGGGTCAATGGCATCGGGAAGGACCTCGCTGGAGGAATCTCACGTGGCTCATTTTACTGTGTCAGGCTTCCCTGTCTCCTGGGATGTCTCTATTTGCATGCTTGCTCAGCCCCTTCCAGCTGAAATGCAAGATGCTGGGGTGGATCCCGAGGGGACAAGCCACTGGGGGACACTTAACTGGGGCCAGGACTGTCACTGATCACTCCAAACAAGGAGTCCCTTGTTATTGGTAAATCCACTGTTCCTACTCTACAGCAGCTGTGCTTTTCACTTGCTTGTGTTTATTGCATCACACCAGTGTGCTTGGCCTCTCTGGCCTGTCGGAGTTCGCAGCGTACGCATAGTATATATTTACTATTATTTATATTTATTTTAGAGACTATATTTGAGGGTCCAGCTCCAGTGAGGCCAATGGGGTCCCCGGGGAGGGAGGGCACGTTCTGCATCTGCCAGAGGCTTGCCATTTGGGGAGGCAATGACTCCCATCTCCGTCCCCCCAAATGCTGCCCATGGTTTGCAGTTGTGAGTAACCACTACTGGCACTGTAAGCAAACATGATATTCGCCTTTGGAAGGGAAAATATCCGGCTGGTTCCCAGGGGTTGGTTGTGGCTGGTTAGCTGCTGTGTGCCCTGAAGTATTTTGTCCAGAAGAGATTTAAATGTAGCTGCTGCCCCAGCTATCAGAAAATGATTCTGCAGTAACTATTGCTGTATCTTTGTCCTCCCCCCTCGGCATGTGACGCAGTGAAACTGGGAATGCCAAGGAAATCCTGGTCCTCTCCGCCTCCTGTTGGTGTTTGTGTAGCATTGTCGTGGGGTCCTGGGTTTCACCCCATGAACTCAGGCAGCTGTTAGGTCTTGGAGCTGAGCCCTTGTGCCCAGAACCACTCTGTGCTGTACAAACAAACAGGTTTGGAAATGCCCAGCGGAACAGGGCTAGGTCATGAGTGAATCACTGGCCAAATGTTGCTTTGAAATGTCAGCTGTTCTTTCAATCAGTCATACACTGGCACGTCACTGGCTCATGCCGGGCTTCGTGGAACTGGTTTTGTATGAAAATTTGTGAAGTTCTCTGGAAAGGAAGAACCAAAATTATTCCAGAGCTGAAGCCTTCTGCTGGAAGGAGACGCCGTAAAGTGGAGTTTGGCTTGGAAATAGTGGCACAAGCGCCATTGTGGTGAGGGTGGGAGCCGATTGTCTTTTTGGATATGAACTAGAGGTGTCTTTATCACTTCAACTGGTAGAAAATGACCTGGTCTCTGAACCCAGGCTGGTGCAATAGAAGCAGGGCTAGGATACAGAAACCTGCTGCTACCACACCTCATCTGTGTTGAGCCCAGCCACAATGATGGGAAAACGAAGAGACGAACAAACTGCTCGCAAGTCGAATACGGTGTGTCTGAGGACGAAGGGGGAGGGAGGACGTGGACTAACTCAGAAGGGATGGTGTGAATCTGCCGTCCCAGTTCTTTGCGTCCCTTCCCTTCAGACAAACTCCCTTAGATGGACCTGCAGCCATTAATAAGCTTTTGCAGAGAGTCCCAGCTGATGGCATGTACCCACTGCGGGCCTGATTCTCCACTGCATTTACTCGGCATGACAACAATTCCCTTCTCATCTGGCAGCCTTTGCGTACTCTGGCCCTCAGTGCTGCTCTGTGGTGTGTCGCCGTCTGCTGTCAGATGGCCCTGTGCTGCAGGGCCAAGCAGGTAGGCAGCGCGTCTCCGTGGGTGTGTGTGCCGCTGTAGCCATTTCATCTCAAGCCTCTTGAATTATTTAACGGATGGAGGTGGTGCGGCAGAGCTCATTAGCTGCCGGCTCCTCTGCGCAGCCAGTGTTCTTGTGCTAGCAGAAGCTCCCTGGGGGCCATGTTCCTCTCTCCCTGGGGCCGATCCCAGCTGGCCCGCGCACCGTGACCTTCTTGTCTCTGCCTGCAACAAAGTGAGGACCTGAGCAGGGACGGGAGGGGGGTCTCAGCGGGGGTGTGACTGGCTACACACCCAGCCCCCCCGGAATTCCCATTGCTAAAGCTGAGACCCATCTGGCCTCCCGCTTGGGCTAGCTAATATCAACAAGATGAAAAGCAGGCTGCCGGGGCAGGGCTAGCAGCTCTCAGTCCATCACCTGCCTACCCCAGGTGCCTGGCTGAGCAGGTCCCAACCCTTTGCTGGTGCGGACCCTCCTCTGTTTGTGCAAGCCACTTCAGCTCTCCCGGAGAGAAACGCGTCTCCTCCCCGGGCTGACCAGGCAGCCTGCTGTCATAGCATCGAGTGGTGGTGGGGAAGTGCCCCCCTCCAGCTGTAGGGCACCATGCTGTTTGCTGCTCCAGGTGGCTGTCGCTGGGTGACCATGGCAACGGCAGCGATGCTCTGCCCAAATTTCCGTACGGTCCCTTCTGATTTTCCTGACCCAGGACAATCACACCCGCTGGGAGGAGGCAGGACTCGACTTGGGGTTTCGAGGTGTTGTCATGGGCCCGACCTCCCCATGGGCGTGCACCGGTCTCACCCTGTAATGTAAACCTGGGGGACTGGTCCGTGGCCTGTGCAGCCTGACCCCATGGGCCTTTTGCTACAGAGCATGACGCAGACGGCTTTAGGGAGCTGCTTCCTGCCCCAGGGCGTTGGACAGATGATGCGAGGAGCTGGGAGTGGGAGGCCAGTATGTCAGCCTCCCCTCTGCCTGGGAACGAGCGCCCCTCCCCACCTCTTCCAGGCCGCCCGGACGTAGCACGAGGCTGTGTCACGGCCTGGATGATGTCGTCCGTGGCAGCGCAGACGAACCCTTCTGGGATTGCTGCTTTCCTGATGCTAACTGCAATGTGCTGAGCCTGGGTGGGTTTTTTCCCCTCTGCTTTTGCTCCACCTTAGCGCATTTAGCCGCTTACCCGCAGGCCTGTGACGGGGAATAAAAGCAGATCTCCAGGCAGCTCTTGTTTTCTTGTGGGGCCTCGGCCAAGTCCCAGCTCAGGTAGCGTAGCTCATTGTAGCTGCGTTGCAGTCAGTGAAGGAACGGTGGTTTTACAGCAGCAAGAATCTGGCCTGCTGTCTTGGCTCTCTTCACATCTCGTCTACACTCACCTTGCATCAACCTTTTTGTCCCATTCTCCCCCTCCCCCGAACGTACTCTTGGTCTCTTTTTTAAGACCAGATTTTTTTAAATGCATGAGTAAATTTGACGCACATGAAAGGGATTGTGACTGATAGGATAGAGCTGAGCTGGCCCTAGTACCGACAGGCATCGTACAAGGATTCTCCCCACAACTTTGCCAAGGCGACTCACGTCTCACCTCCAGCCCACTCCACTCACCTAGGCTTAGCCCCTCGCTCTGCCAGGGGGCTGGTCTGCACCAGTCCTCTATTCTAGACCTCTGCATATCTCTGCCAATGCACCTGACCCTCACCTGCAGATCTAGTCCAGGGCTGGGAGCCCGCCGTAGCTGTGCCAATGCACCTGTGTTTCGGCCTGCAGTAGCCGCTGCTAGTCCAGCCCAAGTTCTCTGCAGCCATAAAAAGGCATTTGGCCCTCTTCAGACCTCATATAAGGCTTTGCCTGAGTCTTCACTGAAGGCTTAAGTTGGCTCTTATTTAATTCAAGCTGACTCATTCACTCCTAATGATTAATTCCTGTTACGGCTGCAAACGCCCTTGTCCACCTGTGACAGAACTGAGGTAGAAATGTGTAGAAGAGCCTTAAAATTGTAGTTGTCTATTTATTAACCAGTCACGTTGGGGTTGCTGTTCAACGCCTTTGGCTGCAAAGGTGCATTTGAAGTGAGACTCTCCGTAGCTACGCCTGTTCTCTGTGAAGAGGAATGAGTCCATCCAGCTTGGAGTTCAGATTTTTACATGTCAGTGCCATGGGGCAAAAGAGGCTTAGGCAGTGAAGAGTCATCTCACTGAAAGTCAATGGGCAGAAGGACAGACGGAGGTTTAAGCAGCCTGAAGTTCAGGTGAGATGTCTGGGTATCTACTTCCCCAGGACAATGTATCGGGCGTGTCACACTGGTGAACCTGCCTGGGCTCTGACAGTCACGCAAAATGAGGCGCATTCGCCATATGCCCGTTCCTGCCCCGTTGACATCAGTTGGCCTCTAGGATCTAAACGAACATCGTCTTCCAGCTCTTCCATGAATGAGGTCCCCACTAAAGAAAGAGACGTTCCCTGACGAGGGCTGTTGTAGCAAAGGGAACTCTTCAGCTGCTGATAGCAAGAGTCAACACCATCTGCCTCTCGCGAGGCAGTTCCTGTTGTGGTGGTAAACAATGCTGCATGCGGGCTTTTCTTACGTTGTTGTCCAGGTAACTGAGTTTCCCAAAGCTGTGGCCCATTCTGGGCTCTGCTCGTTAATGCAGGAGTAACCTCCTGGCTCAGCAGGGAAGTGGCACATGCCCATAAAAAAAGTCACTGGTCTTTGCCAAAAGCCTAGGTTCCATTTCCTTACATGCCATCCCAACCAGTGTCTCAGAGTCCCTGCTTTGCCTGCCATGTCCCTCTGCCTCTGCAAAGACGGCTCAAGCCATGTGCGTTATAACAGCCCCATTGCCATGTCTACCACTTGCCTGGCAATAACAACTTCGCAGTGATCCATCTTGGCTCCAATGAGTTCCATCTGGCTTTTCATGCACAGGTCTAGGAACAAAGCCAAGACATGTTGCCCCAATGACACATGTCACTGAGTCTTTTAGCAGCAGATGGGGTTTCGTGTATTTCCCTGGCGAGCAGCATGATATCGTCGCTGCTTTTCTATTACTGGGAGTGCGAACCACTCAGAGGAGAGTTTCCCTCACCCATATGGCAGGGCTTCTAAACAGACACAGATAACAAATGTTGTGCCGTCTGCCCTTTAACTCAGGCAATCCATTAGTTATGCCCACCTGAGAGGGCCAGCCCTATCTTTCAAGGCTTTCTATAGCAAAAGAGCTACTCAAAGAGGCAAATTCAAGTCTGGTTTACACTAGGAAAGCCCAGAAAAGGCCTAATTTCTGTGACACCTGTAACTCTCAGAAACCTTCCCGTGGCTCCAGGTAATTTCACCCAAGAGCAGATACTGGACACGGAGCGTTATCCTGCGCTACACGCTGAAGGCTGTCTCCTGTTATTTGCACTGGGGGTTAGCTAGGATCCCCAGTCACGACCAAAGCCCCATATGCCAAGCGCTGTGTAAACGTGGCAAGAGCGACTCCCTGGCCTAAAGCGCTAACGACCTGACCCAGTGCTAGAGAGAAGAGCAAATGGTTGTGCACTACCATTCAACCATGCGTCTCCCAGTATCCCGCACTTTACTGCCTACGCGCTGTCTCCATAAAGTACGTCATCCAGGCCCTTGGGTTACTGTTGCTTACTTGTTCCGTGTTCACTGAAACGGCTACAATCAGAGCAGCTCAGAGCACAGCTGCGTGTGCCATCACCGTCATTTACAGGCAAAGGAGCAGGCGGATCTGTCTGAGATTAGCCTCACATGAGGCTTGGCTCACACCTTGCGTGGCCTCCTCAGATGGTCTTGGGTGGGACCCAGGTTTGTCTCTTCTGACTCTGCTGCGGAAGGGTCAGCGCCAGATACCAGCTGACACCAATCGCCCCTTTACAGCTCTGTCAGGCCCTTTCTGATGGATCTTGGTTTACTTCACAACAGTGCAAACAGGCAACTGGAGCGGCCCCACCAAGAACCCCTGCTCAGCACACGGTGTGACTGGTGTGCGGGCTGCATCCGAGACGTCTGCCTGGAGTCAGAAAATCAGAAATGATCTTGTGTCGTCATTCGTCAGATCCAGCTTCATAGCAGAGAACTTCAAACCAGGCTTCCGCTGGTGCCGGCTCCTCACCTGGGGCGGGTGTGGGCACGGGGTGCCATTCCGCCTCTGCCCTGGTGACAGGCAGCTCTCTGCAGTTTTCTGTTTGCTCACCACGACACAGCCCCCAGTTCCCCGCAGTGTGCGGCCCGCAGCACGCTGACTGATCATCTGCCTCCAAGGCACGGGCCACATGCAGCACATTATCGGAGGTAGCAAAATGGCCAGATGCATTGCTCTGTGTCTGCAATGCTACTTTCCCTGACCTGCTCATCCCTGCCTGGGGCCTGGCGTGTGGTGCGTTTCTCTAGACCTGCTAGCTAGCAAGAGAGCGAGAGAAATCCAGAGGCCTTTGCCTGATGTCGAGGGAAAGGAACGCTCTCCAACAATCCTTCAGCGTGTCTTACCAGCGCAATGGGGCGAGCTCACTTGCACCCATCTGCCCTCAGCACCAAAAGGAAGATCCTTTCCTGCCCACCGTAGCAGCCCTGTGGTGTGCTTGTTGGAGTTGGAAACCTCCTGGGGGTCCTACCCAGGGATGTCTTCTGGATAGGAGTCTCTCCGGTGAGGTGTTTTCAATTATTTTCATTCTAAGGACTTCTCTGGGGCTTTTTTTTAACTTTGCTCCACCCCGCCCTGCTCGATGGTTCATGCCAGCCCATGCCAAAGTGCCAGGCCGATTTACGAGTATTTCCGTGTAGATCAAAGTGATTGTTAAATGTGTACGAGCGTATTTGGTGTTACAATGTCATGAAAACTAGTGGGATGTTACTTGCATTGTTCTTCTCTGTATCCCATTATAGTGTAATGGCAAATATATACATTGAATAGCCTGTCAAATGATGGGGGCCTGGCACTCTGGCTGAAAGGGAACCAAAGACCATTTTGAGGAGTGAGCTTGGCAAAGGGCTGATGCCGTTAACAAGGGGGAGCCAGGGTCTGAGAGCTTTCCTCCTCCCTAGCCCCACACACCGTGGTTTGTAGGCTCAGCTTGGGACCATCCTCTGCCTGAAATCCTTGCTGAAGCGCCTGTAGACGTCTCTAGTGTAAATTTCCTTGCCAGGAGCCCCCCTCCTTTGGCTCACTGGTGCGTAGTGGGGCTTTGTTAGCTAATGTCTGGAACTTGCCTGGCTGAAAGCCGCTAGCGAAGCACGAACTTCTGCTGTCCGTGCATTGAGGGTTGCTTTTCGTTTCAGGAACAGCTCGCCCGGCTGTGGCACCATTGCCCTCTGTGAATGCTCCCCGGGTTACAGCTCTCCATCCCCATCCTTGCCCACGTGGACAGAGGGGTGGTGACCCTAACTGTTACTGGCTCGGATCAGCGCCCTCGCCCCACCTGCTCGTGGGCATGATGGCTGCCCTGTGGGTGCTGCTGACATCTTTCAAATCATTGATATGACAGATGTGCCGTTAGCACCCCTATAATTAAGGTGGCCTCACACTTTCTGGTATAAGAGTCTGTTTTCAGTTGCTTATAACTGCCAGACTTTTGAGTGAGTTGGCAGTGTGCCCTTCTTGCCAAGAAGGCTGACGGCACGTTGGGCATTGCCAGCAGATGGAGGGAAGTGATTATTCCCCTCTGTTCGGCACTGGTGAGGCCACATTTGGGGTATTGTGTCCAGTTTGGGCCCCCCCCACTACAGGAAGAGTGTGGCCAAATTGGAGAGAGTCCAGCAGAGGGCAACGGAAATGATTAGGGGGCTGGAGCACATGACTTCTGAGTTGAGGCTGAGGGAATAGGCTTATTTAGTCTGAGAAGAGAAGAGTGAGGGGGGATTTGATGGAACCCCCTTTCAGGTAGCTAAAGGCTGCTAAGGAGGATGGAGCTAGGCTGTTCTCAGTGGTGGCAGATGACAGGACAAGGAGCAACGGTCTTAAGTTGCAGTGGGGGAGGTCTAGGTTGGACATTAGGGGAAAGATTTTCACTCAGAGGGTGGTGAAGCTCTGGAATGGGTTACCTGGGGAGGTGGTAGCATCTGCATCCTTAAAGGTTTTTAAGGCGCAGCTTGACAGCCCTGGCTGGGATGGTTTAGTTGGGGTTGGTCCAGCTTTGAGCAGGGGGTTGGACTAGACACCTCCTGAGGACCCTTCCAACTCTAATCTCTATGATTCTATGACCTGTAGTATATGAGTAGATAAGTGACTCCTTTGGGTCACTTGATGTGGCTCACGGTGTCCTGGAGGACATTTCCTTACATTGCTCTGGCAAATTCCATCTTTTTCTCTTTATAGATGAAACTTTGGAGGCTTTGGAACAGACACGAGGAACAGAAATCTGATAGTACAGGGTGTTTCAATCTCGCAGAAAAAGGTAAACAAGATCAAATGGCTGGGAGCTGAAGTTTGACAAATTCAGGCTAGAAATAAGGTGCATAATTTTAACAATGAGGTTAATTAACCATTGGACAATTTACCAAGGGTTGTGGTGGATTCTCCATCATGGAAAATTGTTACATCAAGATTGGATGTTTTTCTAAAAGACATGCTGTACATCAAACAGGAATTAATTCAGTGAGAGTTTATTGCTAGCGTGATGAAAGAAGTCTGATGTAAAGATCACAACGGTCCCCGCTGGCCTTGCAATCTATGACTGGTGCTGGATTCATTTGCAGTATGCATGGCTAACCTGAAACCTTCTGCGCAGCAGGTCATTTGTATACCGCTGGACTAGCTGGACATGAGACTTGGGCAGGAGGCGGATGTGGCGTCTTCCAAATCAGTGAGTTCCCTCCTGAGTGTCTCACAACTTGCTTCATGTTCGAACGCAGCATTCCGGAAGGAAGTAACAGGACAAACCATGCTGACTTTCTCCAGCTTTCAGGTGGCTACTGGAGGGGTTTACTTTTGCTTGTAATCGATTAGTGCCATAGCTGAGGGATGGGGAGGCCCTAATGCCGGCTAGCTGCAGGTGTCCAAACCGCTTTCTGCATTGCTTCGTGAAGGAGAACAAAGTGCAGTTAGGCTGATGCCTGGGAAGTTATTTTTAAAAGCATGTGTTGGGCAGATGTCTTAGCGTTAAAGGTGCAGCCTCTCGGAGCAAGGCTCAGCCCAAACCGTCGCTGGGTTCCAGAAATGTGCATTTCAGCAACTTTTTGCTCAACAGCAAAAGCGCTCCCTCCTGCGCTTATCATGACGATGCCTTCTGCTGCTCCCTGCCCCTCCAGCTCGCTTCCTGCCTTTCCTGCCCCCTGTGATGGTGCCTAGCTGGGTGACAAAACTAGTTAAAGCTCTGCCCCACACGCCCACCCTATGTCTCTGAGTTTCCTCCCATCCAATAGGCTTCCCCCTCCAAAGCCCATTAATGCCGCATTGTCCATCTGATCTGGGAGGGCTTGCTAACAGAGCAATGGACTGTTGTCAGTGACAGCAGATACTGATGTCAATCCACTTGTATACATTGCAGAAAACACACACCTCTCCCTTTTGGTGGGAGACTTCACTGTCAGGCCAATAGCTCAAGAATGAAACTATTCCTGACACCCTCAAGACTATTTCATTCTTTTCACTGGGCAGCCAGGACAAGAAGTGACCCTGTGATCTTCAAAAACCATTATCTCCTCCTTTCATGGCAATTTTACAAGGTTGCCATTTTCTTTTCATCACATTGCTGAAGGCTCTGTTGTACTTTCAGATGCATCCGGTGTTCAGGTGAGCGGCAAATGTTTGTGGCAGTGTCATTGGGTGATCCGCAGTGGCCTGTTTCTCCACTGCAAATTAATCCTGGGCAGCTATTAAAATCCCAGATTTGCCAGCTGAAGATGTGCAGGAAAGGATTTTACCATCTAGCAAGAAAATGCAAGAACCACCTGTGTAATAATTATGCAGAGATAAACATTATAAAAACCCCACAGACTTGTGTCCTTCCCAACAATGGCTGTGATTTTGTTGCCTTTTAACGTACCAGTTATTGCCTGCCAATACATCCCTCTCTCACACATCAGAGAAACCAGGAAGCCACGTTGTTTAAGACATATTCCTTCAGATATTTGGCAGACTCAAGAGGTCATTCTAAAACAGTGCCGCTCTCCCTTGCCTTTGGATCTTTCACACATTTGATCGGCAGCATAAACAGCAAGATGACGCAACACAATCAAGGGCATCAAAGCGAAACAAATATTTGCCATGTATGTTTGGACTAAATAATCGATGCTTCTGATTTTTTCCATTTGCCCTGTTACTTTTTTAATAGTTTCCATTAAAAGCGCTGGCCTTTGCTTTTTACTTGAAAAGTGCACTAGTAGGAGATTGCATCAAATGGAGGATGGATTGTCTCTCTGGATGGGCAAGCAAGTTTAATTAAAAGAAAGGTGACGATACAAATGTATTCACATAGGCTTTCCTGTGCTTTCTTATTGTCTATGGCAAAGCAGAGTCTCCTGAGCCTAAACTAACTGCATTTGTGTGAATGTTGCTTTGTGCCATATCATGTTAAGAGTCTGGGATACAGACCAAGCCAAGGTTAGAAAAACAATTGGATAAAAGCAATAATTTTAAAAATCTGAACTGTTTCTTCCAAACAGTAGTTTATCTGGTGTTCAGCATAGACACTTTAGACATTAAATGCACCGGGGAACAAACCTTTTCACCCCCGTGCTGCCAACTCTTGCCCTTTTATTACAAGTCTCACAATATTTGGTGGCTTTTCTTAAAACTCAGGATTATGGAATCGTGGGATTCTGTGAGAATCTCAGGTTTGGTTTGGTTTTTTTAAAAGCAAGTTTCTAGCCCTCCGGGTTGCAGAAAAAAGCGACCTCTGATGGCTCAAAAGCCCCGACAGCAGTAAAAGCAACCCAAAATGTATTCGTATTTTAAAAGAATAAGGAATGATTTTTAAACACTTGTGCGTGGCGATACTCATCTCATCTGCCTGGGAGAGTGACCGCTGCCTTCCACCTCTGCAGAACTAGAACCCTGAGTCAAGAGTGAACAAATTGGGTCTCATCCAGGTACCCCTCTTTCCACCCCACGCAAATAACCATAATTGAATTCCTGCTTCAGAGAGGCGCAGGGCTCGTGAGAGCAGAGGAGTTAATTAGCCGAGCTGTTTGTGGCTGGGAAAATTGCTCCTGGCCCGCCTGTTCTGTGAAATTCATGCCCACGTTCTGGGGGTGAACAGAAGGTATTCTGTGTCGGTTGCCATCTTTATGGTGAAATAAGAATTCCGTTATCTGGGCTTGCTGCCGTTCTCAGGAAGTCATAATTTCTTCTCCCTTTAAGGAAAGTGATGTGAGAAAATGAGGCGGGGGGATCCATAGAAATCCGAGTGAGGGTTTGCAGAGGAAGAATCTGCGTGTGTTACAGATTCACAGCACGTGGAGCAAGGAAACGCCCAGCAAAGAATATGTGGACATTATTAGAAATGATGTCAAAATGCCACCCTGCCCTGGCAAGCATCTATTCAGAGCTCAGTTGATTTTTTATAAAATCAGCTTTGTTTATGGTTCTGGGGTTTGGGTTTTTTTTGGTTTGTTTGTTTTTAATACTTGTGTGAAAAGTGTTTTTCAAACACAGCAATTTTCCATGTCACGCTTTGAATGCTGCAGCTCAAACACAGGATTAAAAATGAAAAGGAAATGAGTCATGACTAATCACTGCTAGAGCTCGGGGAGATGACCCATTGCCTTCTTTGGAGTTAGTGACACACAGAAGTGCAACATCTCCTGTCCTTTGGGGGACAGGCCAGGTCATCAGAGCATGCCTTTAATATTTATAGCTTGGTGTATTGTTAAATTCTGGCCAAAGTCCGAACTAGTGAGCCAAAGGACGTGAGCTCACCCCTTTGCCAACAGTAACAGGAGCAGGGGTTACTAGATTTGGTGTAGGTTTTAGACTGGCGTGTCAGGCTTTAGTTGGTCTCTCTTTTTCCATATTCACTCCTATAATTAGTATTAAGGGGAAAAAGAGAGACATCCTTATAAGTGGCTGGCCTTATGTGAACAAATAAACTCCCAGGCGAGAGAAATGCTCATTAAGAAACAGCTCTTCTTCAAAGACCAGAATTGGAAATAGCAACAGGGAGACGTAATGGGATTAAAATGCATGAGAGGATTATGACTGTTGTGTACGGCAGCGGTTCCCAACCTTTTCTCTGCCGTGGCACACCTTGATACCTTTAATGCTTTTGCAGCTTGACCCCATATAGTCTCCCAAATTCATGAGCCTGTCCAGAATTCTTCAAGCCGTTTTTTCAAAAAAATCCATGGTGCACCTGCTCAGGCCTGATGGCACAGCCGCGTGACGCGGCACACTGGTTGGGAAACGCTGGTGTATGGGCTTAGCACCGCTGCTCCTGCTCCATGCACTAGTCAATCTTTGAGCAGTGGATGGAGGGGTTTCCCGCCCCCGGCCGGCACTTGCTTATGAAACCATGAGTACAAAAACTAAAATACTTTATTAATCTGAGAAACCAATGGGACGTACAGGGAAACAATAAACGGACTGTACCCCCCAAGACTCTGCATTCAGGAGCCCTCCAGCACATATGACTTTCAGAGAGCTGTGATGAATCTGTTTGCTGGAAAATAAATGATCGATTAAGCAGCATTAGCAGCCAGGCTATGCCTTCCTGTCTTTCCAGGCAGATTTGATGGGGAAACACTAGAGCTGGCTAAAAGGAAACTATTTCAATCAAATTCATGAGTTGAGTTGTTTTCAACCAGAAACCAGCGTAAGATTGGACTCCTCCATCACGGCCTCACTGCGAAGTAATGGCCATTGTTCGTAGCAATCTGCAATTAGTAATTGCTTAGCAAGACTTTGTGGTCGTGCATTAGTAAGAACTGCTTTATTCGCCAAGCCTATTTCGCTCTGACGCTCAGTGCTGCAGCTGGTACAAGGATGGTCAGCAGCGATCTGACACCTTCACAGGACAAAGGCGTAACAGTCGTCAGTGGCTGGGAGCTGAGGCTGGAAAAACACAAATTGGAAACGAGGAGCAGTGTTGTTACAGCGCAATCAATTAACCACAGGAGCAGCTTCCCGACGGACGGGGTGTTGTCTCCACTGCATGCAGTCAACGAGCCGGGACTCAGCTGGTGTCCATTAAACCCTGCCCAACGCCTCTTTTTAAAGTCAATGGAGCCAGCCGAGGCCTGGGTCTATGGTTAACGTGTTACGTTTACTGTGGCGGTGCCACCAACCCAGGGTCCTATGGCACTGAACACTGCAGAGACCCCCTCCCCAGAGAGCCTCCAGGCCAGGCAGAGCAGAGGGACATGGGGTGGGGGAAGGTGTGGCAGAAAATGGAGGTGGTGTGACTTTTTTGGCTCCCGAGGCTGGCTCTGCTTGGGAGTTTCTTTCCTCCCCAGCGTCATGTGGCTCAGGGTCAAGTGAGCTCTGCTGGGTGGGCCTGGAGCGCCCGGGCGATGTCTCCCCTGCGCAGTTCTGGGTGTGAGCGGCGCTGGGGAAAGGGCCTGGTGCTGGCTGGACCCCATCTTTCCCCCTCTCCTCAAGGCTGTGATACCTGCCATCAAGAGTGACTTAGCTCTGCCAAAGAGAGTGTCTCTAGCCTCACTGCCAGTCGTTGGGCTGGATGCAGGAAGCTCGGGGCGGTGCCTGGTATTAGTCCAGAGGCCAGTCAATGGCCTGGTTTTGCCTTGTAAATCTGAGACTCTGGGCTGGAATGGGAACCCGGGGCCTGGGGCCCACACTTGCTGCTAGCCAGGAGCCGTGTTTTGTTTTTTCCAGCTGGAAGGTTTTTTCCCTCTATCACTTTTTCCTTTAGAACAGGGCTTGTCTCCCTCGCCTCCTGGTGTCTGACAGTCAGTGGCTGGATGCTCAGCGGGCTGTCCCCCATTTCATGGCTAGATTCTCTGAGCATGTGAGAGACACACGCAACCCCAAACTCCAGCAGGGCCCCTCTTCTTGGCCGGCTCGCAAGGGAGCTGATGAGATGCCTCCCTCTCCTTCAGCCAAGTAGAGCTCTACTGCGTCCTCCCTTCCCAGCCACACGTTACAGACCTAATTCAGTGTCTCTTTGTTTATAGCCCTGGAAGCCATTTGTAATGATATAATTGACTGAACCGTCTATTGCCACCGCAAGAGCAGAGCAAATGAACAGCAGACTCCTTGGTTGTCACACGGTGCTAGGAATGGCTTATAAACACAGCAGGTGGCGTTGCTGGCCTCCCAGGCTAATGTTTATTCCTCCTCTGTTGGCAAAGCCCAGCAGCTGATAACCAGCTGTGTGTGTGGGTGCATGGTGGGGGGAAGCTAGCCCGAGAACACTTAAAACTCATTTATACAGCACCGGAAGGACGCTGCCTGCTGTGCAAACCAAGAGTGCGACGTGCTCTGAGCCCCGATGGGCCTCCCAGCCGGAGACACAAGTGGGGGATGACAAGGATGAGACGCTGCTGGTGAGAAGACCTGGGGGGACGAGTTCCTGGCTGCTGGGAGAATGGAAAGGAGCATGCGGCGGTGTATTGTACACGAAGAGGGAGCGCGGAGCTCGTCAAGGCAGCAGGAATGACAGTGCAAAGGCAGGAGTCAGGGAAGGGCATGAACGGAGCAGTAAGAAGCGAGAGGCTGGGGAGGAAAAGGGATGCGAGCAGACTTCTGTGAAGGGCTGAGGATATACGCAGGGGCTGTCTACACTAGCCGCCTGTTCCTAACAGTTCCCACTGCTGTAGCGGCACTGCTGGGGGTTTAACCATGGTGTCACTAACCCTGCTCTGAGCGGGTTGGAATGACCTCGGTTGAATCATTGGTGCCCCGTCTACACTAGCACTCTCACCACCGCTGCTGCCGGGAGAGGCGCTGGAGGGGGATCTGGGTCCCAGTATTGCCGGGGGAGCACGAGCCGTGACGTTTCCTGTCCTCTGTGGGGCAGGTCTGTGTAGGGGGTGGTTTCGCTGCCTCGTGGTGATATACTTTAATGGACGTACTTTGGCTTTCAGATTATTGGCTATCCCTGGCCTAGCCCCATGGAACTAATTCTGATCTCACAGCGGATTTAAACCAGTATCACTCCTGTGGGAGTCGCTCGTGATTTACACTGGTGTAATTGTGTCCAGACTATGACCCGTTACTCTTAGCGAGAGCTCTGATTCTGTGACAGCTGTCACCTTTCAGATGGGATGAGAAGGTTTTTAGCCCATGGAGAAGTGAGGTGTTGGACCAGCTGCCCAGTAGGAGGAGCAGGGGAGAAACAACCGTACTCATTTGAAGATGCAGCTTGACAGGATCAGGAATGGGATTATCTGGCAATAGCAGAGCCTGAACACGATGCCCCAGGAGGGTCCTTCCTATGCAAATCCCAAGTTATGGCTACATGCGGGCACGAAGATTCCCCCAGCTCTTCGCGCCGCTGCCGTGAAGCTGATCGTGGTGTCCTGGCCAAACTCCTGTTTGGAGTATCGTGGCTTGAGCAAGTTATTGTGCTTTTGAAAGCTCTTACGCCCCGGCTTCCACCGTAGGTGGCTGCAACTCATCGGGTGAGTGCCGTGAGGTGTATTTATTACAAGGGATGTTCATGGGCCAGTCCTGTCATCCTTGCCCAGGTGCAATTCCTACTGATTTCAAAGGAAGTTTTATACATGCGAGGGTTGCAGGATCCAGGTCAAAGGTGCAGGTTTAAAACTTTCGACTGAGATTTTCAAAGGAGCCTGGAGTAGTTAGATGCTCAAATCCCATTGAATTGGATGTCATATTCCCCTAGGCCCCATCTTCTGCAATCTGATCAAACTTCAGATCTCACACCTTAATCCAAACTGAGCTCAAGCAAAAAAATATCTCCTTTCCTCTGGACAAGGGGCCAGGCCCTGTTGGATTTGCTCTCCCTTACATTTCTACAGCTGGTGATTAAATCCTAACCAGAGAAAGCAAACTCCAAATGACCTATCCGTTGTGCTAAAGCATTCTGACCTAATATTAGTGCCACTGTCTTGGTAGAGAAAATAGCAGCTGGGGCGGATAATTGGAGTAAGGGCAGCCAATACCATTATATAATTTTAGGCTGTAAAAATAAACTGTAGGATTTCACACTGAATGTCAACACGGAAAGCAAAGAAACAGTTTTCCAGCAGTGTAAGCTCTTGGGCCGCAGAAATGCCAATTAAGGAACATCTGTTCCTCATAGGCCAGGAGGACTAGAAGTAACCACATAGCAAGCTAATGGGATTAAAATATAGCGCCGGATTATATTAGTGCAGCAAAGATCAGCTGCTGCGGATGTTCTTATGAAATCAGTGCAAAAGTGAAAAACAAAATTTCCTTCTTCAGGATGGCAGCTGGGCATTTTGTTACATTTTTGTCTTAGAATCTGGATTTCAAGTAACAGCTGGGGGAGGGAGCCACATTTTTTTCAATATGCTGCTAAATGTTCAGATAAAAGAGTTTGTGCTGAGTCGATAAAAACCATTTTTTGGAAGAAATTGGCTAATGCGCTGGTCTTTGCCTGTGGGTTACAGCAGGTCGCCAATTGGCCTTAACTGGATTTCTAGAGTCCAGTAAAATGGGTCAGACCCTCTACTGCTACAGCTGTGGTGCCCTAGCAAAGTCCCCATGGAGCCCAGGTATGTAACTGCGCAGCACATGGCCCACCGGGGCTGTTCACTTGAGGCTTTAATAAGCCTTCTAGTGAGGGAAATACATGGAGCTGTATGGTACCTTTCAGGGCCAATCCTGCCTAGCATCTCCTCTGCGGTGCTGCAGGTGCGTCCGGTGGGAGCTGAGAGCACACACCACTCTCAGCTTTCGTTTGCTTCAGCAAAGGTTAAAACTTGGCATAGCAGGAAGTGTGGGGAGAACTTTTCAAGGCGAAGACATGCAGGGAAGGGGCAAGGATGAAAACCAGGGGGAAACCAGCACCCTCCAGCATTTGGTTCTTGTCTCTCATGGGCCTTGTCTATGGCGCTTGGGAAATGACTCGGCCCTGCCAGCCTGCGCTCAGAAGCACCCAAGTCCAGGCGAGTGATCCTGTGAGTAAGAACCATGAGTCAGGGCTGCTCAGACCAGTGAAGGTTTGTAGGCTTGGGTCCTAGGTGCTGATACCAACCATTGCGCAGGTTTTCATGGCAATGGAGAACGCGCCCAGTCACCCCTGCCCGTGAGCTGAACAGACAACAGGCACGTCCTTTACAAATCCATCAGGAAAAATGGCCTATTGTTTTGGGATGCTCCTCTGTCCCAAGGCAGACGTCGTTTCTACGTACCTCCATTTAAGGAGTCTAGTAACAAAGCCATGCATCATAAGAACAGGACTGTTCTCATAGCAACCTCCCCGTCAAATGTTGCATTCCAGCTGGAGGACAGAATCTCTTCTTTGGCAGGCGTGAAAATGGAATTCTGCTCGCTACTGTCTTGTTAAAATATCTTGATTTAAAGGGAAATGAATTCAAATTAAAACCAAATTCTTGCTATGTATTCTGCCTTGAATTAGACCCCAGGCAACTCCAATGAGTTAAGAGCCAAGGAGGGTCCCCAGGACTTGTGATTTACACCAGAGACTTTAAGCATGGCATATTTAATCTTTTTTTTTCTTTTTTCACATTTTACAGATATATAGAAATGCTGGACAAGTCTCTCTTTTGGTGAGAGGACAGGAGAGTCAAATCCACCACTGGAGTACAGAATAACCAGGCAAGAATTTGTCTTTACATTGGTGCCAAAAAAATAAAAATAAAAAACTTGCTGGGTTTTGTATTCCTGTTTGATTAGAGCACTCCAAAGATTCATAATAAGCTAGATATGGGAAATGATTGATCAGAAATCCTCTGGCCACCCCCGCTGCAAAAAAATACCCTGTCACTTTCATCCACACATGATTTTCCATGTCTTTACTTCTTATATAAGTATTTTAAGTTTCATTTGGATGTCCCACCTTCGTACCTATCTCAAAATGTAAATGTAAATGGAGACTCATGACTGAGTGGGTGTGTTTCTCATGGGGTCCCACAGGGATTGGTTCTTGGTCCTAAGCTATTTAACATTTTTTATCAGTGACCTGGAAGAAACCAGAAAATCATCACTGGTAAAGTTTGTGGATGATACAAAAATGGGGGGGTGGGGGGTGGGAGAAGAAATAAGGAAGAGGGCAGGTCACTGATAGCTGTACTTACAGGATGGGAAGCAGTGACGCTGAAAAAGCGATAGACCCACAGGGCACAATCTGTTTAGCTTAACAAAGGGAGGGTTAAGGGGTGACTTGATTCCAGTTCTATAAGTACCTCCATGGGAAGCAAATACTTGATATTGGGCTCTTCGGTCTATCACAAAAAGGTGTAACATGATTCAATGGCTGGAAGTTGAAGCTAGACAAATTCAGACTGAAAATAAGGAGTAAATTTTTAACAGTGAAATAATTTCCCAGGGATTATGGTTCCATCCCTGGCCTTTTAAAACCAAGATGGGATGTTTTTCTAAAAGATCTGCTCTAGGAATTACTTCGGGGCAGTTCTCTGGCCTGTGTTACACAGAAGGTCAGACTAGATGGTCACAATGGTCCCCTCTGGCCTTGGAATCTCTGGCTGGGTTACTGCTTTGCCCCACATTTCCAGTTCAACCTCCAGTCAGTCAAACGCCCCAGACTGGAATAGGAGGGGCATGTTAGGATTCATGTGCAACTGCAGAGCTGTGGTAGTGGCCCGAGACTGGAATAGCACAAGGTGCTTCGGTGGTAAAGGGGTGTGTGTGTGTACATGGGGACTGAAATAGCAGGGCCAGCGCAGGTCACACTTGAGGGTCACAGCCTGAGCTATGTGGAGGTCCAGGACTGGAGCAGCTCGGGTTGGGTGCTGCAACTTCAGTGGCTGAGCTGTGTGGGAACATGCATGAGGCGTGTGCTGTTGTTGGGTTATAGTGAAAATTCATTGATTATTTGTTTTGGCAACATGCTAGTTTCTGTACAAACATGGGGGACGGGAGAGAGATTCCAGGCCCAGCCCCACACTTTCACTAGCTTTGCGTTCACATGCTCTTCAGAAAGCCAGGCTGCATCTGAAGGAAAGAAATGCATGCTAGGACATTGTTCTCGGTTATATTTCCTGTTTGACATTGTGTTTCTGCAGGATTACTGCAATCGACTTGTAAGTAAGGTTGTTTTTCAGCAACAATTTTGAAAGGCTATTTGAAAAATAACAGGGCGATGTCAGGTGCTTCGAGAGGCATTCAGAGGGTCCCAGGAAAGAACATTAATTAAATTACTCAGTTTGCCTTTGAATCCTTCAGTTTTGGGGTTGCTGAGGCACTTTCTTTGAACTTTTTGAGGGTCAATTTAGGCGGAGCCTTTCTGGAACCTCTAACGACAAACTCAGTGCCACAGTTTGGAAATGCAGCTACACAACTCTGCGTGGCACCTTGGGTGTGAAAAACTCTCCTGAGCAATGGTTTGAGAGCCTACTTCTGTATACACCCGACTGTCATTTCTGCAGCTGCATCGTTTGGATTTGCTCTGTAAGGTGTTGAGCGCCCTCACCACTCCCTGATGGCTATCTTCCAGCGGTGATATGAATATGAGTATGTGGGCTGCTTTTACTCCTGCCTAGAGCATATGATGGTTCCTGAAGACTCTGGGTACATGTGGTTGTGTGCATTCTGGCTGCAGGATCAATCCACGCATGAATGCGGAGAGGTTGTACTGTGTAAAGAAATCAGTGTTTCTCCTGAGTGGCCCTGAGGTTTCAGGGCAGAGAGATGGTAAGCAGCTAAGACAGGGAGATTTCCAGAAGATTATGTCCGAAGGCAAAGTCCATCATCTGACTAGACAAGCCCCAAATGAGAAGGCTTATTGCAGTATCGAACGGGAGGAAGGGACGGAGGAGTGGTTTAACTGCTTTTTAAAAATAGACTGTTTTGTTTGAACAGCACACTCCTCTTCTGAAATGACAGCCTAAATAGTGACTTCTGCATCACGGCTGCAGGCGTCTCTGGCTGACCTCTGCTCGGGCTGGTTCCCGCTCTACCTAAACTCCATGCTACCAACGGCAAGAAGCTGGTGTTTGGCTTTTTGATAACGATGCCTTGAATGTCAGGACTCTGACACAGTTTCCAGGCAGCACCGTGCCGGCAGCAGCGTTTGCCCAGGCAAAGGGGGACATGGGATGAGGATAAAATGAGGGCTAGCAGCCAAGAGGTAAAAAGAGCATTTGCAAGACGTTTGTTCAGTATCAAACTGGTATCTGAGAAATGCACAGCAGTTTCAGTCTAACCAATGGGAACCATATGGTCACAGTGTAATGCTGCCACGCTTTGTCTACGCCCCTCTTCTCGCTAAGGTGATTATTAGTGAAGCATCTAATCATACTTGTTTATAACCTCCCTTGGAGTCAGAAGGGAGGGGGAAAGAGTTTGGTAAGGAGCTAAGCCCCTGCTAAGAGAGCCACGTGAGAATCACCCATTCCAAAAAACACAGTGTGTTGCATACAGCAAACCATGTAAATAAAGTGGTATTTGGTGTCCATTTTAATACATTTATGGTAGGGCCAAATCTCGCTCTCCAAGAGGCTGATTTCCAATTGGCGTCACCGGGCAAGGTTTTGTCCTTTAATAGACAATTTTTGGAGAATAAAAAAGTAGCGTGTGTGTAATACCTGAAATTCACCACTGTGTATCTTACCTTGGTGTTTGGTTCCTAGTCTCTGAATTTCATCCAAGCTGCACCCAACAGTGAGGAAAACAGTAAGTTAAGCAAACAAACTGGCAACGTATGTATTTTTGAAGACAATCTACAACTGGGCACGCTGCTCCTAGCCTTTAAGGCAGTTATTTCGTGCATTCTATCCTTAAAGTTTACACAGAGAGATTATAACAGACAAAAGAGTGGCTAGCAGTGTTTTAATCTTGGTTGTCAATCATATTCTTATCATTGCTTTTTCAGTGCACAATCCATTCTGGACTCGACTTTAGCGAGAATCCAGCACAGCACTGAACATTTGAATCCTGAGAGAGACTCGAGAACAGTGCTGCATGCAGCTCTGATGGTCCTTATTCAGCTTCGCTTATGTGTGTGGCCCAGAGCTGGTAGAGAGCTCTGGGCATGACATAACTGAATAGCTATCTCTTAGTTGCTTAACTCACCCCCTGCCTTTTTAAAAAAATCTTATAGGGGCATTTCAGTTCTCAGTAGCTAGCTATCATGTTTGTTCAGCAAATGCCATCCATAACATCTGACCACATGCTCAGTGGTTGGCCAAGCCTTTTCCACAGCAGAATAACAGGAACAAAGCCGTGCCCTCTGATATGGTCTCCACAGATTGTGCAATCCCTTCTTACTTGGGAAAGAGGTCAATTTGCAAAAGTTGCTGCAGCCCGTCTTCCATATGTGGGGCCCGTTTATATCCATAATAGACCGCTCCTGATTAAGAGCCAAGTACTAGTTCCAGCAGTTTGAACTGGGCAATCAGGCAAAGTTTGCAGGACTGATGAAGTATCTGGAAGACATTAGAGGCAAAGAAAACAAAGGCATATGGGAAAAGTTACAGTACGGCTGCAGTTCAGCAAAGCATTTAAGCACAAACTCCGAGCTAATTATTGGCATGCAGGCGTATACAACATAAACTAACACACAGTGAAATTTCATACTGCCTTACCTGTGGGAGAGATTTTTAATGGTTTCAACCTCCCTTTTTCCCAGCCCACGTTTGTGCTGAATTTCCCCTTGCATGCATCCAGGGTGTTGCATAGCACCAGTGTCCACAGTAGCTTATTTAGGTCTGATTCAGCAAAGCACTGAAAACCTGGGCTTTGCAGAAGTGGGATGGACTTTAGCACATGATAGCAGTTAAGCGTGTGTTTACATACTTCGTTAAATCGGAGCCTAAATGAAGCACTGCGCACAGCAGTAATGTGACGTGCAAGTTGAATACCATTACAAATATCTCACAAATAAAAAGTACTATGAAATTGCATTATATTTCATTTGTATAGCATGAGCCTATGCAACAATAGTAATAAATACCATGCAACCCTCTGCTTCCTGCCTGGCTCCAAATAATTCATTTCCCCTCCATGCCACCCAAGCAGAGAGGAACAGTCTCTCCCTCATGTACGTGACATCAGAGCTCTCCGTCCACGTTCCATAACCAGAGGATGGCATCTGTGTCAATGGAGGCGAGGCGTTGTAGATCGCTCTCTAGCCACTCTTCCGCCACATGAGTTATTGTCTGCGACATTGCCTCACAATCCCAGTGGGGTGAGGAAACCAGGCCAAGCTGGTGCATAGCTGTGGCAACTGTGGATGAGCCAAAGAGTGGGCTGTTGAGCCTGGTCCAGGGTCTACGATCATATGGACAAGGAAGCAGATGCAGGGATGGACTCCTGAATTTACTTACTGTGTTAGACTCGCTGCCCCACCAATGCCTCCACTTTGTAACTCTCCAGTTTCCACTTCCTAGCCATGTTGATCATCTGTGTATGGTATTAAGCCATTTGTTCTCTGGCCCAAGAGTGGGTGAGCTGCCGTGGCAAAGGAATGTCAAGCGATCAGCCGTCGTCTCACACCCTGGTGCGCACCAGTGTGCTGCGAAGATACACGAATCAATCTTTGTTTAGCACATTGGAGATCTTGGCTGGAACGTGATATGTAAGTGCACAGAATTGTTACCAATATTAGCCAGATTGCAATAGTGCACTTGGTCATGCTGAGGAGCACTTTACTCGCCCATTAGTCTAATCAATGGAGAAAGAGACAACACAACCTGAGCGAAGGAATCCGTCTGCCCTTTCTTATGGGCCAATGTGTCCAGACTGCACTTTTCTAACCGCAGCTGCTGCTGAAGTGTTGTGAGCATTTGATTTAAAAAAAAAAAAGTCCACTTGAAAGCCGAGGCTGCTATCGTGTTGATTTGGGTGTCCACTGCTTACTAAAGGCCTGGAAAGCCCACCCAGCTATTGTAAAGAAAGGAACCCATCCTTCAAGAGCCAGCCCCCGATTCTCCTTAAACACTAATGCAATTTCACTGGAGTTGTTCCTGATTTATACCGATGCATGGGAGAAGTACTGCAGCACCCCGTTCTGGTCTCTAGCCCTTTGGGGACCATTCATTCCTAGCAATAGAGTGCAGCTACGTGGTGAAAAAACAGGATCCTCTTAGCTGGAAGCTAGTTTAGCTAAAGCTGCCGAGTCCCTTTTTTAAAGAGATAAGCCCTGTATTTAACCATCTTTGCTATATGGAAACACCACAAACAGACACAGCATCTCCGGCAGAGTGTGTTAAGCAGATCTACCCATCTGACACTTTAAGGACAAAGAGGAGTTAGCCTCCACCATCAATATTTTGAGTTGTGAAGCGATTAGCATTAGCTCGCAACTGCTCATGTCAAATACATCCTCAGCGTCTTGGCTGTCTGCCGCGGGCCTTTGTTTAAGGGGGAATCTGACATGATTCCAAATGTACACAGAACAGCATCCATGGAAGGAATTCAAACCACTTCACAATCATTTTGTGCTCTTGGAAACTCAAACCAAGTTAATGTGCTAAAAATAGTTTACCTGGGAGTTTTGCTATTAGAGATAATTTAGGCGAGTGCTGTTTGCAGAGACCTGTATAGGACAGTGTGATGGGGGACACTCATGTCTTGAGCGCCTCCTGCTTCTGAGTGCAGTACTGCAGTCCTTTTCTCACTCCTGCCACCCCTGTAGGTTATCAGCCTCGTTTGGCAGGTCTTCAGTGGCTCGGCCCTTCGACTGGGTCACTCAATAAAAATGAACCCCATCCAGAGTAACAAAAGTCCAACTAAATTATGTGCCTTCACCATGGTCTTCCCTTTGCTCAGGCTTCCAAATAAACCTTGTCCCCTTCTTGTGATTTGCAGCACTTCACCAGTGGGGGAGCCGGGGCAATGTCTGCAAGTCATTGCTGCTATTTCCTTGGGCTTCTTCTCATCTGGCCCCTTTATCTTCACCCCTTCATTTTGGGTTGATGTTCTCAGGTGTTCTCTCTCCCAGCTTAAGCAAACATAGCTGGAACCAAACTCTAGTTGTCCATTGAGCACTTGTGGCCAGAGATGAGCCCCGGCTGTAGAAAGGTTAAAAAAAAAAAAAACCTATACAAGGAGACGGATCTCTCTGAAATTCTATAGGGCCTGATCACCCCCTCTCATGGTAGCCCCTCAGGCAAGGACTCAAGGGATGAGATCCCTCCCACCACATCATCTCATTAGTCCCCAGTGGAAACGGTGGTGGGACCTATCTCCACATCTTGTGACCCCGCTGGTTCTGTCCCCAGCAGCGGTCTTCTCCTATCCCTGGGCTGCCCAATAACTTTGCTGCTGTATCCCTTTCCTCCATCGTTCGTCTGGTTTGGGGACATTGATTTTTAGATTGGAAGGTGATTGGAGGAGGGACCATGTTTGCCCACAACCTGTGCTGTTGGTAGATCCCCCTGTACAACGATGCCCTGATCCTGGCTGGGGCCTTGGGTGCTACTGCAGTATGAATAAATTATCCTCATCATCTGCATATCAGGCTGAGAAAGGCAGTAATTAGGTCTAATAGGCACACGCTTCTTCCAAAAATACACCTTTATTTTAGGAGTCATATGCTGCAGTCTCGGATGGCTCCGTGCAAAGCTTAGGTCTCGTGGAATGTGCTTCCCCTTTTTTTCTCTGGGTTAGAGGGAAAAGGATTAAAACAAAGACATCTTTGATCCATGGAGTCCTCGCTCCAAAGTGCAAATACACTAGACATATTTTTTCCACGCCAGGGGGTGAATTCCTGCAGTCCTTATTCTGGATTTCAGTATTTTTCCCTGAGTGAGGCTCAGATCCTTGGCCCAGTGGATGTCCTTGGAAATCGCAATGAAGGGAGAAGCAGAGCTGTGTTGCTACCACACAGTAGCAGACAATAGCTCTTTTTAAAGACAAGGGAGGCACCGGCTTCCATTTTACAGAGAGCATTTCTTTTTCCTTCACTGAAATGAAGAAAATGACAGCTAGGTAGAAAAATGAACAACGTCGTTGCATCGTTTCTGGGGCAGGCAGTGAGGCGCAGCTTCCATTCCCATTCTGTACGTGCTCACTCAGGGGAAGGGCATTTTCCCATCTAAATTAAAAATGCATGCATCCAACTAAGTAGAAAAGCAGGTAGTGAAAGTATTGCAGTGTAGGAGGCAGTTAGAGAGAAGTCTGGCTACTCTTCTCCCTCACCCTCCATCTCTGTGGGCCGGGATTTTCCCTCTCCTCTTCTCCACTGTACTGTGCAGATGCAAAAACAATAGGTAGGAGAAGGTGAAAAGAGGCAGCCTCTGTAGACACCCTGTTTTCTTTGGTTTCCACACGAGGCTCTTTTCTCTTGCAAGATATCGATGGTAAAGCAGGGAGCCCAGATGTCTGACTAGGGCCACTGAACAGTGATACAGCAGCAGCATCCGCCGCCTGCTTGCACTTACAGAAACACCTAGGGATTTTGATCTATTTTTAATGTCCACTGTCTAGGCAATCCATGGCCTCATCCTAAGGCTGAGCTACCGGGATATGAAATTGATGAGTTTGGAGGTGAGAAAACCTTGGTTCTCATTGCCATTTTCACTGTGGGGTTCAAAACCCCAGCCTGGCCTCCCACATGGCTGGCAGCAATGCAAATAGAGCAGCAAGAACCCATGAGAGGCAAATACAGCATGACGCGCACTTGCTGCAAATCTCTCCCAGGCTATTTGAGCCACTATTTAGCAGTGAGGGGCCACTTACCATTGTCCATTTTGAGGAGCAGGCCCGGTGTGGCGGTTGTTAGTTAGTATCATTTATTGTCTGTATTATTACAGTGAGGAAGAGCCCTATCAAGGACCAGGACCCTGTTGTTAAGTTCTGGTTGTGTCAGAGCAGACCTGCTGCCGCCTTCCAGGACCTACTGAAAACCATTTCTTGTAGACATCATTCTGATCCGTGGTGTCTGTCTCTGAATTGCTCTTCCCACCTTGTTTTGCTACAAGGTACATTTGGTGTCTCTTGTCGTTTAATTCCTTGTCGGCACTGTCTTTCAGATGGCTGGCCAAGAGTAGTACCTGAAATTGGCCAAGCCAGATGGCTACATCAGGAGTGGAGAAATTTATTGCAGCGGTGCCACCTTCATATTTATAAATCTGAGCAATGGGTGGTGATATGTCTGATCGTCTGTCGTGGGGAGCTGCCCTTGCATGCTGGGGAGTCCTTGATTTTTCTGTTTGTGCTTTAAATGTCTGCATCGGCCGGGGTTGGTTCAGTTTCGGTTCAGAGTTGAACAAGATGTCTGTGGGCGGTCAAACCCAGGAACCTTCTGCATGGGATCTGGCACAAGGTGCTGATTTTTAAAGTCTTGGTTAGCCCCATCTGCTTTCCAAATCGCCTCCTGATTGTATGAGGCTAAGTGAATATTCCCAGAAAGGCTTGTGGGACTTAAAACATTGGGTGGGGGTATTGTCGAGGTCTTGGTGGAGAGGAAGACATCGGTTTTGCAGGATTTGCTGAGCTTGGCGGAGTGTCGCAGCAGTTCAGCATAGTGACGGGGGAACGATGTTAGACGGGATAGGTAGCCATGGTGTTGGAGTCGGCTTAAGGGTTCCAGAGATGTACAGCATCACTGTATTCAGCTAGTATTGTTCCATAATTTGGAGGTCCTCAGTTAATGCTTCCTCAGTGTCGTGGGAGTTTGGTGCTTGGATTGTCATAGCAAAGTCATCTGCATAGCCAAATGTTCAGGATTGAGTTGGAGGCATGTCACTAATGTAAATATTACAAAGGTTGGCGTGTGTACAGAGCCTTGTGGGAGCCTGTTTACAGTATGGGGTGAGCTGGTCTTATCACCCAGATACCCCCCTTAGGTGTCGATTACTCAGCGTAGTCCGTAGCAGGTGAAGTGTTTGCTAGCAAGACATAATTTTTTGCATGTTTCAGCATCGGGCCCTTAATCCATAGTGTCAAACGCAGATGACCAGTCAACAAACGCTGTGCCAGCCTTTAGTTTTTCCTGATAGCCAGCCTCAGTGTGAGTTGTGAACATCAGAACTTGGTCACAGCAACTATGTTTTGGCTGGAAACCTGCCTGTTCGACAGGGATCGTTGGCTCAGTAAAAGGATGTATTCTTTTGAGGATGATACGTTCAAGAAGTTTGTAGGTCGTGCATAGTAGAGCTATCAGCCTATAGCTTCCTGCTTTGTCAATGGGCTTCCCAGGCTTTGAAATGGTACTTACCATTGCCTCATGCCATAGTTCCAGGATCCGTACTGTCCTTACGGTAGCAGAGTACAATGTTGCTAGCCATCGGAATCCTTTGAGGCTGATATGGAGGAGAAATTTCTTTTTAATGTCGTCATTATCTGCTTGTGACATTCCTGGATAATTCTGAGGCCATGTCTGGAGTATTGACTTCACGTAAGTAAGCAGCTGGAACAGAGAAAATCTTCAAGCTCGTGCGTGGTATGTAAAAAGCAAGGGAAGAAAAATAACTAGAAGGTATTTCACATGTAAGGTAACCAGAATTGTTACCAAGGAGAATATTTTAATAGTTTCCTAGGGGGGGCAAATTCACCTGGCTGCTGAGGTGATTGTCAGATGTGGTGCACCAATCACAGACTCTGTCATTTATTCTTGGAGAGCAGGTATTTGGTGCAAAATGTCTAGTGCCCTTCCTCCAATTTATCTTTCACTTTAGTTAATCAATTTTGGATGTCTGCTGTAAATTTCCAGAGCTTCCATTGCCTATAAAATGTCCCATGATCTTTCATTGGTCACACACGTTTTTTGCATATTTGTGATGTGATCTTGCAAGGTGCCATAAACTCCTTCCAGAGATACTAGCTTTAAGCTCCAATCATATGTCATTTACCCTTCATAAGAGGATGTGACAGGAACTGAATTAACTTGTGTCATTTCAGTATTGGCACAATTCCTAGTTTTTCATCTGTCCATGAAATGCTATCAGTGACTTATTCAGTCATTGATTTTCTTCCTTTATTAAGTTGTATGCAAGCCAGACTGTAGAACACTGTATGTTCTATAATTCCCTCTTGACTTCTGGTGGTCTAATCAGTACATACAATGAAAAAGCTTCTTCAGCGCCAGCCGAGATTAGCTCCCTTACGTAATGCTTAGTTTTTATTGTGGTGCCTCTAATTGTGTAATAAAGCAAACAAAAACAATTAAGATTTCTGCTACTTTTACATTATTGATGTCTTCAGTACAGAGCCAGCAGGTCAGTTATGAATGGAATGGTTGGATGGTCCTTAGTTTTAGAGTTATGCTGGTTTCATTTAGAACAACAACTACCGAGTTTTTAGAAAGGTTGAGACCCTCATTCCTGCTCTGGCTCCTTTATGCCAAGTCACAAGAGATGGAGCAGCATAAATGGGCCCTAAAATCTCTCCTTTCCCCTAGTGAGGGCATGGGCCTTCAGATGACTGAGGAGCCCAATTCTGGGTGCACATGTTCTTTGGCAATAGGGGCATGTTGTTGCCGGGGGAAGTGGAATTCGCAGCCCTGACTTACTCTTTCTCCTTCCACCGCCACTGTCATTCTGCCTCGGTGTTGAGTTGCTGGGCCTCAAAATGGCATATGCCTCGATAAACCAGGTGGTGCAGCAGCTTGCTTTTCCCTGTTGTTAATGTCTGTGCCTCCTGGTTTATAAGGCCATCGGTCCGACCACACTCCTCTACTGCAGCGGAACCTGGACTAGCTACTGATACCGCATCAAGACCATTGAGAGCTTCCACCAGCGATGTCTGCATCAGATCTTGGGAATCAAAGAGGAGGACCGCCGGACTAGCACAAGCGTCCTCCATGGAGCTGTGTCCACCAGCACTGAAGCCTTGCTCTTGAGGAATCAACTCTGATGGATGGGTCATTGTGTCCAGATGCCAGAGAACTGCCTCCCTCACCTGGTTCTCTTCTCCCAGCTCTCCGTTGGCCAGTGCTCAAAGGAAATGGTATAAAGACATGCTTAAGTTCGCCCTCAAGCACAGAGGCATAGACATTAACAACTGGGAGGGGCAAGACTACTGTAACCCTTGCAGGAATGTGATTGCAGCCCTGGGCAGAGGGGCTCAGGCTTCAGCTTCAGCGTGTATCTTAGCTTCGTGAGTCCCCTGCTTGCCACCCCTAATGCCATCCTGCACTTGAAATCCCCCAAAAACCCATCCCATGACCCCTTGGGGGTTGCCATCCTCAGGCTGATCTAGCGGAACACTGATCTCGTACATAGAGCAGTATAAGCATGTAATAGTATGAAATTTTAGTTTGTACTGGCTTTTTATGTAGCCTGTTGTGAAACTAGGCAAATAGATGAGTTGACGTACCCCCAGAAGACCACTGTGTACCCCCCAGGGGTACATGTGCCCTTGGTTGAGAACCGCTGCCTTAGGTCAAGAACAATATGAAATTCCTTGACAGTGGAAAAAGTGCTGGATTTTTTTCACATGATTAAGATGTTTACATTTCAATGTGTAAATAACTTGCAACTGTGTGTATGAAAGGATATTATGGGAAATAAATAGTCGAGTCTGTCTGAAAAGTCTAGTTGTTGTTGTAGCCATGCGAATGCTGTATAAACTCAAAAGTTTGTCTCTCACCAACAAAAGTTGATCCCCTAAAGATATTACCTCACCCAGCTTTTAAAAGTCTAGAGGTATTTCCAAAGAATGGAACTGTACTCTGATTAATAATAATAAAAGAAGTGAGATACATTTTATGAAAATAAATAAAGTCTCTGTAAGTTGGAGCCATCTAAAGCTGGCCAATTTGTGCTCAGAAATTTACTCAAATGTCTAAATAATGCAGGAATTCCTGCATCACATGACACATATTTGACTTATGCTTTATAGAGAGTAGATTTTTGAAATCACCCGTATTGTGCAGAAAAGGTAAGTGAACAACCTATTCACTAAATGTAGCCTCTTTGTCCATTCTTGAATTGTTATCAAGCAGATCGATTTTTTTGAATGTATTAATCATTTTAAATAATGGAATAATTTCTATAAGTAATTCTTGTCCTAGAGCTCATTCATGACAAATTCACTGTACAAGTATCTGTACTATTTAGATATGTCCAGAAATTTAAGTGACATGGCTTTGGTTTTGCTCACTGACTGGAGGACCATAATTCTTAGAAAAAGTTTCCAGTGAAAAAGTGAATAGTTTGAAATACAAATTTTATTTCTGCAAATATTCCTTAAAGGGTGCTGCTTCTGTGAACATCCCAGACAATTAAATCCTCCTCTAGCAAAAGGGACATTTACACAGTCACAGCAAATGCTCTTTTTTCACTTTTTCATTTTGTTTCAAAGCAGAAAATGTTTGGAGGCTCCTGTTACATTTCCCCCCAAGTCCTCTCATCATCCTCTGTTCTTTATTAGCTCTGCCTTGGCCCTCTCCCCTTCTCAGAAGTGTTCATGGTACCGCAAAGCTTGTGTTAAAGTATGGGGTACTGGATGGTCTTATCTTATTCCTAACCAGGAATAGAGGAGAGATTAGAAAATGGGAACAAAACCAATGAGGATTCTTTGAGATGTTTTGATGGTTATTTTAGAACTTCCTCTTCTCTTGGCAAGAACATAATGTTAGAATCTTCTCCACCTCACACAGATGAACAAGAAGTCTCTGTATGAGACAGTTGATACGACTTATCTGAAACATTAACTGACATACTGCTGGCCCCTGCAGCCCTTGAAAACTTGACTTCAGCAGGGCATTTGAGTGCTATCAGAATATAGATATTTACTGCTGCTAGTAATTACTCACCTAAGAAAGGGCTACAGAATTAAACTGATATATAGCTTAATACTGAATCTAGGAGAAGAAATGAACCAAAAATTAGAATGAAGAATGAAAGAGAAGATGAGCAAACTGAGAAACAACTTCCAGCTGGAAAGGTTGATACTTTCAAAAACTACTTCATAAAACATAGACAGGAATAGGATAGGAATTCCTAACAGCTGTTTGTCTTTGATTAGACACGTGAAATACTTGTCAATAAGAGGAAGAGTGGTCATAGCGGACGAGGCTTTTGGGGAATAGGAGAAGAGGTACTGAAAAATCAAAGCACTCAGTATGAGTTTGAGGGTATGTCTACACTGCAGAATGAAGTCGATATATTTAAATCGACTTTCACCTGCTGAATGTCAGAAGTCGCAGGAGTGTGATAACACCACGCTCATTGCATTGGGGTCTTTTGTCCCCACTAGCCGCACTTGGGTCGACAATCAAAGCAGTGCACCATGGGTAGCTAACCCACTAGACACTAGTCACAGAGGCCCACTAAAGCAACTAGACACAGAAGCTTTTGGGAAGGTTGTCGTCCTCCCATGATGCAACATGCTCCCTCCCCCTCCCTTCAAGTCCCAAATAAACGGCAAACGCTTTTTGGCACCTTTTTTCTCTGACACATGCACGCTGTTGCCAGAGAGGCCTGGAGCCAACTCAGCTCTGCACTATCATTGTGAGTGTCACAAAAGCCTCTCGAATTACCTGCAGTATTTACAAGAGTGAGACGAGCCGCAGCACGGAAAATGGCGATGTTACTGAGGCCACCCTGCTACGAGCCACAGAGTGAAACAATTCCATTTGCTGCAGGCTGTCATGCACCATCTTCAGTCGGTGGAGCGCTGGTTCTGGTTCCGAGAAACAACCACGGACTGGCGGGATTGCATCGTTATGGAGGTGTGTGATAATGAGTAGTGGCTGCAGAACTTTTGTATGAGAGAGGACACTTCCCTTGAACTTTGTGTGGAGCTGTCCCCAGCCTGAAGGGCATGAATACTTGCTTGAGACCAGCTCTGACAGCGGAGAAGGGAGTGCCCATTGCTCAGTGGAGCTAGCAACCCCAGACTGCTACTGGTCAGTTGGGAATCAATTCGGAGTTGGTAAATCCTTCATGGGAGCTGCTGTGGTGCAAGTGTGCAGGGCCGTTAATAGACATCTGTTATGAAGGGTCACGACTTTCGGAAATGTGCAGGACATAGTGGATGGGTTTGTTGCAATGGGGTTCCCATACTGTGTGGGGAGGCGATAGATGGCACGCATATCCCTATCCTAGCACCGGACCACCTTGCCACAGAGTACATAAACTGGAAGGGGATACTTCTCAGTGGTGTTGCAGGCCCTTGTGGATCACAAGGGACATTTCACTGACATCAGTGTGGGGTGGTCTAGAAAGGTGCATGACGCGCGCATCTTTAGGAACTCAGATCTGTTAAAAAAGATGCAGGTGGGCACTTTCTTCCCTGACCAAAAAATAAATATTGGGGATGTTGAAATGCCAATAGTGATCCTGGGGGATCCTGCCTACCCCTTGCTCCCCTGACTAATGAAGCCCTAGGCTGGGCACTTGGACAACGAGAAGGAGCATTTCAATAGGCTCAGCAAGTGCAGAATGGTGATGGAATGTGCATTTGGCCACTTAAAAGCAAGATGGATACGAGTATGTCTACTCACTAAGCTTGATCTCAGTGAAAAAAACATCCCAACAGTTATCTCTGCATGCTGTGTGCTCCATATTGTGTTTGTGAAACAAAGGGGGAAAAGTTACCCCAGGATTGGGTCATGGAGGGTCTTAGGCTGGCCACAAGTTTTGAGCAGCCAGGTTCCAGTGCTACACTGAGAGCTAACCGTGGAGTGCTGTGCGTCAGGGAAGCATTGAAAAACCATTTTTGGCATAGTGCTGAAGTCGAATTCTATGGGTCGAATCAGCAATAGCGTAGATGATGTAAATCGACATCATTGGCCCCTGGGAGGTATCCCATAATGCTCGGTTGTGACCGCTCTGGACATTCATGCTCTGCTGCATTGTGGCCATTTAATCTCGTATGGTGTCACATCTCCAACACGCCTCTCCCTGCCTGTGTTGCTTCTCCTGTACCAGGGGTGGCAGGAAGGGAAATGAAGGAGTCGGCTCTATGTCTGCTGGTAACTCCACAACCCATGGGGTATCCCCAGCCAGGACTCACTCCCAGGGAGTCTCTGCTCCATTTTCACTACTGCGATGGCTAAAAGGGAGCAGAGTGAACCCAAAAATCTGGCCCACAATGCTGAGAAAGTGTAAAAAGGTGTAGGGTGGTTACTGGAAGTTGGAATTCAGTTCCTCCTTCTTTGGAAACAATGGTGCACCTCTGTTGTGAATCTGGCACCTTTAGAGAGAGCTAGATAGGATTCTTGAAATTCGATTTCAGACTTTGAGTTCCCAAACACTTATACAGAAAGACCTAGGGACAAAACAGGCTCAAACTCTTTCATTATTATTGTATTTAACAGGACAACTAGTACCAATGATTTTCTATCAGTGCCATGCTGCTTATCAGATTTGACATCTGCTTAATATTGTTTGGTGTATTATTTAATTAAAATTGTTCATTAGACAGGGAGAGTGAAGCTCAGCAATCAGAGAATGCAAACCTTGAGAGAATCCTGGGCACACTGCTGGTGTACTACTGCCCAGGTACGGACATGTCTGATAACCTCCAGTTTTATGTACCGCATCCTTGCTGTTTGTCATTGTACAGCCTTGTGCAACATAGTTAAGGCAACGAAGTTGATACCTGACATGGAATCTAATGAGGAAAGATAAAGACAGTTGTGGAAAAAATGGATATTTTGAGGGGACATCAGAATTTCACAAAATTATGGAAAGGAAAATGTCTGTAGAAATGGCTCTATTAATAAGGAATTAAGAGATGTACCCAGAATTGAAGGGCCACACTCTTTCCTATGAGTTTCCCCATGCAAAGGGCAGGAAATTGCATGAGTTTCAACTCTGTTCTTAATCTCTGTCTCTCCAGGACAGCATTTCTAGTTAAACTATTACAACATAAATGTTTGACGGTTTAGTGACACTGTTGGATAACCCAACTATATTTTCTAAGAAATAATACAGACTCATCATGATGGCAACTTGCTGAAAAAAGGAATTTGCAATAGTCCCTCAGGGTGCAAAGATAAAGAATGCGAAGTAGTCTTCCTAGACGAGTCTCCAAGACTGTTATTCAAAAATTAAATTGGGTTAATACTTAGAGAGGCAGAGTAGGAGGACTCTACTGCTTCTTCAGGAGGCTGGATTTGGTGGCCACCAATATCCCATTTTTCCTAGTATTCCCAGTGGGCGTATGTCTGCACTATTCCATTATGAAGATCACTTTAGGGGCAAAAGGTCGAACACCGGGTGCTACATTTCTTAAAGAAACTAGTACTTTTAACTCATAAGCTTATTAAAAAATGTACCTGTAACTTCTCAAAATGATCATTCTATACTGATAGACCATGCCAAAATTTTGAGGCTTCATTGTTTTTCGTACATGAAAGATTGAATCCCTGCTTTGTCTTCCCTTAATGAAGTATTAGACACACACACACAAGAATCATGCAACTAAAAAGACATGTTAACGTCATCATTCAGACACTTTCACTCATTTGTACATTGCCTGTTTAGATTGTTAGCTTTTTGGGGAAGGGACCTTGTCATCCTCAGTGCCTCTGAATTAACTGTTCTGTTCAGGTTATTACAATACCTCTACCCCCATCATTGTAGTTTCTGAGTGGCTTCCAGAAACACATTAATAGATGCGACTAGCATTTGTAATGTCTGGTGCTCTTTTCTCCTTTTTTCTCTCTCAGGAGAGAATTATGTGAGGTTTTTGAAAAAAAAAAGTTATAAAAAAAACGTTATTTGATTTCCACTAGCACATTATTTATGCTATGTACATAATAATGTTGATAATTACTACTGATAATAGGTCTGAACTTTTCATCTATAAAATCTTTTCCAGGAAGCATCCATTACAGAAACAGAACAAATGTCTCTTTTTGCCACATCATGTACAAAACGGAATGTGTAAGGTTTGAGTCTCACTACCCTCTTATCTTTTGTACATTGAGCGAAGGCTACTGCTCTTGTGGGTATATCCCATCCTATCAATTTTCCATGATTCTAGGGGTAGGTTGGGTGGTGTGTTGTTAGAACTTGTTCTTTTCTGTCTTCTATATTTCAGAATATATTTCTATATTCTATAAATAATAATCATTAGCATTTACTTAGCTCTTTACACCCTCACAGCACTTTACAGACATTCATTGATGCATCCTCACAAACACTCAATATGTGAGGTAGGTAAGTATTGATTTCACTCCACTGGGTTTGATCCATGTTTTGTGACCAAATAGGATTTTTCGTCTCAGCTTTCAACCATGTGAGAGACAAGCAGCCTTCAATCAGAGGGTAGAGAAGGTGGCAAAATGTAATCTTCTCTGTTTGGCAGTTTCTGCAGATAAAAGACCAATAATCAGAGACCTTGTGATCAAAAGCTAAATGAAACAATGAACGAATGTATCGTTCTAGAAACATGCTTCATGACACCCCAGCAGAGGGAGGTCTTTCATGCAGCTATCAGCTATAATCAAGTTGTTCTCTAACAGTATTTCCCATGAAGATCTCTCGATGAAGACTTCTAATCATTTGCTTGCAGTCTTTACAGTAGGCAGCAAAGTTAACACCTGTGATAATGAAAGGTAAATACTGTTTACTAATCTTTAAACCAAAAGCATGATTCATTTCTGTGCATTACTACAGCTCGTAACTGTTAGAGATGTTTTCAAAGTAACATTCAGCAGTCATTTCTCTAATATAAACACTCCACAATGTTGAGTTATTTTCAATTTTATGGTACACAGAAGTGGTGAGTGTGTACTCACTATCTGAATGTCTATCTAGAAGCCTAACACGAATAGAATGAACCATCTCTAGTGATGCTGTGCACAGTTAATGATTACTTTGACATGGTGAATATCCAGTTGAGGATATTACCTAAAAAGTCACCTTTGCCTGGTGATCTCTGCAAATGCCATTCTCTGAGGTAGAGAATTTCAAATACCAAATTAAAATGGCAAACACTATAAATCTGGTAGTGGCGAGAATACTAGAGGGCAGCCAGAATTTCTTGGCTGCAGCAAAGGTATGCAAAATTCTACCTTCAGCCCCAGTGAGGCCATGGGCCACATGTAAAATGATTGAACTGTGTATCTCTATGCTGGCATTCAGACAATTACACTGACATACTTTAATACAGGTGCATTAACAATGCATAAGTTTGTCTTCATGCATAACCACATCTTACCACCGCACGCATGCATTGATGCGTATATGTAAATAGGCAAACGTGCTTCCTCTCACCTATGTCCATACTCAAGCAGAGTAACTTAGGTTTCTATATAGTTATGCATATACAGAAAGGAGTATTAAAAAAAGTTTCACAGAGTCAAGTAGAATGAATCTAACTTCACTAAGGCCTAGTTTAGGTTTCCATGTTCTATTTTATGTATTTATTTCAGTTTCCACTGGTGCAATAAAGAACATTCATCTGAGAGTCCTTGACAATCTCTTAAAAATACATGCTTAAAATGAATTGATTCTATCAATTACCTCCAGATCACTGCACCCCAGAAGCTACCATAAATATAACAAAAATGTAATAATCTCTCTAAGAGACTGAACAAGAGTATCCCCATCACCCCTACATAAGAATGGCCATACTGGGTCAGATCAAAGGTCCATGTAGCCCGGTATCTTGTCTTCTTACAGTGGCCAATGCCAGGTACTTCAGAATAAATGAGCAGAACAGGGCAACTATCGAGTGATCCACCCGTCTTCCGGTCCCTGCTGCTGACAAGAAGATGCTTAGGGATACTTGGGGCATTGGTTTGCATCCTTGACCATCCAGGCTAAAAGCCATTGATGGACCTACCCTCCATGAATTTATCTAATTCTTTTTTGAACCCAGTTACACTTTTGGCCTTCACAACATCCCCCAGCAATGAGTTCCACAGGTTGACTGTGCGTTGTGTGAAGAAATACTTTGTTTGCTTTGAACCCACTGCCTATTAATTTCATTGGGTGACCCCTGGTTCTTGTGTTATGTGGAGGAGTAAAAAAATAATTTCTCCCTATATATGATTACATGGTGGTTTTGGTGTTTAGCAACAGCATCAAGCCAGGTGAGTTGTGTGGCTGATAAATAGGAATACATTTTCCTATTTTACTCACTTTGCCTCATTAGGCCTTGCAGGTGCTTAACTTCATGCAGGTGAATAGTCCAGCTGAAGACAATGAGGCTAATGTGGTATTTCAGGATAAGCACAAGTTTAGTCTGTTTGCTGGATTGGGATAAGAGTGCTCAGCACTTTTCAGGAGTGAGCCTGAGAACCGTAGTTGTATGTAACACACGGCTGCTGGCATCTAGGTTAATGTTTTTGCTCTTGGTGTGCTGGTATCCAGGTTTAATGGCTTTTTATCCTAATAACCACAAAAATAAGGACCCATGCAAAATCATTAACATAGATTAGAGTAGAAGGAAGAGCTGGGCTTGGTTTCAGTCTGAGGATTTATGGAAAACAAATTACAGTTCTCACCAGATCCAGCCTTCAGTGCCAGCTCAATGGACTAAGGAGAATTCCCACACTACTTTTAAAATTTTATCTAAATTAAATAGGTCATTTAAATGATTGGAAATACAGTTTATCTAGCTTTAATCAAATCATTAACTTTTATATAGAAGTAATGGAAAAGGGGGCACCTCTAAAGAACTCAAAACCAACTTAATTTAAAACGTCAAACCTGTCCCTGTAGCCAATTATCTGACATATAGTAAGAAATGTAGCTGAAAAGGAACAAAGAGGCAGTTTTTAAATACACTATATATCTGCTCAGCTGCATCAGGGATCCACTACATTTTAACAATGCACACAGATGAGAAGCTCCATATATAATGTGTTTATTGCAACGTTGGAAATATATACTGTAAATGTGTAAACACATTTGAAACTCATGTTGTAGATAAAAATAAAAGCATAGTTTATTTCAATGTGTAGTCATGTAATCCTCACTTTGCACATTTATTTCTATGTAAAAGAATTTCAGATATATGCATGTATTTCAATATGCAATAAATCTTTTTTCATTTAAAATAAGGATATTACATGTATATAAAAACAAAACAAAAATGAATGCAATTTTGTATCAGAGATTTATATGCACACCAGAGGCAGGACATTAAAGTCATGCTTACTAATGCAAACATAACATGTTCATTGCACAAATACATGTAGAAGGCCAAATTCTGTCTTTGGATTTATATGTTTAAAATCTCATTGACTTCAATGGGATTTACACATGGATATCTCAGAGCAGAATTTTTATCCTTACAGGTAAGCTGTAAAGAAAGAGCCGTAGTTGTAGCCATTATTGGTTCTTTATGGGTAAAGACAGCCTCAAAGAATTTTTTTTTTTTTTTTTTAAACGGACAAATATGTTTTTGGTAGAGCACTACAGAAGTAGTGGGAAATTGACATCACAATGCAGTGAACCCTGAGCTGCAGGCTTCCTCCCCCTCAATTGCAGGAGAAGGGGATGTGTAGACAGACTGTTAGGCCCCAATCCTGCAATCTGATGCTTGACGGTGACTCCTGCACCCTGGCAGAGCCCCAGTGAAATCCATCCCTTCTTATGTCTTCCACCGAAACGTGGAGCAGTCCAGCTGTGCCACTCCTGATATTCCTAAGGAAAAACAAACCCCCGAGAAGTTTTTTTGTGACTAGTGGAAAACTTTATAAACCCTTCCGCACTGCTCCTTGGTTTATGATAGGTAAAGAACACCCCTTACGTGTTCTCCTTGGCCCTGGATCTGCCTCACCCGGCTGCACACAAACATGCAGGGTGCAGGCAGGGGGCCACGACCCGCACTGGGTTAACGCTCTGACCCCCGTCGTAGTCGTCTGGCGATCGCAGCAGAGCTTCCCGCCTGCGTGGCTCTGCCAGCGACGCAGGAGTCGCTCGCTCCACGTGCCATCGTGCCCCCCGCGGCGGCGGAGGAAGCCGGGCGCTGAGCGGCCAGCGGAGGAGGTCCCAGAGCCGCGGGACTCAGAGCCAGAGCGGCGCGCCCAGCCGCCGGAGCGGGGACCCGGCGCTCCGCGACATGCCGCGCGGGGGGCCGGGCGCAGCGGCGGCGCTGTAGAGGGAGAGGGGGCGCCGCCGGCTCGGTCTCCGGAGGAACCGTCCGCGTGGCGGGCGGGGCGCCGCCGGCTCCCCCGCGGCCCTCCCCTGCGCGGCGCTGGGCAGAGCCCGCGGGGGGCCCGCGAGCGGCGCGCGGCGCTGACTCCCGGCCGCATCCCGCCATGGGCGCAGGGCCGGCGTAGGGCTCGGAGCCGCGCCGGG
>ML675640.1:14563872-14584323 GCA_007922155.1 Mesoclemmys tuberculata
TCTTTGGGGGCGGGCGCGCGGGTCCCCGCTCGGCTCGCGGCGGGGTCGCGGGTCGCTGCCCCCCGGCGGCGCCTCCCTCGGCAGCCCGGCGGCGAGCGGGGGAACATGGCGGACCTGGAGGCGGTGCTGGCCGATGTCAGCTACCTGATGGCGATGGAGAAGAGCAAGAGCACCCCGGCGGCGCGCGCCAGCAAGAAGATCAGCCTGCCGGAGCCCAGGTACGGCGGCCGGCCGGGGCCCCGGGGGCCGAGAGCTCAGCCCGTTCCCAGCGCTCTCTGGGCGCACGGCCCCGCCGCCCATCCCCGGGGCGCAGGGGCCTGGCCCCCGGCGGGCCGTGCTCGGGGCCCCCGGCGGGCGCGGCTGGCGGCCCCGCCCCGAGGTGTGAGTCGGAGGCCGCCCGTCGCGGGGGGACCCCCAGGAGGGGGCCGGCGGGGGAGCGCAGGCATCCCCCGAACGCGGCTTGGCAAGGGGGGCGCTCGGGGTTCCCGCTCCGTCCGGTGGCCGTGCCCTGCCGCCACCCTGAACCCGCGTGGCACCTCGGGGGCCCCTCGGACGACGGAGGAGGGCGCGGGGGCTCAGCCAGGCCGTGGCGCCCCGCGCCTCAAGGGGAAGGCACGGCTGGCGAGGAGCGCGGCGCGGCAGCCGGCTCGCGGGACACCCCGTCCTCGTGCGCCGCTGCCCGCGGGGTAAAAGCGCCGTCTAATGAAAACGTCCAAAGGGCCGCCGTTAGCGCCGCTGTTACCTCTCGTCCCAGGCAGCCCTGAGGCGAGACACAGCGTTAACCACCTTCTAGACGCTCGAAGTAGGGCTGGGACACCGCCTGCATGCCAATTACTGTGCCTGGAAGATGGGATCTGGGGAGAACCATCTTAGATGGCTTTGGATGAACAGTGTGTGCCGAGGGGACGTGATGAGATACCAGGCTGAGACCTGCCGAAAAAAGGGAACATTTCTTACAGTGTGCCAAGTGGTTAGACAGCAACTCAGTACTGCTCTATTGTGCTGATTGCAATTAGCCAGTCTGGATTGAGGCATTTATTTAAAGCAGTATCTGGGGGGATTTTTTGACAAGTAAATATTAATTTGCTGTTTCAAAAGAATTTTCCAGGCGTTTATTTGACTTCAGGATTTATGTAATGCTGAAAAACCAGTTGAGTGGCAATATAAGGTATTTTGGATCTAATCTAGTTGATTCTCAAACGGTTGCCATTCGCAGAGCTGTTTTCTGGTGGTCCGTACAAATTTGAGAACAAAGCAATGGGATGCAGGGGAAAAGCCTCTTATGACATAGTTTGCAGAATGAACAGGTTGTGTAGCTATAGAACTAATACAGCACCTGAGCCTGCAAATGAGCTCCACTTGTGTGAGTGCAGATTCCACCATCATTATTGCAGGATTGCGGCCAGAGCTGCCCCCTCTCTTTTTCCCTTTAATGGCAACACTAGATTTTCCTTTAAAACCAGACTGAAATTATGCATGCATTGAGAAATTCTACCAGAATCTCCTACTATTCTTAGCTCTTCTTGTCTTCATAGATATATTTTGTTTCTTGGCATAAAGAAAGCAAGCTTCCCCCCTTTATTCTATGCATTATGCCATAAGTAAAGGTTTACCAGCCACATTTTGCATGCATTGTAGTGTTACTGACCCGCGTCTATACTATGTATAACTGCTGTGGTGTTCTGGTGGTACATCCTATCACTCTATATAGAATTATGATGTATACCATGAATAACAGATTATTAGAACTCTCTTTTCCACATATTTACGCAGCTCCCTAGCTTCATGCTTTGACTTCTCAGTTTTGCAATGAGAATACCAAGCAGGGAAAACCCAAGAGAGATGTAAGAACCATGGAATTAACAGGATACCAGCAGCAGTGTTAAAACTCCACAATAAAAACTTGTCAGTCATTTTTGAAGTCCAGTAAATGTTTTCTTACTGGAGAGATTTACAGGCATATTCTTCTCTTGGTGTATGTAAATACTAATACAAATTTAAAGCATTTGCATGCAGCCAGAATAGAGTTTATCGTATAATATTAACCAAACTCCTGGAGACCTCTTCCAAAATGTTTGTAGTATTACATTCTTTCATGTGATGGTTAAATATATTATTTTGTTCAGTGTCAATTGTCCATGGTGCTCTTTGCACGTATAATGAGATACATGACGCACCTAATGATGGTGGAAGCTTGGATGCTGAGAACATGATTGGGAGGCTTCACTGAATAAGTGTGTTTAAGGAGATTATTATTGCAGTGCTGTTTGTATTGTGGTAGAGTTTGGAGGCTCCAATCTGGGCTGGGGCACTATTGTGTCAAGTGTTGTACAAACTCCTAGGTAGCCCAAGTCCTTGCCTGAATCAGCTTGCAACCTAGTGCTCGGACTCTGCAAAGATTCAAGCATGTGACTTCCATGAGATTGCTCATGTGCATACATCTTTACAGAATAGGGGCCTACACTGAAGCCAGGTGCAACAATGGAATTTAGGAAGCAGGGAGGGAAGATGAGGGGATAACATTAATTAAATTACATGGTGATAGAGGTAGGTACTGAACAACGTGGTTGCTAATTATGTGTGCTGTTAAAATAAACATCAGCAATCCTCAGCTGAGCCATCATGGTTTGAAGGAAAAAAGCGACTTTACGAAAAGAGGGCGCAAGTTGCAGATACAAATAGTGGCATAGAAAAGGCACCAGAGTGGTACTGGATACTTTTAAGAAGGTTTGGCAGGTGGGAAGAGGCTGAGAGGAGGCATAGGTGTAAATGAGAGCAGAGATTTAGGTAAGGGTGCTTTAGATGGTTGGGAACAAATTACCATAAGAACTGTAAACTGAAAACAGGGATTTCCTCATTCAGTAGGAAGTTTTGACATCTTTCTTGGTGTCAGATGTCTTCATAGTGGTTTCTGGGGTTTTTTTGTTTGTTTTTTTAAAAGATCTTTTTCATTAAAATGTACTTGATGTGCCAGGAGCACTTGTACTCTTTGTGTCACTAATGTACTGGTAAAATAAACGATATAAATCAGACAGTCAGAGATGCATGGCGGATGCCATACCTTACTGATAAACAGGAATCTTAGTTTTCTGTGATTAAAAAGTCTTCCAAAATTCTCCAATAAAAATACATAAAAATCTGTGTGTTTCTGTGATTAAAATGAAACTTTGAACTTTAGTTTCCCTAGCCACAATATATATAGGTATCAATAGAACACAATGTTTTAGTGATATATTTACAGTTTTTAAACTGACAAGCCTGAGCCCCTCCCGTTCTCCTGATTATTCAAAGTTTTGATTATATGATCTGGCCCCAGTTCCAGTTAGATCAGATAACGTGGGTTCAATTATATATGTTTATATTTTTTCACAAAATGTTAAAACTAAAGATTCTCTGTAAAGATGCAAATTCTGTATTTTTCTACTATTTTTCAGTGACAAATGGATTTCTAGGATCCCTGCTGATAAATTAAGACCTTAAGTTTTCTGTTCAGCTGGCTTTTTTAATTATCTTTGCAGTAGACCAGATATTTTCATGAATACATTTCTGATTTCTCTGGTTTTGTGCTATAGCAATTTATCAAGCCAGTCAGAGCGCAGCTTTCAAATGTTGGGCTGCAAGCAACTGTTGTTCTGCTGCCCCACTGTCCGTCTTGGAGACTGACAGTATCTACATCCTTAATCATTTTTTAGAACAGAAACAAGGTCCTTGGAACAGAACATTGACATGGGATAACTGGATCCCACTTTGGGAGGAAAAAAAAAAAAGGCTTTGCCTCACTGCAATGTTCTTTTTTTAAAGCAATACATAATAGTGGTAGTTATCTGTAACAGGCAGCCATTGTCTTGTGACAGCATTCTATTCTACTGACATTATCTCTTTAAGCAATATTGCAAATGTTTTACTACTATATTGCAGTGTGTCATTTGACTGAAGCTGGTATACCTGTTGTCACAGTCTTATTTTCTTAAGATAACACTGTCTCACAATGAAGTGAGTTTATTGCAATGAAAATTTCAGGGGCATTCCTGTTTATGAGGAAACAACCGTACTGTAGGCAGAATAAAATCCAAGGCTGCATGCCAAGACTTAAACTTTTCACCTGCAGAGTTTATTTGCTATAATTAGCTGAGAGCATGGTTATTACTGAGTTTACACAAAGCACCCTCAATTATTATTTACTGAGATTTTTAAATATTAAAATTTTAAATGAAAGAGAAGAAAAAACATAGGCTGACAAAGTTGTTGAAAAAGTTTTTAAGCATCATTACAACAAAACTCTTTGGCCCTTCTTTCTTCTTCTCCCCTCAGCTGCTTTTCTTTTCCTCCTTACCTCTCTTTCCTTTGGGTCAGCAACTCTCTTCTCCCCAGAACAACTGCAGTATATTTTATTTACATTGTTTTTCCAGTAAAGGTCCTGTTTCTGCAATCAGCTCTGTATGGGTGGACTGCTGTGGGGCACTGAGTGGGTACAAGAGTCTACAAATCCTGATTGGTTTGCAGGATTGGGGCCTAAATCTGGAAGGAAGAGGTGAGTCTCCCATTGTAGACAGATAATGAAACCCCAGTGTTTTGATAGTTTATTCTTTAGGGAGAGATGAGAGTTTTGGGTGTAAGGAGGGAAATTAACCAAAGAGCTTTTAAGTTTTTTAAAACTGTTTCCCTTTCAGAAGTTTCAGCCTTTTTCTTTCATGTAAATTTTGGATTTTTTCTGGATTTCTTGGATTTTTCAAATGAACAAAAGGATAAGGAGACATGTCTGTTGCTGGCAAACAGCTTGAAAAATTTGTGGAGAGGTAGGAGCAGAGGAGTTGTAGTGACCGTTCAGAGCAGGGAGGGAGTTGAAAAATATTCACATTACAGGTACTGACAAAAAGCCATGAAGTGACTGTGTATGTGTTTGCACTCTACTTAGCAACAGCTTGGCCATTCTGAGAAAAGAGGTTTACATTAGGTTCAGTTATTAAGAAATAACTGTACAATGATCCAGTAAATTGAACAGCCAGATCAATGTGAATATGAAGAATTGCGCTGTTGGGGATCAGCTGTACTTACCCCAGCACTTTGTGACAATTCTAATTTAGTTTCTGTAAAGGTCACTTAAGCATGGTTTGCTCTCAGCATGCAAACACAAAGGATGTAGTAATAAAGCATAAGATACATTTATTCATGCATGGTTGCTTTTTCTGCCCTGTCACAAACACAGAAGTTTCTTGTCTCTTCTCTTCCTCCTCTAACTTCTCCACTTGCTCCAGAGACACCGTCCTATCTCCTGTGGCTCTTCCCCTTACAGTACAAACATGGTTTCAGGAGTGTCTACACAGGGGTAAAAGACTTGCGGCACAGCCACGACTGGCCAGGTCAGCCAACTCACAGCTCGCGGTGCAGTGATAAAAATCATGGTGTAGATGTTTGCGCTCAGCCTGGAGTCCGACTTCTGGGAACGAACTCGAATATCTACTCAGCCATTTTTCAGCCCCGGAGTCTGAACCCTGTCAGTCCGAGTCAGCTGACCTGGGCGCAGGTTTTTTATCCCTGTGTAGACATACCCTTAATCTCTCCCATCTCTAAAAAAAAAAAAAAAAAAAACCCAACCTACTCTTGACTCCACTAACATCTCTAGTTACTGCCTCCTCTCCCTTTCAACTTTCAGCTCATTGAATGGGGTGTCTACAATGACTGTCTGGAGTTTCTCTCCTCCAGTTCTATCCCTGACCCTCTGCTATCTGATTTCTTCTCCCTGCACTCCACTGAAACTGCTCTTGCTAAAGTCTAATGACTTCTCCCTAGCTAGTGCTAAGAATCAGTAATCTATTCTCCTCCTCTTTGGCCTGTTACCTGCCTTTGACACAGTTGGCCATTTCCTCCTCCTCTTTGAAATCTTGCCCTCTCTTGGCTTCTGTGACTCTGCCCTCTCCTGGTTCCTCTCTTACCTCTCTAATTGTTCCTTCATCCCTGTTCATCCCTCATCCCTGTTCCAACTTTCTGTGGAGGGGCCACAGCGATGTCCTTGGCCCCCTTCTCCTCTCCCTCTACACTTCATCTCTGGGTAGTCTCATCTAAAACACAAATTTAAGTGCCATCTCTGGGCTGACCATTGACAGATCTAACTCTGTACTCCAGACTTGTCCTCTTCTGTCCAAACTAAAGTCTTGGGCTGTATCTTTGATATCTCCTTGTGGAGTCTAGCTGTCCACTCAAGCTCACCATGGCTCAAACAGAGCTCTTGTTCTTTTCCCCCAAACTCTGCCCACTTCCGTTCTTCATCACTGCGGCCAACATCATCATCGTGCCTGTCACCTAGACTTATAATATGTGCAGCATCTTTGCCTCAAACTCTCTCTAGGTTCTCAATACTACATTATGTCTAAATCTTGCGTATTCTTTATGCGTATTGTTTCTTGTGCCGTTCTTATCAATCCACACAGCTAAAACTCCTATAGATGTCAGTTGCACCCACTTATATCACTAATGAATTTTGCCCATTTCTTTAGTAGAGCTTTTTGCTGTGAAGTGCTATCACCAAAATCTGTGGTTAATAAAGTGGTGAATCTGTAGGTTATAGGCACATTCTTAAAATAAAACAAACAAACAAAAAAGTTGTGTTAAAATTATTTTACTGTTTAATTTATTTTATGCTCCAAAATGTTTAGTGTGCAGGATTTTTCCTCAGTATTTGACATCACTTTGCAGCTATTTATTTACACTTTAATTTGATTTTACTTTGAGTTTTATTTTTAGGTTAGCTTCAAAAAACCTCAATAACATGTACTGGACAGTGTCCACACAAAACAAATCCACTTAGCATTTGTAAGTCAAAGGAAGAGAAGAAAAACCATGGAAAATATTTTAAATTAAATTGCTTTGCATTTCAAACGAGGTGTAAACCATTTTATTATTATGTAAATGCACCATATCCTATTGTATGATGTGAGAGTTAAAAGAGAAGTAAAGGAAAAGTGTATGGGGGATGAGAATTGACAAATCTAATAATAGAATGAAGACAGAGTGGTAAGAATCTGGGCCAGTTTTCTGAAGCAAGTTGTAAGTGGACATACTTTTGTGGCAGTATGGATTTGTATTTTTCAGGGCCAAGGAGTCAGAGTTGTACAGCAGGGTTGCTGGGTTGGTTGATATTTCTGAAGCTTGGAAGCAGACAGATGACCAGATAAATTAATAAATTCTGTCATTTTGTCATGTTCACTAAAACTTAGGGATGGAGTTACCTCTCCATTCTGCTGACTTGGGTTAGGGCTATTATTGATCTAATAGACTGTAACTGCTGTTTTTGAAGTGGTGATTATTTCTCTTGTTAGTGTAAACTGTCTAACTGTGCAGTTACATTAATTTCAAATGCTAAAAATGAAGCATATATTTCATTTTCTTTCCAGCATACGTAAGTGATCAGACTCTATTGTTGGTTACTTGCTTGGCAAATTCCTTATTTAAAGCAAATTGTAGAGGTTGTGTAAGGGAGTGGATGGATGGACTGAAGACGGACATCCTTAGTATATCCACAGAACAGGGACCGATCTGATGGACAAGCTCAACATACCCACTTGGCCAATGCACCTCTGCCTTCATCACATCTCCTCTCTTGTTCTTGATGGGAACTAAGATGCTAATTTAGTGCAAGCTGTGATGGTTATTTTTTTTGATAGGGACACCTGTTAACTAAGAATTAGACTAAGGCTGTGTACACACTACAGCTTAAGTCAGTGACCACGCCATGTAAGTTACACTGTCCTAAGGGCCAGTGTGGATAGCACTATGTCGGTGGGAGAGCTTCACCCGCCAACATAGCTACCACCACTCTCAGGGGCTGGAGCTTAGAGCATCTGTACTAGCAGTGCAACTGCATCTGTGCAGCTGTAAGTTCTGTAGTATAGCCATAGCCTGAGGTTACTTAAGGGCTACAGTGAAGTCAGTGGCAGATGTATTTCTTTCACACAGGCCACTTTACAGTGATTAGATGGTAAGAGCTTTCTGTTATGGCTTTACTTCTGTCATAGACTGAGTCAAAGCAGTGACCTCACCAGCTAAAGGTTCTGCATCCCAGTCTCCTCAGACATTGTCACTTCACCAAACTTTATTTTTGAACTGGGAGCAATATTGGGATAGAATCACCAAAAAGCATCTTGACCTGAAGAGTATTATTTTCTTTATATGTTTTGTGTAATTTAATGAAAACAAGTTTAGCAGGATCATTGGGTTTTCTTTAACTGGTGGAAAAATACATGGCTCTTTAGCTTTAACTCCGTAGAGCAGATTTTACCAAAGAGTAAATGTTATAGCTGAGTTATAAAAGGCTTAAAAAAAGTTATAATAGGAAATGAAAGAACCATTTGTTTATTATTAATGAAAAAGTGCTGTAAATGTGCTTCTGCTCACTTAAAAATATCAACCAAATGTTGCTGTAAAAGAATATAATTTATTTTGGTTTGGTGTAATTTGTGGTGGTATTTAAGTTTCACAACAGGTTAGTTTGTACATTCAAATACAATAAACATTTGTAGTCTGAAGTATATTATGTTGGCCTGTTCTGTGACAAGGCTGGGTTAAATTTTCACTGGCTGTGTCCACATAAGCAGTTTTTGGGAAATCTCCCTTCCATTGCACTAACACTGGTAATGTAAGATAGGACATTGGTATTTTTACAGCTGTGTGGTTTACTTCTGTTCTGACTGAGTTAAAAAAACATGGGGATTAAAAACTCAGGTCTCCCATCTACCGTAGCAATTCCACCTAATTCCCCCTTTGTGATGTGCTGCTCCAATAGTAGTGAAAAGATGGAAGATGTCTCATGACAATTTAGCGTAGATGAAGCTAGGGAAATCAAGAGTAAATTATACTCCGTTTTGTTGGAATTAGCTTTTGACTGCTACACTTCTTCATCAGAGAGAGTTGTATTTTGGAATTGTACCAAGCTATGGGGTAGGACCGTGTATAGAAGAGCAGGCTGTTTTGCTGGCACACCCTGGCAACCAAACCCATTGGGTCTTATTATTGCAGTCAGAAATAGAGGCTGTTGTTTATATTACAGTGGTATTGAAGGTCCCAACCAAGGACAGAGGCCACATTTTGCTAGGCACTTGTGGAAACATACAAAATGTGACATCCCTGTCCCAAAGAGCTTGCGGTCTAAGTAGACAAGAAAGACAAAGGCTAGAAGAAAGGGCGCATTATTATCCAAATGAGAATTCAGGCACAGAGAAATTAAGTGAATCACTCGTGGTCACGCGGGAAGGCTCTGGCAGAATTGGGAATTGAATCTAGAACACCTAAATCCCTGACCACATGACCATCCTGTCTAATGTAAAATGCTAGTCTTTCTGAGGCACGAGGGAGGAATAGGAAGGCCTTCAGAGAGAAATCCCAATTAGCCCCAAGGCTTATGTTTGTATGTGTAGACCTGCCCTGGGGCTTTGTTATTTAATTAAGAACAAAATTAAATCTGAGGAAAGAGGGTGAGGTTGGACAATATCCGTTTGCGATGTGCTGTGTTGGGAACAGAGTAGGGTAGCTGCACATAGATTTATAGGGATATTTTGAAGAAAATGCCAATGTCATTTCATATTGTGTAAAATGTCAGAGGATATATGGTATATTATTAAGCTAGGGAGCCAGCGTCTAACTCAGACAGACTGCTGGTGCCACTATTCTTTTGGGAAATGCCTGGACCGGTAATTAGTGCTAAGTGAATTGCCTATAGAGAATTAAAGAACTGCCATGATGAACATACAGAACCCCCAAGTATAAACTCTGTGTATTTTCTGATGTGAAATATTGTAGGCAGATTCCTTTTTCAAAATAATGAACTTTACAAGAATAATTACTGGGGATATAACAGTCAAAGGCCTTCCTTTGAGAAATGCTTTCAGCGGGGCTGCGGCATCACAAAATGAACACGTGTAACCCTTAATTCCTATTCAGATAAGATCGGCAGCTCATTGTTTTACAAAAATCTTTAATTTTCTGATCAGCAACAACACTATTTTTCTAATTTATATGCGCCTGTCGGAAACCTTCAAGTGCGTAGATTAAATTATGTGATTTAATCTAACTAAATTGACACAGTGTCAGCAAATCCCTCTTCTCCTCCCCCCCAGCAAGAGCAAACACGACCTTTTTGCACAGTAAGAAAGCACAAAACCCCCCCCCAGCACTCTGCACACCTGCGTCTCCAGGCAAATTAGTCCCTTATTGAAGCATGCATCTAAACAAACAGGTCTTGCCTTGAATATCAACAAAACCAAGCTCTGGAAAACTGGCAGGGGAAGCAAATTCCAAAGTTGAGGGCCCTCCAGTCTGTTTTCAGTGTGTCAGTATGGGGGACTGTCAATTTGAGTGCCACGTATGATCAATCGCTTGTTGGCGTGGAAAGTGAGGGGAGGGACTCTACAGACCTTTGTGAATCAACATTTAAATTGTACTCAGAAACTAACAGTAAGACAGTGAAGTTGATGGAGTGCAGATGCAATATGCCATATGTGAGAAGCATTGGCCAATAAATGAGCTGCTGTATTCTGAACCAGCTGACATTTATTTCTGAGCGGTCTTCAGTGGCAGCCCTGTGTACACTGCATTTCAGCAATCTGATCCGGAGATGAAAATGCCCTGAATAATGTGATGTGGGCCCCATCCAGGAAGAAAAGTTGCTCTTTCCTGGACACATGCTGATTGAAAAATGTACCATTGGCTGCTGCTACTAACTGGAAAATGAGGGGTAGCTAAAAATCGAGCAGAACCTCCCCCCCAATAAATCTCCTTATCAAATGTGAGAAAACCTCCTTGCCATCTCCTTTAGCTGTCTTTTCCAGCCAGCCAGTATCACTTTAGTGTCTCTTGGCACAGATGTCACTGCTGCTGGGACACCTTACTAGTCAGCTGTGTAGGTGCCTCACTGTTTCTATTCCACATGTCACAACTTCAGTCTTCATCCAGGAAGTAAAGGCAAAGGGGCAAACTACAACCAAAGTTACAATTAATCTAACTTTAAATAAAAATAAAAGAGAGTTGATAGGCGTTTTACTGCCAAGGACTTAACTAGCTCCTAAAATGTGGCTAGGTACAATGATAAATGTAACTCCATTTTAAACAACACAAGCTGTACATACAGGAATTCAATACACAAGCTGCTTCTCTCTGAATGATGAAGACAGAAATAGGCTGTGGAGAGAATGCTGTCGAGGAGCCAGAGCAGGAGATTGGGAGTCAGGGCTCCTGAGTTCTTTTCTTGAGTTTGCTACTGATTTGTTTAGTCATTAAGTCTCTTGCCCAAGTCACTTCTAGTCTCTTTTCCTCAATTCACTGGAGTTGATTCTGTCCCTTTTTCCTGTGTACTCTCTCCCTTGGTGATCACATATTTGCCCTTCCATGCCCACCTAAGTCCCAAAATTCTACAGCTTCATTCTTTCCCAGCGTTTCACCTTCTTTTACTGATTTAGCATCCGGGATATTTTGGCATTACCTCAGATTTGGTACAGTGTGCCTGTAATCTACCGTAGATTAACAATTTTCCTTCCTGTCCCCTCCCTTTCACTTATTCTCTAACATGAGCAACCACACCATTGTGAACTTGGGAAAGGGAAAAGAACAATCTTAGTCCCCTTCCTTACTGCCAAAACTCTACTTCATGCTCTGGTAATTTCCTGCCATAACTACTGCAGCCTTCTCTGTGTTTTCTAATTTCCAGTGTCTCCCCATTGTATACAACTTGATGCTTTCCATTTCCATTCCCACTCTTCTGATAATGTTTCTCCCTTTCTTAACTGTCCAGGCCAGCTTCTCCATCACATTCAGTTTGCTGTTTCTCTTCACATTCAAAGTTCTCCATACCTCGGCTCCTGATTACATCTGTGCCCTCATCTCTCTACACCATTCCTCTAAATGCTGCCCTGTCTTCTCTCCTGACTATTTCCTTTGTCCACCCCTGATTTTGTGCCTTTGTTCATGCCTCCCTTATTTTTGGAATAATTTCACTTTAATTGATAGGTTATCACCTCAAAAATCCTGAAGGAAGAGTGAAAAATCAATGAAGTAAATTTTACAGTTGTTTTTAGTCTGTTTCAATTTCAGATTTTCAGTGCTGCAATATTTAGCAATCCTTAGTGCAAACTAAGGATGTTTATTTGTTTAAAATCAACTATTTCCTCTGGAATTAAAAAAAAATAATGGGAATCTTTCTGTTGGTTTTAGGTTTTGTAAGAAACAGTTCTTAATACATCTGAATTTTTTGCCAAATTTGCATTGACCGGGTCTTTTTAGTCATGCATACTTCCCCCTCCTTCAAAAACTTTAAAAAATACACTTGTTCTGTGAAGTATTTCAACTATAATGACCATGTGCCACTGTTCTACATTGTACTGTATTGACTCATGCCTTTACACTGAGGATCTTTGGGGCAGGAGTTTTATTTCTTTAGCATGTTTTAACTATTCTACAATATACCCCCATAATGTCAGATAAACATTTACCTCTCTGGAAAATAGGTGTCATAATTCCTATCTTAGGCACCCTGTGAAGCATGTTTTAGTTGTTACTTCTGCATTTGATTAAATCGCCCTCCACAGCTCTGTGAATCTCAATTAATGTTTATACTTCACAGTACCTGTCATGTATATCCAGAGTGCTTTATAGATGTAAAAAGACAAAAATCACTTCTGCATGGATCTTGGTACAAATTCTCTACCATCCAAAAAATACATCTTAAAGATTGTTGATTTGAATGTTTTTTAAATAAATGTTGTAATTGCAGTTGGAGCTAAGAGTTGTATTTGTCTCTCTTGTGACTTCTCAATACCAGCATTCTGTTGGAAGGGAAAATCCTTGGCATACCAATTCAGAGTAATTTATTTTTGCAAAATGTAAGTCCTGAGAAGCTTTTATATTAGTTTTAGGTTTCAGTAACAAAAATGCAAGTAATACCCAAGAAGCTCGGATATACTATAAACATAAGTACTCAATAGCCTTTTATTTAATTGGTCATGACTTTTCTTTGTTAAAGTGATTTGTCCATGTGATGTTGCTTAAGCTCCTAGGTCTTGTATCCACTTCAGAATGGGGGAGAGCTAGAGAAAGTTGTGTAGTGTTGTAGTCTTGCCTGTCAAGGGCATTGTTTCTTGAGTACAAAGATCACTATGAATCACATCATGAGAACATTAGTTCATTCAGAGAATATGTGTTGGCAGATCTCTGTATGCTTAATATAAACTTGTGAAGCTTTACAATTTTGAAAGGGGGATGAGTTTTTTTGGAGCTTAGAATTGTTTGGGTTGAGAGGACCTGCAGTGGGTCATTGGAGGGGCAAATTTCTTCCCTCTTAAATTGCTATAATATGACTATAAGGAAGGTTTTTTTTTAAAAAAGATACTATATGTCATTCTGTGGGAGCTTTGCCTGCATAAGGATTTCAGGTTTGGGGCTATGAATTTCTGAAAATGACACCCCTTTTATTTGGTTTTACTGATTTATAAAGCATCTGGATGCCCATTGATGCAATTGGGAAATCAGAACAAATTTACATGAATGTATCCACAGTCGGTTTTGTATTTCAAAATCACTGATGCTTCTCCCAGGGTTTGAATCAATCAGATTGTCATTTGTTATAAAAAAGACAAAAATTAAATAAATTAACCAAGACCAAAGTATATAACTATGCCTTGGTTCTCAAAATGTTTCAGAGGTCATTTATGATCCCTAGCACTTCAGTGTTACACATGATAAAGAAGGGGGAAGTCTACTAAAAAACATTTTTTGCATAGTTTAGCTTGTTTAACTTTTGTATTTCATATGTAAAAGAAAATAATTAATTCACTGTCATTGTGCATTTTATTTTTTAATCATCCTAGTGTTTTATGACTGTGTTCTTTGGGTTTTGTGTCTTCTTTCACTATCAGAGTATGCATATCCTTTCTCTCATATTTATTCTGCTTTCCTTTCCTTGGTGAAGAGGGATACCCCAGCAGTTAGGGCACTAGCCTATGACTTGGGAGACTGGAGCTCAGTTCCCTGCTCTGCTGCAGACTTCCTGTGTGACCTTGGGTAAATCACTTAACTTCTGTGCCTTGGTTCCTCAGTATAAAATGGGGAATGGTAATACTGCCTTTGAGGGGTGCTGTGAAGTTAAATACATTAAAGATTGTGAGGTGCTCAGGTGATAGAAGGCCATATAAGTACCTAAACTGCTTGTAACTGTCATGAACAAAATATTATCTGAGGCCCTAATTCATTCAACTGCTATTGAAAGCAATAGGACTGCTCACATGCTTAAAATTAATCATGTATTTATATGCTCTAGCTGATGATCATTTATGATGTGTGTGGTAGTACTCAAAAGCCACAATTAGGATTGTATCAGTTCCTGTACACGCGATAATCACATTTGGACAGGCAGCAAAAATATCTGTGAATGTAAACTTTTTTGGTCTTGTATTAGTAACGGTTCTGCACATTCAAGTATTTATTTTTCAATTTTAATAGAAATAAAAAGGAATTAGGAAAGTGGGAAGAGGGGTGACCCTCAGGAAAGGAATATAACTGATATAAGTATTCATGTTAGGGTTTGATCCTGCAGTCAGATGCAGGTGGGCACAAGCATTTGGCTGCACCAAACCAATTGCATGACCAGGTTCTCTGTTAGCAAAAGCTGGTACAATTTTGAGATGCTGTTATAACACGATGCACATTAGCATCCGGTAAAGCATAGAGAAATACTTGTTTGCACATACACTAGTTGTCTTTATTTAATCCCAAATCCAAATGAATTCACCTCGTTCATAATTTATCACAGAGACAAGCTGAAGATAAATCTATGTAATAAAATTTCAGGATTGTCTATGATGTCTGTAAACTCAGTATGAAGCGGTGAAAACAGCTACAGGCATGGTTGAGGGCTCTTTGTGTTCAGAATATCACCAGACTGAATCCTTATTTGTTTTCGCAGAGTGTTGCTGTCCGCTTTTAAAGTTATCAACCAATTTGACTTTACAAGTTACATCTGGGTGGTGTATAGCTTCAGAAGGGCATGTATCTGTGTCATGCCAAGAGTGCTATCTAGACCATTGTGATATCAAAGAAAGGTAACTCAACCATCATCACCCTTACCCTACAGCTAATTTGGATGCAACAGTTTCATTGGCTGTAGGAGGGAGATGGTAGAATACTTGGCCCAAATGCCTCAATGCACGCCACACTCCTTTCTTGTCATTCACACAGATCGACACAACTTTCCCAGTGCAACTCAGCCCACCCACAATAACACACTCAGAAAGCACGGTAACCGCTAAACACATATCCCCTCATCTCAGCATGTACCTCTCATTCACCACCTTCACAAATCTGTCTAGATCTCCCCAGACCGCAGAATCCACACACAAATCAACCCAACCAGCGCACACAATAAACTCAAACATCGCTCTGAAGCCTAGACTGTCTGTTGAAGCATTGTGGAGCATTGGAAACAGTTACAGCATGACTGAGCTCTTTCTGTTTAGAATATCACCAGGTTCAGTCATCCCTGGAATTCATGTTCTGTTGTCCAATTTTTAAGTTCTCACCCATATTTGGCTTTTTCCTGAAATCCCTTAGAAATGTCTCAATTCTGTGTGTATTAACTAACACATTTTTGGGCTCCAAGCACTGGTTTTAAAGGATTCTCTATTTTCTTTATAAACAGAGTAAGAATTTTGTCCCCTATTCTAGAATGTATTGCAGCATCCTTCTCTGCTAATTCAATTCCTGCCTCTGAAACAGCTCTTTATTTCTGGATGAGGTTTTGCATCACCCCCTTGTCATAGGGTCTAAAGAACGTAATCATTTAATTTTCGATGTCTAATTGGTAAATTGTACCTTGGACTTAATTGTTTCTTAACAATACTATCCTTAACTCACTTTTTAATGCCACTCTCTGACATGTATTTGCCGGTCTTGAGTGACAGGTTTTGGCTACCCCATATCTTCCAGATTTCGATTGAGCTGAATGCAAGATAAAGAAGATGATTACCTCTTCCACATTTTGTTGCTAAGATTCTCTATCTAGGGACTTTACTGGCTCCTTTGCTGCTCCTGGATGTCCAGCTAATCTGGAGATGATGAAAGCATGGATCTCTTTGGCTAGATCTTCATCTGGGGAGAATGGGCACAGTTTCCTCTTTTGGTGAATATGGATTTCTTTCAGTCTGCATCTGTAGTAGATCCGATTCCCAAGAGTGGACATGACAAGATACCCTTAATAGAGGATGAAGTCAGCATGCCAGCCTGCCCCTTAAAATGTTTCCTGCTTTGTCCTTCATCTTCTTCCTTTAAATGGAAAAGTAGAACTCAACAAAAAATCTCTTCTTTACATTTGTAACAGGGTGTTTGTCCTTCTAAACTAATCTCTCTACTGACAAGAACAGGTGAAAACAATGTTAATTCTTCATAGAAGTTGAGGTATCCCCACTATGACACCCTTTGTGTCAATTACCGATTGTAGTCCTGCTGTTTATATTTTTACGCCTCTGAGCCCTGAAGCACAAATAAACATTCGTTGCTCATAAAATCGTACGAATAACATTGCCTAAATCTCTTTGCTGCTAGATTGAGCTATGACTGCTGTGTCTCTTCAGAGTATCAAGGTGTATCTTTTAGTGGACCAACTTCTGTTGGGGAGAAAGATAAGCTTTTGAGATTACACTGAGCTCTTCTTCAGTTCTGGGGAGCGTATTGACTTTAGAAGGCAAAGGAATAGAAGAAGTGAGTCAATTCATGTACCTTAGCAAAAATGTGCAAGCCAGTAGGGTTGTCCAGAAGGAACTAATGTCCTGATTTGTCAAGGTGACAGTTCCACATACCAATCTAAACAAGATTTGGTCATATAAAATCTGCAATTTAAAGACAAAACTCTGGCTTTCCAACTCAAATCTTACCTCCTCCCAGGGCTGTCCCTAGGAGGTTGCAGGTCCTGGCTCGCACTCGGGTGGCAGGTGGCAGCTGCCCGCCTCCTGTCCTGTCCTGGTCCGAAGCAAGGACCTTGGCAACAGCTGCCCGCCTCCTGGCCTGTCCTGGCGTACAGCCAGAAAGGGGGCTGCAGTTATCTGCCTCCCGCTGGGTCTCGGTGCACAGTCAGGAGGCGGGCTGCAGTCGTCCACCTCCTGGCTGGTCCTGATGCAAAACATGGGCCTCCTGAAGTGTGGGGCCCGGGGCGGTCACCCTGATTTGCCGTACCCTAGGGATGGCTCTGCCTCCACTTTACATATGGATGTGAAAGCTGGAAATCCACCAAAGGTACGGACAGACATCTAAGTGCCTTCGAAGCGTATGCTTCAGAAAAATACGAGGCGTTCATGTCATAGCTCTGGCCAATTGCACCTATGTTCCTCCCCCCCGTGGTCTATCATGTGCACCTCTTTTAAGTTCCTGCCTACTCAGTTGTTGCCTCTTTTGGATGGAGACGCATATCTCTCTCCCTTTTGATTAGGGTATTTTCAGGCTGTACCGACCCCCTGTGATATTCCCAGCAAAGGACAGGCTGCCCAAGCAGACTTCTTTTGCCTTCTCATCTCAGATGGTTAACAGTGTAATTACCACAGTTATTTATAAGTTACAACTCAATTCTTTCTAAGCAAGCGTGTTTTATTTTTAAGGTAAAGCAATACAGAAAAAACATTAAGACAGTGAAGGAATCGACACACATTAATAGATCACCCCACCTCCAGCATGGATTCTGGTGGGTGAACAGTCCTTCACACCCCGCCTCGTGGTTTTTCCTGTGGTATCAAGTTCGTAACACCCTTTGCTTAGAGGAAGAACATTAGTGAATTTAAAAGGCACTCATTTATCCAGTTTGGGCCGTTGAAAAGGTCATGAATAGGTAACCAGACAGACAGAGGATTTCTGCTCAAGGCTCATCTTCGAAAAGATTTACTCGGAGGTGGGCCATTTGCATTCCCTTCATCCTAAATGTTTGCTAGAAAACATTACTAACTGTTTACATTGTTTAAGAGAATATTTTGATGTTTCCCCAATGTTCGCATTAGTCACATGTCTTAGAGGAGTTCCATACAATGCCCCAATAACACATAAGCAATTGCATTTTTAATACAATAGAGCCCAAGGTATTAAACTTAGTTCAATAAAGTTTGCCCAGGATATTGTAGGAGAGAGCCCCACCTACCATTCAATGGCAGGCATACCATTGGGCAGCTGGAGGAACATACAAAAGGGCCCAGTTGAAATAATCCCTCAACGAAACACTACTCAGAGAGGGAAAATGTATGCGATTTAGCAACATATACGAGATGCAAAGAGCAGCTGACAATAGACAAACGGGGTGGCAGAGCATTGTTCATGCACTAATTGATATCTGATGGCATAGGAAGGATTCAGATTCTGATAAATATATAAAAGGGGGGAAGCAGTTTCACTCTCAGCTGTTTATTTATCAGGTGATGAGAAAATGAATAGAACCAGTGTGTCTATTAGTAAATTTAGTACCCATAACTTTATTTTCCAGTTAAAATAATCAGAAAGTCAATTACATGCTATTTTATTGTCAGGGTTGCCCTAGTTATATTAGAACACACACAAGTAAAGGAGAAGCATGGTTTTATTCCTGTTTTCAGTGGAACTATAATCTTTCATCCATCCAAAAACGGGTCATCCCTGGCCTTTCAAGGTGTTCTATGCTGCACTTGGAATTATTTGGACAGAAACACCCATCTATAAAATACCTGTCATTCTCTCTTAGAGAAAAATGTTGAAATAGCATTACCTCCTGCTTCGCCTTACATTGCATACAAAATTTGAATGGAAACCAAGTGGACAGTATGGGGCACTGGAGATATGTGGTGTCTTTTGTCTTTATTGTATAGGAGGCAAGCTAATGTATGTTGTATCAGCTGCAACTTCCACATGACCTTCGCTTTTATCCCTAAGTAGAGTATGTCACAATAATCTATCCTTGGAGGTGATGAGCATATGGCTCACTGCTGTTTAGATTTTCATCCAAGAGGAATTGCAGTTTCTTGTCCAGCCAGAAAAGGCATTTATTGCCACTGATACCACAATGATAGGTATGGTATAAGAACCTAAATATAGTAGAATAGTAATCTGTGTGACTGAATAATGATGGATCTAACTCCAAGACAGTGCACAATCTTGATAGTTAGAGGGCATTCTTCTTTAGTGGAGATGGAGCTTTCATATAATTTCTTGCACTGTGCAAAATTCTGTTTCCTGGGCAAAAAGTACTTACAAGAAATCAGTTGGTAATATATTTCAGACTTTCCAATTTCCTTCTTATTTTAAGTGTCAGGGCCGAAAGATCTCAGTATATGTCTATTTTCTGTCTATGTATTTAATGGACCTCTTCTAAACTGTGGCTTTTTTGTCCTTGGCTCTACCTTTGGGATGAAGGAAAGAAACAGGCCACAGACAATACTTCAAAGCTCTTTAAAAAGTATTGCAGAGACAAAAGTAGATTATCCTTTGCAGTCTCTTGAGGGACGGCTTTTGAGGTGTATGCTGATTATATGCTCGCTATTTTCAAGCTAATGTATTTTGCTTGCGTTTGTCATTTCCTGTGTTCAATCTTGTTCAGATGAACCATGAGTTCCATCTTCGGTTGTGGATATTCTATTGTCTAGGGATGCAGTTTTTTATTATTATTATTTATTCATTATTTTCACGTTTATTTGATTTGTTAATAGTGCTTTGAAATTCAGTTAAGCAGTGAGCAAACGCTAATCTTTGTCTGTCTTTGGCGCTTACCTGGAGCCCTGGTCCTTATCACCTATGTTTGAAAAGTACCTGTCTATTTGAGGCAGTCATACTGTCTGATTCTGTAATGGGGAATGAGAAAGTGAAGAAGGGAGAGGAGGTCAAAGCATGGGGAGGTGACATGGTAGGATGTTAGGGTTGAAGAAAGCAAGCTTAAAGGAATATCAAAGTTGGGTTGAAAATGGGAAACAAGGAAAGACCTAAGCAGCGAAAGCGAGGGGGCAGGAAGATGGTGCTAGTGTAGAATAAAAGGAAAGCAGCAGACATTCAGAAAGTGACAGAGAACACAACACATAAAAGGGGTGCTACTCGTAGAAGTGCATAGGAAAAATGAAAATCTGCAACAGAAGAGCAGAAATAAAATAAAAGAGGGGAAAAAGCAGAATAACAAACGATGAAAAGGGAGAGCAAGAATGCAAAAGTTTACATTGCTAAAGCAGTGTTAGCTCAGTTACTTTCCACATGTCTTTTGATTATTTATATTTGAGTATTGCCCATAGTAAGAGACTATACCTGCCCTGAAGAGAGAACAATTTAAACAGACAACAGGTAGGAGAAAGGCGTATTATCTTCATTTTACCCATGGGGAACTGACGCATAGAGAGATTACTGTGTGTCTTGTTCCAGGTCATACAGGAAATCTGTGGCAGAACTTGTTAATGAACCCTAATCGTCTCATTTCCACTCCAGTGC